>WEKX01020927.1:381476-442512 GCA_013390025.1 Pitta sordida | reverse complement strand
GAAGTAGGGCTCCAACACATGATTAGAAGGCAGCCATCGAGAGAATGAATGCCCCCCTCCCTGTCCTTGCTCCCTTCCTTAGCTTTTATATCTGAGCTGATGTCATATGGTATGGAATATCCCCTTGGTGAGTCTGGGTCAGCTGGCCTGCTCAGGTCCCCTCCCGGAATCTCGTCCTCAGCTGAGAATTAGGGACATTAGTTCTAAAACACAGCATTGGGAGGGCTGCTATGGGCTCAGACAGACCCAATACACTATATGAATAAAACCAGAATTTTTATTTGTTCGCAAAGTGTTATCTTTTCACTTGCACTGAATGTGAATGCCTCATAAGAGAACAAGTTGTACACAAGTTGATAGCTTGCTGAGTTTTACAGATCAGAGAGCCTAAGCTCTGAGCTTTGTGTCAATCAGCATGGATTTCCATATTTCAGTGGGGGTTTTTTTGGAAGCATAGGGGTTCTTCTGTGCCAGGGCAGACAAGCAAAACAAAAAAAGCAACAGGACCTTACTTCTTCATGCAGAAATAGATAAATAAAAAAAAAAAAGTAAAAGTTTTTATTACAATCCAGTTGCTTGCCTTAAATTGGGGATACCAACAAAGTGATACTAAAGGCAGAATTAGCTGCGTTAGTGACCAAATGGCTGTTATGTGCATTACTTTATGTTCCTTTTGGTACCAGTTCAGTGGTACTATTGGCCAAAATACTGTGAGGGTGTGCAGAGCTGAAGGTTCTTGGGCTCATATGTGTACAAGGAATAACAAAGCTTGTCTCCCTGTTGCACTGTGACTTGAGGTTTTCTGGAAGGTTGTACAGGACTTTATTTTTTCTGGCTTTGCCTTATGTGTGCCAGCTTGTAACTGCTAATGTACTAATGGATCCACTCAGTTATTCACCAGAGGTATTGTAGTGTGTAATGGGGTGGAGTAAAGCTTTCCAATGCCACCTGAAGTTCTTTTCCTCATCAACCTGACAAGGGGCTGTTAGTAACGTGAAGGTGACAACTCTCAGAAACAAAGGAGTTTGTTCTTGGAACAACTTTGCAATTTTGAAATAAGTCTTGGCTAAACATTAGATCTACTCTATTTGTTTTTGTATCACCCTGCTGTGCTGGGAGTTTTGCAATGTTTCATATTGTTCCCTCTCATGTAGCCACTGTTATTTAGTAATTGTAAAGCTGTATCACACCATCTCTATATCCTTTCCCCTCAAATTGTTTTTTTAATTTTATTTTTTATATTTGTGTTCCAGAGGGAAAACATCTGGGGACCTTTTTTAATAATTTCACCTGCCTCTACTCTGAACAACTGGCACCAGGAGTTTGCCAGATTTGTACCTAAATTTAAGGTAATAAGCATGTGCGAGGAAGTTATTTCTGTATTCTCAAGAGCAAACCATTTTGTTATTCCGAATTCTTTGTTGCATATGGGTACTTAATCACCATGGAACTTGAAGCCGTGTAATGAGCCTGATACTAATTTTTTTCCCCACCATGCTGTTGATTTCTGGAGTGTTCAGTTATCTAAGGCTTAAAAATATTCTTTAATCACATGATTTTCATTTTGCATCAGCTTGAAGACAGCTTTTCAGTGAGGAATTGAAGTAAATCAGTGAGTGGATGTATACTTTTAATGTGTGAGCCTGGCAGCAGAAGCAAGAATAGTATTTGAGTACTATATACTGTCTTTAGGGTTCGAGGTGTATTTTCAGTCATTCATACAAATTTGAGTCAGATAAACATTGTATGTGAGTAAACTCTAAACAGGCTAGACAAAATGCAGTTGTTATTGCAGAAGAACAGGAGAACCATGGACATACAGTCAGTAATCAAGACAAAGGAGAGAAGTGGGGCAAAAGAGATAAAACCAAAAAATTAGAGGAAAACAAAGGACATTTTTGAGGATATTTGTAAATGTGAAGACGTAGTAAGTTAGAAAGCAAGGAACTATCCATTACTGAAAAACAAGCTGCTTTCCTGTTCCCCAGTGGAAAACATTGGAGTGCTGATGAGACTGTATGTTGGCTGTGGTGATGTATAGTTTCAGGTATCGATATGAGGAGAAGTTGTTGTGCTAGGTTGTTGGTATTGGATTATTTGAGCGACTTGTATTTTGGGATATTATTTGGGATGTATTGTATTTGGGATGTATTGGCATTACTGAGTCCTCAAATCAACTCTCAAGAAATACAAATACTTGTGTTATTGAGGAGGTACTCAAATGGAAAAAAAAAATCCACCTAAAAATAATGCATTCAGTATTTCCATGGCCCAAAATAATAGGGACCCTCAATTAGAAAACTTAAGAACAGTTTGCCACACTATCTACTTTGTCTGATTTCCTTTGATAGGTAATTTTATAGAATAGGTAAGCAACAGTTTATGCTTTATTCTTCTGATGACCGAAATACAGCAAATGTTTAAAAAATGCAGTCAGGATTCTTGGGAAAAGATAACACTCTCTTTTTTTACTTAAACCCCAGCCTGTTTCTATGATTATATAATTCTTTGGGTTTCTTGCATAATGATGTTTACCTCATCCATGGAACAGAACATGTTTTACAAAGAAGTTTTCTAAAGTTAATGTCACATGTTTACAACTTCAGTCACTCTTTTTCAACCAGTTATTTCTGCTTCTAATCGTACAGAAGAGTGTTGTCAATTCTGCTTGTAGTAAATCACGAGTTTATTTCTTCAGGTCCATAGCTGAATATGTAAACTAAAAGACAAATTACCTTTCCATCAGTCTTGATTTTTTTAACAAGCATCCTTATTTCAGAACAGTATGAAGAATATTCAATTAAAGACACTTTGGAACTTGTCAGTTGAGGTTACAAGACTTTGAAGTTACAAGGCTTTCCACTTCAGAAATCAGCAATTCTTGCCTTTCAGTGTTGGTTGACTGTAGTCCTTCCATCAGGCAGGAGGTGGCAGTACAATATTATTAATCAGTGATGGGAGCCAGGACTCTGCAAAGATCTGTCCTGGGTAATAGAATGAGCTATAAATGATTTAAGAGATTTCTCTTGCAGTAGTCCTTACCTTTAAAATTCTTACATGAAATATATCCAGGCCAGATGTTTTAACTTCATCTCAGGTTTTGAGGGTCAGTTCTAAAGTACAAAACCAACAGGACAATGGGAGACATTAAGCAGGGCAACAAGTCTTCTAGTCCTCTGGGTTTAACTGTAGTGCTTGAGGGCAAACATCTTTCTGCCATAAGTTAAGTATCATTTTTAATTTCTAGAAAAACCTGACTCAAAGGTGTAAAATGCAACTGGGCATTTTCAGATTCTCAACGTAGCTTCATCAGGCCACAAGTTGCTTGATACCATGCTGTTTTTTGAAGTGCTTTTAATGCTTTTTTATTTTCCTCTGAAATATTATGTTTTTTTTGTTTGTTTGTTTTGGACAAAGAGATCTGTCTCTGTCATTTTGAGGAATACAGAGTACAAAATTCTAGAGCAGGTCTCTCTATTTGAAAATATAGCCAACCCTCTGGGGTTGACAACACGATTGGGGAGGTCCATTTTGCGGGGCATTCGCGGCTGCACCTGCGCGAACTGACTCATGAATATTCAGAGTAGGCAGCCATGAATATTCAAATTAGCTCCCTGGCGTGCTGCACAGACCGCCAGTGTACTGCTCTGCCTGCACCCTGCCCGCCCCACTCCGCTCTGCTCATCTTGGAGCCAGTAGGCTGCGTTCCATCCGCCCCGCTCGGAGCAAAGAGGCTGCGGTTTGCCTGCAGCCAGGGATGATTTGCACAGTTATGAGCGATTTACACACCAGGAAGAGCCCACACAAACACTGACACACCGCAGTGCACCGGGACTCAGGGAGGCAGGGCAAATTTGCATATTAATGAGCTGCCTATCAACATGGACGGAGGGCTTCATGGGAGGGGTTGGGGGGACCAGACCTGCCGTACTGCAAAAAGGAGGGTCAACTGTAATGTCTTTGTATTTTTTTACTGTTCCAGGTGCTACCTTATTGGGGAAATCCCCATGATAGAAAGGTGATCAGGAAATTCTGGAGTCAGGTAATATCCGCATGACTATGTGCTTTGTCTGTCTTTGTGCAGAGTAAACCAGAAACTGTTGCTGCACATCACCAAGCTAAAAGATGTGTGAATACAGAGTTCTGTTTCTTCATCCCTGTAGCAGTATTTTCATTAAGATAATTACGTAGAAAGCTTCTCTTGTGCTGAAGAGCAGTTCAATGCAGCGTAGAGTTCAGCTATTGAAACTAGAGCTCTGTAAATAAAGCAGCAAGCTTCAGTGTCAAGAACTGTTTATTCTGTTTGAATAACCTAACTCAGGATGCCCTAATCCAGAATACCTGCAGGCTGTCAGATTGTTCCTGATTTAACAACAGCATTTTGTAGAGTTCAATGCCCAGATCTTGTCTCACACATTAAGAAGCATCTGAAATTGTTCAAGGACGAATGGGCTGAAGTCCAGTCCATCAGTTGAATAACTGTGTTGTAATTAATTTTAAAAGTCAGCTGGGGAAAATGCAGTAATAATGAGAAACGATTGTAANGTGAGGATCTCTTCTCTCAGGCTGATGACACCAGAACGAGAGGACATGGCCTTAAGCTACACCAGGGGAGGTTTAGACTGAATGTTAGGAAGAAGTTTTTCACAGGGAGAGTGATCCCTCATTGGAATGGTCTGCCCAGGGAGATGGTGGAGTCGCCACCCCTGGAGGTGTTTAAGAGAAGACTGGATGAGGAGCTCAATGACATGGTCTAGTAGGTGGGAAGTTGGACTAGATGATCCTGTGGGTCCCTTCCAACTCGGAATAACCGGTGAACCTTTAAAACAGAAGGCTGAAATTACACTGAACTCTGGACAATATATTTGCGTTATGTGGACATTTGTTTCTCCTTTTGTGGTTACAGAAAACATTGTATACTCAGGATGCTCCTTTCCACGTGGTAATTACCAGTTATCAGCTGGTTGTACAGGATGTGAAGTATTTCCAGCGAGTGAAGTGGCAGTATATGGTGCTGGATGAAGCACAAGCACTCAAAAGTAGCTCCAGGTAATAAACTAAGTGGAAACAAAATCTTCTCTCTGTATCAGCCTCTGGAAGGAATGTCAAGAAAACATAAATTGATAGAAGTTAAAATTGACACACATAAGACCCCTTAAGTGTCTATCCTAGTTGAGTATCTATATAACTGACTCTGGATTGATCCATTAGGTTTTTTGTATTTACATTTTCCTTTTCCAATTACGTAAAATGTGATTGAAATTACGTAAATGAATTACATTTTATGTAATTGAAAAGTAACTGTGGAGCAGAAACTTGTGTGGAGTACAGGACAGTTAAAAAAAACAGTGTGAAAAAACTATGTTTCTTTCCCGGCTACTCACAGAGTTCTGCCTGGTGAGTGGTCTGTAGTCTTTAGCGAATATTGCTTATATTGGCTCCATTAAATGCGTTATTTTCATTTCTTATTCAGTGGCACTTCCAGACATGAATGAAGGTCAGAACCCTGTGAATGCTGTTGGCTCCAATATAGCCCAATCTGTGCCATAAGACTCTATGCCAGAAAGATTTCTGTTTGTTTTTCAAGTACTGGATTTGTCCGTCTTTACTTCTGTAATTGCTTTCCCATAACCTTTGTCCAAGTTGCCACTGTACAGAGTAAGTTGAAGACTGCTTTAGGTGCAGGCTCTTTCTGACCAAAGTCTGCCTCTTCAGCATTCTTCGGAAACCACCCCTCTCAGAGGATTGTAATGTGTAGCTCAGCACTCTTGCCACTATAACCCATTCACTTCCTGTTTTAAAGTCTGAAAAATACATGACATTCTAATTCAAAATAATTTTCTTTTGGGAAGTTAATTATTCTGATTATGAGATTATAGCATCCAAACATTTGTTTTAAAAATGAGTAAAAAGGTACTTATAAACCAAAAAAAAATGATCCTTTTTTATTTATTTGTAAAGGGCTACTTCTTCCTGTAGTTGTCAGAAAGACTGAGGAACAACTACAATAGTTTTATCAAGTGACCTCCAAAAATCATGTGGTAAACTCACTGGAAGCAATTGGTCCTTAGATACCTTGTTTTCATATCTTTCTAGAGCAGTTTTAATGGTTTTCCTTACTTTTATTTACTAGTGTTCGTTGGAAGATCCTACTGCAGTTCCAGTGTCGAAACAGATTGTTGTTGACTGGGACCCCAATCCAGAACACAATGGCTGAGGTATGTGGGAGCTCACAAGAGTGGAATTTTCTTTATAACAAGAATACGTACTAAATATATGTGAACAATTGAGAAACCTTTTGTATTTGTGTGGTTGTGGGATCATGCTTGTACCGGAGCACTGGCAAACAAATATGGGGGTGGCTCTGGGAGGGAAAAAATTTGGAAAGTTGCCACACATTCAAGTAAAAGCTATTTGAAGTAATACCTGGATTACAGGATAAACTCTTATTCCAGTGACTTTTCCTTCTGTTGACTGAAGTAATTATGTTGTGTTTCTCACTGCTTTCTAATGGGATTATGTTAAGTTGACATATGTGACATTTTTCAGGGGAGGGAGGGAGGAAGAGAATGCAGATAGGTTTTTGTTTCATTTTACTGTTGTCACATGATCTATTAAAGTGATTTTGCTCCTAAAAAGCTGCAAGGGTTTGGGATCCCCAGTTACCTTGTCCGCAGTAGGATGACTTTTGCTGACCCAGTGTTTGCTCCTCTCCTTTCAGCTATGGGCCCTGCTGCATTTTATCATGCCAACACTGTTTGATTCCCATGAAGAGTTCAATGAATGGTTTTCCAAGGACATAGAGAGCCATGCGGAGAACAAATCTGCCATTGATGAAAGTGAGTGCTGTAACTGCTGTAATTTTTATGTGAAAAATCTGTTGCCTTTTCCAACTAATAATGGATAAATTCTGCATTTTTTAAATGAAAAATGGCATCTAAAGTAGAGGGTGCATAATGGGATTGGAACATTGTTGAATTGTTGTTGATAGTTTATGTCAAAGATTGTGTTTCTGACAGTAATGTAGTATGTGTAATTAATAGAAAAGCATGTAGAGAAAATGTTGGTTTGCTCTTTGTCTTCAGCCTTCCTTCTTACCAAGCACAGAGCACATCATCTTGCAGTTCTGATTGTGTTGCAAGGTCTAGACATAATGTGACACAAAGTGCTAAAAATCTTTTGAGCTCCAGAAGAAAAGCATAAAAGTTCTTAAAAAAAAATCTTCACAGTAAATTCTAAGTGAATGTAGAAATTCTAAGTTTATGTAGAAAAATCTAGTTAAATCTAGAGCTGGTTTGTAGTAGAGTGCAGCACAGTTGGAACTTGTCACAAAAGTAAGGTTTTAAGAATCTTCAAACCCCAGAACTTTGTTTTTACAAAAATTATTGTAAAAACGGCAATTGTCTTTGAATGCAGTATGACCTGGTGTTGTGATGCTATAATTTGAGGGGAGCAAAACGTAAAATTTTAATGATCTCTTTTGACGAATTAGCAATGGCTCATTGGAAACTTCCTTCTTCAGTAGTAGTGAGTGATGAATATAAGCCCATATTGCTCAGCCTAGAGGATAAGAGCATATAAAGTACTTCAGAAGTTGCTTCTTTGAAGCACATCTTTAGATGCATAAGCTAAACATTGTAGCACAGCAGTCATTTAAAAAAAGAAAATGAACAGAGAAATACTCAACTGTGTGCTGTAAAAACTCATATGAGAGGAAAGAGCTGAGCAGTAAGGGACTTCATTTGTGGTAGAACACCATGTAATTTTCTGGCTAATGAAGTAATGGTTCTTTCTTTCCCCTTTGCTGTATTTCAGACCAGCTCTCCCGCTTGCACATGATCCTGAAGCCTTTCATGTTGAGAAGAATCAAGAAGGATGTGGAAAATGAATTGTCAGATAAGGTGAGAAAAAGTATTTATCTGGAATGAGTATTACAGCTGTATTGTCATAGCTGTAATCTAATCATAGGTCTTTAATCTGGTTTTTGCAAACTCATTTGTCAGTCTGTATACCTGAAATTTGATTGTAGACTTCTCTCACACCTTCAGTTTTTGAAACTGCATCCCAGCAATGTCATTAGATGTGAATGTAACTGAAGAATCCCTAATTAATAAACTTTGCCATTAGGAAAAACATTTTGTTAACAATTACAAGCAAAAGACCTTTAAGCCTCATTAAGTTGATGGAAATCTCACTAGAGGCAGTGAAGGAGATTGATACAGCAGTGATTGGATGATAAACATTTCCAGTTGCCCTGTGTGAAGGATTTGGCATGGGTTCAGGATATTTTTTGCTTGCCTGTACAGAGTGAGAAATACATAGTGGCAATATCATCTCTCTGTTGGTCTCTTAATTTTACACGCATGTTAGCAGTTACTGGATGATCTTGTGGTCAGTAGTCCTCAGGTTTTGGGACCATTGGCTAGGAGACATCTTCTTTGTTCTGATGTGCTTATTAATTTCTGCGGACTTCCACTGACACTGGTGTTAGGTGAAGCATTCTCATCCTCGTTATCACAGGCTCTCAACGGGTAGCATTTTAACTGTAGGATAGTAGAACTGAAGTGAGATATTAAACTGATCAGCTGCAGGTGTGTTTTCACAGCTTCTTAAGAATCTGTCTGTTTACTTAGTTGTGTTCAGATACTTTTAGAGGTCTGTCTCCTACATTATTACCCAAGCCTTCCAAAACTTACCTATCAGTTAAGTCTTTTCCCAGGTTGCATCCTGAAATACAGATCTGAATATAACTGCCTATAAAACTATTTTTTGAGAAAGTTACGTTTTCCTTGAGATGTTTCTCTCAGCTTTTTGTGTACTGATGGGATCATGCTTCCTTTCAGAAATAGAAAAAGCTATATCTTCATTATCATTTTGCAGATTGAAATTCTTATGTACTGCCAGCAGACAAGTCGACAGAAGCTCTTGTACCAAGCTCTGAAAAACAAAATCTCTATTGATGACCTCCTGCAGTCATCAATGGGCACTACTCAGCAAGCACAGACAACAACTAGTAGTCTCATGAATCTAGTTATGCAGTTCAGGAAGGTAAGGTTATTTGAAATAATTTTTGAAAATTAGAACAATTTATTAACACAGAAGTACAGCTTCTAGAAAACAGAATCACAGAATGAGCTAGGTTGGAAAAGACCTCTGTGATCAAGTCCAACCTTTGACCTTACACTACCCTAGAACACCATATTAAAAAAAGATCTGGCATAGGCACGCAAATTTGCATGCAGTTCAGTTGTGGTTTGGATGTAGTCTAGCATGATGTTGGGGAGTGGAAGAGCTTTAGCCTAATGGTGCATGCAGCTGCTAACTGATTTGGTTACAAGTTGGTTGTTGGAGGAAGTCATTCACTGGGGAAGAAGAAGCAATAGCTGTTACGTGAATAAGAAAAGATATGATGCCATATTCAAATTTGCTTGGCTATTTTAGTATATCTGCTCAATGTTAATCAATACTGAAGTTCTAGTGATCAATAGTTATAGTTGATTTGGGATGTAAATGCTGCATTGGACTATATAATTGTTCCCAGCATTTGACATGCTCTCTTTCTTACAGGTGTGCAATCACCCAGAGCTGTTTGAGCGACAAGAAACTTGGTCTCCATTTCACATCTTCCTAAAGCCATACCAGATATCCAAGTTCATCTACCGTCACGGACAGATCAGGGTCTTTAACCACTCACGGGACAGGCAAGCCAATTCCACTTCCTCTCCAGCTTGCCGTATTTAGTATTATTACTTAGACTTATTTTATAGTGCTAATTAACTCCTTCATCTCATGTACTCAAATGACATTGACTGAGGAGTGCATTCCTAGTTTTCCTTTAGTCATTCAGCTGGTAAACATGTGACATTGATGCTCTTTTTTGGTGGAATCCTAATCATAGAATGTTGCTTTGATTGAATAAGAAAGCCAGGAAAAGGAATTTAGAGTCATTGCTGATGATGTGTAATACAATTAAGCTTTAAAAGAATTCTTAAAACCAAAAACCCACTTGGTTTCCCTTCAGTGAGTTTTCATGTGCTAGGAAGCTATCAGTATCTGTTCTGACATGGTAAATCATGAGCCTCTACAAGTGCCTTGACATGTAATGCTTACCTTGAATGAACACAATCTGCCCGAGTGCAGTTTGCTGTTCTCTTTAACCACAGCAATTCTTGTTTAATTTTGTTTGCATTCAGTTATGAGAACTATTCATGGAAGAGATGAGAAAGTTATGTGTGAAGACAAGACTAGCTGTTCTAGAACATATAATGCATTTCCAGAACAGTGGTGTGTTTCAGTGTCAAATTAGCAGCAGTGCATGTAGACTAGTGACACTTTTCTCCTATGGCTGTGCAATTCCAGATATTCAAGAGTGCTAAAACACTTAAATGGAAGAAGTGAATGGTTACTCTTATTTCCTGATGATTGTGTGATTGAGCATTTTATGTGTTACTGCCTTCTCAGTGGTTTTGTTTGGTTTTGTTTCTTTCATTTTCAGGTGGTTACGGGTTTTACTTTCACCATTTGCAGCAGATCACATCCAGCAGTCTCTCTTCCATAGGAAGGGTAGGTTTACAGTCCTAGGAAGAAAGTTGGGTTGCATGCTGGCATGTGATATTGTAATATGTCTTATTCGGGGGAAAGAACTGAGAGGTCAGAGTAATTAGTCCTCTGAGATAATCTAGTCAGGACTCGTTAGAATTTTGTTAGCATTTGTGGTTGTACAGTCAGCCCTCTTCCACTTCGCGCCCCCCATATTGAGGCTTCACATCTCAGTGACATGATTTTTCAGCGTTAAAGGAGGCCCCTCTTCACAACTGCGCATGCGTGACCTGGCACGCGTGAATATTCAGTTAAGCAGCATGAATATGCAAATCGACCTGCACGGCCACCGCTGTGGCTCGGCCGCACACCCCGTTCTGTCCTGGCTGCCACTGTGGCGGCTCGGCCACTTCGCCACAACCCCCAGGCTCTGCTGCTTCCCCACCCACCCTGGGCACGGCCGGGACTCCACTGCTTCCCCACCCCACCCAGCACGGCCACTGTGGCAACCGATACACAGCAACACAGCCCCGAAACAGCGCCAGGGACCGTCTGAGGGTGCAGGACAAATTTGCTTATTAATGAGCTGCCATTCAATGCAGAAGTAGGGCTTCACAGGACCCGATTAAGGTTAAATTAGGATCTCCTGTTTATGCACCTAGATTTGTCACATGTCAGATAAATGTGTCTTGAATTGATGAAGTAGGTTTGTTTTCATCTATGAGTGTCTGTGAAATGTGTTGGCCTAACTTCAGTATTTCTGTGACATAGGGATCAATGAAGAAAGCTGTTTTTCTTTCCTCCGGTTTATCGATGTCTCTCCAGCAGAAATGGCAAACCTTATGAATCAGGGACATTTAGCCAGGTGAGGACAACTTTTTTTTTTTCCTCCTCCCTCTTTTAGTAATTACAGAAAAAATACAGGTGATGTCAGAGGCTCTGTAAACATATGTTATCTCTTCCTCCTATTACTATCATTTGTCTTTCATTATCTAATACTAGAACAACTTCTGGAGTGTTCCCCCAGGTACAGGGCACCGTTCTGCAATGCAGTTTTTGTGCTGAAAGAAAACCTGTGCTAACAAAGGTTTGACGTTGTAAATACATGAAATGGTCAAAGGGCAACAGGAGAGTTTATTTAGAATCACACTGTAGGTTGCTGGTGTTATCAAATACAAAATCCAGACTTCCAAAGGCCGGTTTATTGTAATGCTTGCCAGTTGCACTTGAGCGTACATTTTACACACACATGAAATAAGCTTGTGTTGTGATAGTTATTCTTAGCCCTGAGCCGTATTGTCTACTTTCCACATCTTGTTTTTAATACGGAATGAAATTCTGAGGTTTAGGCCTAAACTATGGATTTATAGCATCATTAACTGTATTATCTTGGAAAGGGAGGTGATCTGTTTACATTATAGTGCACCCTGTAATGGACCCTGAGTGAAGTTAGATGGTAACTATAAGAAATTTAAGATTAAAAGTAAGTCTTTATTAATAAATAGAGATGTTCTGGTTAGGGCTGTGTAAGTGTAGTATTCTTTTGTTGTTCTGTTGATTTTGGATTGCTGTTTCTTGACTACATTTCAATAACGTAGTACAGATTTCTCTCGATGTATCTGATAAATGTATCTTTATGATAAATTGTGCATTCATTTCGCAGGTTATGAGTAATTTCAATATGGAGCAATTTATGGAGAAATCAGAGTGCAATATTAAATAGTAGTGGCTGACTTGGGCTTGACCCTTTCAGATGAAGTGCTTCAAAGTGTATCCTGATTTAATCACTTAGATTCAGTTAAGCCATCTTAGAGTAAATTAGGAGTAATACACATTATTGGAAAATGTCTAGCAAAAATTATTCTCCTTAAGTCAGGGCACTGTAAGACTGAAGTGCTGAAAAAGGACATTTCTGTCAAATAGAGTTATGTTGCAAATATGCTCAAGCCTTTCTTCCATGAAGTGGTGAATACATGCCTCTCCTGTGGTTTGTTTCAGATGGTTAGCTCTTTTCCTGTCTCTGAAAGCATCCTACAGGCTCCATCACACGCGCTCCTGGATGGAGACCGAAGAGGAGAAAGAGCAGGGGTCATGTTTTCTGAGGAACAGGGATTTCTTGCTTGATGTAAATTTCCCACTGTCTTTCCCTAACTTGCACAGCTGCACTTTGCTGCAGGTAAGCAAAATTTCTGTGCTGTGGAGACAGCAGCAAATCCTCATGAGTGAGAAGTGATGAAAACCTTTCTAGTCTTATAAAACGGGGAAAACAAATTTGGAAGCAGGATGACTTTTTTTGTCTGGTTTGTTAGATACAGTTAATAGACTTCAGAGTACTGAAAAGAAAAGTAGTTTAATTGCTATATCCCTCCCATATGAGGATACACTTCAAAACTTGCTATAATAAATAAATCAGCTGAATTAGAAGATTTAAAAATATTACTGGAAAAACAGAACTAGACTCATGATTTGTCAGGGATGGATTCTTCATGTAAGCTTAAAGTTTTGTAATGTTTTTCTACATGTAGAGTGCTCATTTTCTGACTGAAATTACTCTTTTCTTGTCAAATTCAATACATGGTTGCAGCAACTGGGAAAATCAGAGACAATTCCGGTGGTGTTTTAGAATTGGTGGACAAGCATTGTCAGTGGTGTATTTCTGTTCTGAAATTTACTTTAGCTGCTGTTTGGTAGACTTCAAAAGTATTCAACTTACTGTGCAGTGCAAGATCATTCTTGCTAATCTTTTGCCTGGGATATGTATGAAGATTTTGTCTTTTTTATGACTAAATTGCATTTTATTTCCTGAGTGAGGTTATAGCTCCATTGATTCAGTTCACTGAGAAAATAGTTCACAAAAGTGCTAGCACAGAGTCAGGAAAGCATCTAGGGCAGTTAGCAGATATGCAGTAAAAAAATCTTTTCTGAAACAGTGAGATCGTGCCAAATTTCTCTAGGGAATATTGCTTCTGCTCCTGAGTCTGGAAGGGGAAAGGAGATAGCCAGAATTCAATTGAATATTGTGTAGAGGAAGTTGAAATTGAAGACGCATAAGCAGTAGGAAACCAACCTTGGACTTGGTGTCATGTTTTGCAGCGTTAACAGCAAAGCCAACAAAATGAGTCCTCCTAGTTATCAAACAAAGAGTAAGCCAACTGAGTGTGTATGCCAGTTAACTCTGGTTGTGCTGGTGTTTCAGTTCTATGTTTCCATATCTAGCTTGATAAAATGTCTATGCATTTTCTTTCAGTTAGTTTTTTGAGATGACATTTAGCTGTTTCTATAGTGAGTATGTGATGCTTGTCTCTGAGACTATACTGTAGCTCTATCCTCTTGTTGGTGTGGTTAGGGAAAACGTGTGTGATATCAAAAGTGTGGCAGCCCAACAGTAAAGAAGTAGAAGATGGTATCAGAAGCTGTGTGCACTTACAGAAGATAGCATTCATTTTTACATATATAGACAATCTAGATCTTTACATATCCTTTGGGTTAGTGTGTATAAATATCAACATAGAAGTAATTAAAGTTTCCCGAGAACAGAAGATGGATTAAGATTATAGATACTATTAGATATAAGTTGTGGAATATGTATGTGTAGGTTTTAATATTAACAAATGTAAAACATTTGGATAGGCTACAGACCCACCTATACCGCAGCCTGGCAAGATCTAAATATGAATTTCGTTTCTCTAAATAATTTCTGTTCATTGAGGGTATGTCTCAGGGGTCCCAGAGCTGTGACTGTGTGTAACTAATAACTGTTGCAATACTTTACACAGAAAACAGCCTGAGGAGCAGAGTTCATCAGTGTGTGTGATACTGTGCATTTGTGATAACCCCAGTAAATCTAAAGGAAGTGTAGCCCTCCAGTTATGATGGATTCTTTAGAGCTCTTTTCTAACCTGCATGTTAAACAAATTGCCACCTTACTTTCAAATAAGCTATGTTGGCAGAATTTTGTTTGCACAGCTTACATTTAGAACACCTTAAAAAAAAAAAGAAAGAGGGGAAGATAGCACAAAAACAACAGGAGAGTTGTACAACAAACTGCTTTTGACATGCCTGTCTTCCTGCACCACACAGCACCACGAGTAAAAATGAACTAACTCTTAGCCCAAGTTTAAGAAACTTTTAATGTAAAATTTCCCAAGGCTTCCTCTAAGGCTTCGTAAGAGAGCAACATGTAGGGAGTGAGGAGGGTGAGAAAAGAGGAAAAAGGAAATGGTATAAATCTGGAAAGGCTTTTCTTAACTGCTCAGATCAGCATTTCCGATGTAAGAGACAAACTAAGTCAGTAGAAAAAAAGCACATTTATTTTTAATGGATATTTCTGAAATCAAGGTAATATCTGTCTAAAGTTAGCACGAATTTCTTCACATAAACACAGAAATCTCTTGTAGTATGAGGACTCTTTGTTCCCCTTGCTCAGCACCTCCACACCATGTCTATTAACTTATATACATTGAATTAAATTATTATAAAATCTACTCAGTTGAGATGAACCTTCTCTCCATGCTGTCCTAATTCCTATTAAAAAAATTAGGGGTGTTTAATGAGCTTAAGATGCTGGTAGCAATCACCCATATTTCTGTTAGCAATATCCAAGAGCCTCTTTCCACACTTAGTTTGGATTACACAGTTGTAGTAGATGTATACATTCTTGGTTTTTAACAACCCTCCTCCTCTGACTCATTTCAGAGCTGTGCCTGTGTTGAGTTCTGTAACCTTACTCGGTCTTTTCCATGTTGGACTGATGGGAAACTGGTTTCTTCTGTCCCTGTTATATCTGGTAGCTGCTCTATTCATGAATACTTAGCAGCTGCATATGTCAAAATTCACAGAGATGTTTCTTTCCATAATTTGTACACAGGAATCTGTCATTTAAAGCCAGATTAATGATTAGGTACAAGTATTTTTCTAATTTTTTTGATACCTTCTTGGTATACTTTGTTTCTTCCTGAGTACTTCAATTAGGCTAAAGCTATCTTTGATGGGTCTTTGATACTGTTCTCCAAAAGAGAATCAAATAACAAAATTGCATGAGTTTGGAATTACAGTTTGTTAACTTCCTGTCCATCCGTTTCTTGTATTCTCACTTCCCAAGAAATGGCAACCAAACCCCTCTAATGCCCAGGGCTGCAATCAGGATGCCAGTGCTTGCTGTCATTAGACTTACTAGAAAGCTCATGTGACTGCAAGCAATGCCAATTCCTCTTCATAAAATCACCTCTACCCCAATGTGTGGCACAGGGGTGGGGAGGAGAGGGGCTTTGTGTTCTGAGTTGTTCTGAGTCTCTCTCGTAGCCTGCTGTTGCTGGGAGTTGCAACAGGCTTCCCCACTGACTCTTGGTGTCCTTCTTTACGCTCAGCTGCTGAATCCTGCTTCTACTGATGTGAGCATGTGCTATCACATCCTCATATGAGCCAACTGCAGAAAACTTTGTATTTTCATGTCTGTTGAATTTGTTACTTGATTAAATCTGTAGCTAAATAGGCTTCTGGAGGTGTGTGACAGGAGACAAAACTACGTAGCACAAGAAGTGGCACAAATACACCATGGGGAAGGACTTGCCGTTTTTGGCAGCAGTTCTGGTGATTTGTTGCCACCGTTTCTGGTCCTCAGATGAGTAAGCCAGCATTCACATCTATTGTGCAAAGCCATGTACTCCCAGCCTTGTGATTCCCACTCTGCTGTTTCAGCACTCTGCCTGTTTTACCAGGCAATGAAACACATCACCAAACTCACTTGGAGCGAAGGAGCAGTGGTTTGTTTTCATCGTGATCAGCATCTTAATGAGTACAGAGAGCTAGGCCAACAAGAAGGGGACAGGAGTAAACAAGGAATTGTTGCCCAAACCAGTGTTACTGGTAAAGAATTGCCATCTGAGTAAGAACCTGGTTTTGGATCACTTCAGATATCCAGTGTGGACCACTGGATACTCTGAGGGTTTTTTTTTTAAGCTTTTTAGCCCTGCTGAGTGTCAGTGAAAGGCTATTGTCAGCTCTTTTTGCTCTCACCTTTTATATAGAGGAGCAGAGGTTCAGTCAGAGGGTGTGAACCTTATTTTTTGCCAGCTCCAGACCATGAGTGACAGTGGCAGCAGCTTATGTGCTAAGGTTGACTGTAGCAGGTATGAATAGCAAGACTATTTTTCTCCCTTGTCAGCTGGTAGCAAATGATACATGCTAGCCATCTGCATCATGCTCAGTGAATCTACATCTGGAAATAGAAAGGGCCCAGAATGCATGATCCATAATGAACTTCTACTGTGGATGTTTTCTAGCATTTTCTGACATACATAGAAATGCATATATCCAGTGTATGACATGATATACAAGGTGTCTGCTTCTATTGTGTACCCAGATGGTTAGAACTTCAAGCACTGGGATTTTAGAAAATTGTGAGACTTTGTAAAGTAGAAATAGCATGCAATTAATTTTGGTGCATTAGGAACTGCAGCAGAACAATGCCAAAGCTTTAGATCCTGTTTACCTTTTACTTAAGTGAACTGGTAGAATTGCCAGGAGGGTACATCCTTTCATCCTGTCGGTGGGAGGTACACCTCTTCATATTTATAAAATTATTGCTTGTTTCTTACTGTATGCAGAATAATGCTCTGCATACTATAGGGAAGAAATAAATGTAACAATATGTAACTATTGGTCTTCATGAATATAGGAAAAATCAGAATAAAAAGTGGCAAAAATAGTCTATAAGCAATTTATTTCATTGTTTCATGCAAATGTTTACAATAAAAAAGGAAATATAACTGATGCAAGCAAAGAAAACGTAGGGTTTTGCTATTTTTTTGTGTACAGTTCAACATCATCAAAGAGCTCACCTTTCTTTAAACTGCACTGTCATCTCATTGTCCTCACTTTCTGTATCAAAAGGACATTGTTGCAATTGTGGCCAATTTCAGGTTTTACACTTGGGTGTATTAATGTATGTGAGTAACCATGGTAGCACCTTGAAAGTCTTCAGGATAAGATTTAGAGCCCTTTTACACAGGAAGGAAAGACAAGGTTGGAACAGAAACAAGTCTAAAGGTACCATTTTTTTGCTCTAAAATTTCATTTTCCTTCAGAAGAGAGAAATGAGTAGCTAGAAAACAGCTTGAGGGTCAGACATACTAGAATATTCCTGTACTTCCTTCATTAGAAAAGCTAAGGTCAAAAGGTTTGAAGAACAAAAAGCTGTTTCAGGTTCTAGCTGAGCATAAAGACGAGTATTGATATGAGCTATTCTAATTTCAACCATTTCAGGATTTGAAAATTCTGGGAATTACACAAAGATCTTACACATTGTCACTGCAGAAGATGTGTAGAGTTTCCTCTTTTGAAAGAGATTTGTCTTCCTCATGGGTGGATGCAAAATTTAAGAGGCTTATTTCTTTATAGACATAGTAACTTCTTTATTTTAATTTTGTTTTCAGAACCTTGTGTTCAGCAGCCACTGTAAAGCAGTTACTGGCTATTCAGACCATGTCATATATAGAAGGAGATCAGCTACCTCATGTGTACGATGCTGCCAGGTGACTGAGCTGCCGTCCTTCCTGTGCATAGCCAGTCCCCGGGTAAGTCCAAGTTAAGCTGTAAATTATGTACCTTCTATTGTGTTTCCAATCTTGTTAGAATTGTGTCTTAGGAACAGAATGATCTATTACTTTCTTTTGGTTGGGTTAAACTGTTGTGAGGATATCCTTTTGCTACTGTATTCAATAGCGAGTTTTTTCATAGGGGAAATGACTGTAATGTGTTCTAATGGGAAAAGGAAAGTTGTAAGATGCACCCAACAGGAGTTGTTCTGAAATACAGAGATTTCACTTTCTTTCCTAATACCAAAAACATTATAGAAGAGATTAAGCAAATTATTCCCTAGTAATCCAAGGCAGAGATTTGAGTATGATATGAACAGAATAAGGTGATTGTTTGGTCAATGCTGATGGCAGAAGGGGGTGGAGGAGCAATGCTTTTTTGAAGACCAGGTTTTTTTTTCTCTCGTTGTGTCATATGCTTCAAAAAGGAAACACCAAATTGCAGTATACAAGGATTACTCAAACTGGCATTTTTCTAAGTCTTTTGCATGTGAAATGGTATTGCTTGGGGTTGTCCATCATTTAACAAGTGAATTTTGAAATTAATTTCATTGAAGTTTTCTGGGCTGACACAAGAGACCTTTTTAAGTCTATGACTGTTGTATTCGGTGTTGTTGAATATTGACAAAGCTGGACAAAAAGTAGTGTTATTTCCCGGCCTTATTCTTTAGTCACTGTTGAAATTATTGCTGTAGGCCTCATCAAATGATGTGCAGTTGTACTTTCACATCTGGAGAGGGGTAGATGGCAAGTAGGACTTTCTGCTTATTACCTTGAGTTGCTGCTCGAATTCTTCTGTGTCAGCAGCTCTGGGGACCAGGAATCTAAATGAACTGCTCAAAGTCACATATCACCTCCTAGTTACAATGTATTACCTAGCTTGAGAACAAGAGGATTTCCTGAGGGTGCTGCCCAGGGTGGTGGTGGAGTCACCTTCCCTGCAAGTGTGTAAAATGAGAGCAGATTAGGCACTTAGTGCCATGGTTTAGAGGAAGTGATAGTGTTAGATAATAGGTTGGTAAGAGGTAAGAGGTAATTGGTAATAGGTTGGACTTGATCTCAAAGGTCTTTTCCAACCTCGTTGGTTCTGTGATTCTGTAAACTGTGAAACCCACTTAACCTTCAGATTCCTTTGATCTGTCGCTCTTTATACCTAAATTTGTATCAGGGATGAAGAATATGAATTCTTCAAGCAGAAAGGGAGGAGAGTGGCTTAGAATATGAAGGGGAAGGGAAAATGAGGAGAGATTGTATCTGACATGCGAGTGAATAAAAGGTACTTGTTTTGGCTTGGCTGGTGTATAAAAATGATGAAGTGTAGGCATGGGTTTTTGTTCCTAGGAATACAAAGACTTAATTTTACGCTTGTTAGAAACTTTTGACAAGAGTGTAGAAGATCTGAAGCAGCAGAAAGAGCACATATGTTCTCAGAAACTGTAGCCTTCTGTTGTTGTTTGAGTTGTGATGAATTTTTGAAAGTTAATGGAGCGAATGATAGAAATAGGAGTGTATGTTTATATAGCAGCTGGGGGCAGGGAGGGTCAGTGTTTTCTTTATATGCAGGCAATTTTCCTGAGTACAGACAGGTCTCAATCATAAAAAATGTAACTTGGAGGATGGGTCTTGCATTCTCATTAGAAGCTAATACATTCATTTTTAAGTATTATTATTTGGTTTAGTTTCAGTAGATCTCTGACACTGAAATATCTCTGACTGAAATACTGTGGTGAGAAGTAATTTTGGGCATCTCACAGTGAAAGGTTAATTTTGCATGGAGATAAATGCAGAAAGCATTTTACAATTGCTCTAACTAAACTAAGTAATTTATGATGGTAATGCATTCATATATCCCTATCACTATATTTCTGATGTACTGTGTTTCTGAACCATGACTCTTACAGTCAGTCAGTTTGACAACAATGTGTTGACATAGGAGGGTTGGATGGGAGGAGTCTGAACAAGCTTGAATGGAAGATTTTTTTGGGTCTGTTTCTGAAGTGTGTTGTCTTTTTCTTGTAAAAGGTACAGGGCTCTACCCTAGAAATGTGTGTCTGCATTAAAAAAAAAAGTTATAGTCTTGCATCCTCAGATGCCAGTCAGTGTTACACACTACATAGGAACATTAATTCTTGTTAATGTAGAAATTGCACTGAGGTACACAGAGTTCATCTAGAGATTGACTTCTATTAGTTCTCCTTTAGGCAAGGCGTTACTTAGATGTAGCTTGTAGAATCTTATGAAGTGACTTCTGTTTTTCTTCTAAAAATCCCGGTGTACAAATTTCCATATTGATTTCAGTTGAGAAGGCATGTTTCCATATCAGAAATCAGTCTGCTCTGGTTTGTGTTTGATGTCTGCCTGTCATAGGTGTGTTCTGGAGATTAATATGGCAAGTTGTCTGTGCTGGAAAGATTACTTGTTCCAGTCTATTCTGTGTAGAAATATGAACTGAAATGTGATGGAGAACAGTGTCTTTTAAACAGCCTAAGTCTGTGCCATCATTTGCTCTGTTCAGGTGACAGAACTTGCTTGTATTTTGAATTTTTTGCATTTTGAGAGAGGTTTTTGCCCTCTCTCACAAAGCTCAGAGCTGTGCTTTGACTGCAAGTGGGAGTACAAAAGAGCAGCAACTCTAACAGTACCTTTTAGGTAATGGAAAGTCTTAACACAGTTCCTTCCACTTTGCAGTGTTTCGTGTGGCTGTGTAGACCAATAAGCATGTCTGGTTTGAAAATAGCTCTTGGCATCTTGCTAAACAATGGCTTTGTTATTGTAAAGATTTGGTATGCTTTTTGTTGGTTTTCTTGTCAATCTCTGCTTGTAATTGTGCTTGTGAATTTGTTTAAACAAATTTGGCCCTTGCAAAGAGAAGTCTCTGTGAGATTAATTTGTTCCTAGAAGAGCTCCTGTAAAACAGGTCAGGACCACAGATTTCCACCTAGAAAACCTTTCTTAAAGCCTGTTATTTCGACTTAGCTGATAAATGTTCAGAGAGGTACTGCCAGCGTCTAAGATGCCAGGCAGTCCTGAGGTATGGGTTGTTCGCTTCACCTTAAACTTCTAAAGTGCAATATTTAAAACTCGTGATAAACTGTTTATTGCTTTCATTTAGTTAAACTGTTAAAATAATTTTGTTTGCATGATATTTATGTTATTCTCAATGTGCAGCAGTTACATCACACTAAGCCGGAACAAAAGTTCAAATACAAAGAAGCTTTTCATCTGCTGGGTTCTTTAAAAATGTTTAATGTTTCAGTTGTTCCATTATCACACTAATTCCCACCGCTACTCAATTCTGCACGAACTCCACTTTTACTGTGCACCATCAAAACATACAGTCTCCTGGACCATTTCTTCCTATGCAGCCCCACTGCCTTTTTTGAAATGTGAAAACTTTCACAAGCTCGATTTCCTCTGTTCATTTGTTACTTTGCTTTTCATAGTCCCGTTGGGAATGTCATTTTGCACACTGTTAGGATTCATGACAGTGTTTTTAACTAGCATGACTTCATGCAGAGGGTTTTCTTTCATTGTGCTTCTGAAATAAAAGCAACAATAACTTTCAGAGTAGTAATATGTTTGTTTCTTGTGTCGGTGAAGAAATTGTCACAGTATTTCGAATGTCTTTGTTACAAGCCTATACTGTAAGGTTAATTGTCTAATGTTAAACTTTCAATTTCATTTGTATGTGAGTTTGCAAGACATTATTAAGTCTCTAGATAGTATGTAAAAGTTTCTACCAGCTTTCTTTTGTAAACTCGGTTATAAATAGTTTATATAAACACACAGAGTGTTGGCCCAAAACAGACTTATGTTCAGAAAAGATAGAAAGAAGTTGGTAGTCTGGGAGGTTTTTTTGAAAGATTCTTGGGCTAGATAGTGAATTGTTCTGTTTGTTTGTGTGAAAGTATTGTAATTGTGTTTACTTTGGATCATATGATTCAACTCTTGGTGAAGTTTCTGAAGATCTCAAAGGTCGAGCAGTCTGTCCTCCGATGTACCATGGCTCAGTTCTGCTTCGTGGTGTTGTCCCTTACCGTGGTCAGGGAGGGATAAGAGAAAGCTGTAGTGTACAAAGCACAGCCTTGTCTGCTGGAGCAGACTTTTACTCAAGGACCTTACAGCCACTGGCATACAGCTGTTTGGCTCGTGTGGACCTTCCACTCTGTACAGATTTGAGTGGATGGGGCAGAACAGGGGAAGTTAAACTGATGGAGCTGGTCCAGAATAGCTCCCATGGCATGAAGTCACAGTTCCTGTGTTTGTAACACAGATCTGTCCAGCTGGGTTGTATGCACTGAAATGGGTAATAGGGCATGGGATTAATAGAATGCCACAAGAAAAAAAGAGCACTTTAGTTCAAAGCAGCTGTAAAGCCTAAGAAATGCGCTGTTCTAAAACAGGACTGGTTTTCTGTTAGGTTTTTTTCCTTTCTTATTTTAAATTATAATTAAATTTTAAATTGTAATTATATTTCTGTTAAGGATAATGTGTAAATCTCATCTGTGCCAATAAGATGAAATATTTGAATAATGTGAAGGGCAAAACTGTAAGTAAATAAAAGAAATCTTGGCAAAAGGAGAGGTGCAGCAGGGATATTACTCTTTTATTCTCAGCTTTGCTATCAGTTGCGTAACAATTGGCACAATTTATTAAAAGGCAAGTATTCTGTACCTGGTCATTCATACGGTGTTTTTCATGGAAAGATGTTGTGTCTTTACTTGTTTTAAGCCTGACCAAAGATTGTGTTTCCATTTGTACCTTTCAGTAATGATTTGACTTTTAAAATTTGATTCAGTGGTAAGGTACCCTGAACTAGGGATTTAGGGATAAGGGGAAATCTGAACAAGAATATTGATTATGTATCATTATTTTACTTTCAGGTAACAGCTGTGCCACTGGAGTTCTACTGCAATGACCGAAGTGCAGAATACGAGCGCAGGGCACTAAGGGAAGGAGGAAGTCTTGAAGCAAAGCAGTGTGTACTCCATGGATCCCCTGAGCTAGCAGCTGACTGGCTGAAGCAATGCTCCCAGTTCTTCCCAGAGCATCCAGGAGGACTGTTAGGGATCAGGCCTCAGAACGGCTGGTCTTTTATCAGGATACCAGGTAAACTTGAAGGTTGTCATGGAAAAGAGATGAGATAAATGGGAACATCTGCTCTTTGGGGATAATTTATGCTTAGTTATGGGCTTTTTGAGGGTTTAGGGATGGTTGTATTGTTGTTTTTCCTTCTGAGTAAAAGTTAGCCCTCGTGTCTTAAAGTAACTATGATTTTGCATCCTCTGTTTGATTTAAAGCTGTCAGTGGATACTGAAAAACTCTAATACAGACTTTTCTTATGCTTACAAACTTCTCTTTGCATGTCAGCCCTCCAGATGGAAAGAGATAGACTTGCTTAATAGAGTACAGTCTGCTCTCACAACCAAATATGGAGATAGGAAAGTTGCAGGAAAAGTTACAGTCACATAACTTTCCTCCTAGCATGTTGGAAGAGTTTCATATTGTCCTTAGAGATCTTTTATTGGTCTACGTACTGAAAAAATTAAAAGTGCTTGTAGCACCCTATTACCATTAGCAGGATGGGTTTGAGGACCAAGGTCAGAAGAAATTGACCTGGCATGAGGGATTTACTGGATTTCAGCTGAAATAAAGAAGAGTTATTCATATTTCCTGGTAAAGTGGGAAAAAGATACCACTGTACCAGTAAAATAAATGTACTTCATTTTTTCCTAGAATTAGACTAAAGTAGTCTAAGATCTAGATTTTGATTGCCCAGTACTGCAGTGACTTCCATGGGCCGGACATACTCTAGCTGTCGGAAGATGAGCAGAGTTCTGCAGAAAGTACTAGAGATCTGATAGATAGCCAAGAGGAAAACAGCTTACACTGCCAGATGTGAAGTTATTCCCAGACCCTTTTGGGTCAAGGATGTTTGGCAGGGGAAGTTAGTACAGTGAAAGGAAAATGGCCTTTTACTTGCTACAGTCCAGTTTAAGCAAGTACCTCACAAGCGTTTGGAGTTATTTCAAGCACATGCACGTTTGTATCTATGTAATGGAGAAACCATTTTTACTGAGCTTGCACTAGATTGATGTTCAGTGATAGCTGATGACTTTATAGTTTCTTCAGAAAGTCTTTTAATTGTTTGTTAATAATTTGAAAACAGAAAAGTCTCTGTAGCAGAAAGGAGGGAAATATTGCAGGAATAAATTAAGGTAGAAGGCATGGATCAAGAAATGAAGAAAAATACTCAATACAGAATAGAGACAAGGGTGCATTCTCTTGAAAAGGCTTCCATTTTAAGCCAATAACCTTCTTACCATCAAAAATTTTTAGAAAAATAAAGATGGGATGCAAGAAGCTTACAGGAGTGAGTGAATAGTGCAAAGATAGGTAATTTTTTTTTCAAAACACAACAGAATTTGGTTGAGAAAGTGGTTGGGATTAATGTGTTACGTAAAACTGGACAGTGCCTTACAGAAAGTGACTCGTGCTGAAGGAGCCATTGGCAAGGCTGAAGTCTATCAAGTGTCCAATGGAACCATAGCTGCGAAGGTCTATGGCAAATAGGTGATGAGAAAGAAAGGGGATACCCCTCTCTCCTAAACCCTGACCTGTCCTCTCCCAGACTCAGCGTTCTCAGTACCCTGGCAGCAGGCTCAGCTGTGATCACTGTGGGAATCTCTTGAGGCTTTTCCTGTTCTTTGAAAGAAAAATGGTCCTGGATTAAATGGCAGGAAGTGTCTGAGTCCTTTTAGTATCGATAAAAAGCACCGGCCTCACTGGCTGTTTACTGTGAGAGCCAGCTAGCTCCTCACTGACCCCATTGTGCCGTGCAGACTGTCGGGAGGGGAACCAGGGGTGTCAACTGGAACCCAGGCTTTATCTCTCTTTCCTCTGCTTTTTGCATGTCCAGAGGCACTTTTTCTCGTTCTCCAGAGAGCGCTTAGCCTAGCTACAGTCATCGGCCAGAGCTCCTGACAAGGGTTATTCTGAGTCATAATCATTTGTAACTATTCTTCCCAGGACCACTGTATCCCCTGTAGATAATTTATGTCCATATCCCTGCATGGCTGGAGGCAGGGTTGTTTTTTTTTTTTTCCAGACTGAAAGCCATAGAATATGATTTGACAGTTACTTTCTTTTTCATCTGGTTCCTTTTTCTTGTTAATTTCATTCAGTGTTGAAGAATCCAGAAATTGTGACCCTAGGGAGAGCTCTTTGATGTGTGGTGCAGGACCTCGACCTCCTGACTGACATTTTAAAAGTTCCTTTGCTGCTATTACATTTTAAAAAATCCAAAGAATTTGTCTCTGGAAGCTGTTGCCAACATTAAAGATAGAAAATGTAGAATTGCAAATTTTGGAAATCCCGTTTGAAAAAGAAGTTCTCAGAAATTAGAATTGAGAGAAACTAGAGGTGAAAGTCACTTTTTCCCCCCTCTTTTGAATAATTGTGGTGCTTTCTGAAGATGGGATGAAAAAAGTACATTTTCTGTTACCGCTTTTCTGAATTCGTCCTTTGAAGCACTAGGTGGCGGGCTTTCAGCATGCAAAAATACTTGATCTTGGAAAACACAGTGGCATCAGGATAGCATGCCTAAAGGTGCCAGCTTAAAGACAAATGATTTTCTCTTCCAGAGGTGATAAATGTGTATTTTGGTAGTACTGTTTTGCTTTCCTAAAAAAAACCCCAAAACTTTCTCACCAGTGCAGTCTGCTTTGCTGCTGAGATTTTGGATGAATTACGAACTGTTAACAAGTTGCTGACTTTTCAGACTACCTTCAAATAAGTTCTTGTAATTTGCATTTCGTTGCTATTTAAAAATAGTACCTTACACAATGGAGACCTCAGGAGCCAGCAGCAAAGGACACACATCACTTCCAGTTAGCACAGCTTAATTCTACGCAGCCATGCCTTTGTGAGAAAAACAGTGGCATTTTGCTTTTGGAAACTTGCTAATATGTTCATCTGATCCTGTCAAGACTGACTTTTGAGCAGATCCTATTTGTTCTCTGAGTTTTCTTCCTGTCAGATGGCTTTTGATTAATAATCATGTTAGTTTGCCATGTATATTTAGAGTTTTCATGTAGCTTCACTCAATTTAATTCATCATGAAACAGCAGTCTGACCAATTAGAATAAAAGCAGAATGCCAGGGCTATATGAATTTGAAGGAAGTAATGACATTTTGTATGAAGAGAAATTGTTGCTAATTGCTAAGTTCAAAATTTGTTTTTCCTTAGAAGAATGCAGCTATTAATGATTTATATGTAAATGAGACTGTAAATGAGTCCAGTTCTCTAGGTAAGCATATCATTATGCGTTTTTTTGCACTTAGAACAAATGCTAGTCTGATGTGTGGGCTTGAGTTTCCCTTACAGTATCTCCTTGGCTTGGCTCTACAGTTAATGGATTCCCTATGGTAGTTGCTGACAACTCAAGCAACAATGTGGTACTTGGTCCTGGCAGAGCAGGAAGATTACTGTCAAAAGGGAGAGCAAACTGAAGTAAAAACAGTGACTCTCTAGATAGGCAGACAAGTGAGAAAGAGCAGACTTCTCTAGTCTTTTTTTCTTATCTAGTGAATTTCAGGTGCGTAGCCATAAAATTGCCAAAGGAGAGAGCATTCACAGCATTGACTTACAGTGCAAATGGAATAGCTACTAATTTTGAATGATACTGCAACTCACAATTTTTTGAATTTCAGAAAGAGGACTGTACTCTGCATCTTCTGATGTCCTCATGTAGGTCCCACTAATTCCATCATCAAGTCCATTATTTATATTTAAGCTAAAGGATATTTTTGAAAGAGAACATGATTAAAATACTAAAATGATAAGAATCTACCATGTTTTTTGATAGAAGTGACTAGTGCTGGCTGGCTTTTATTCAATATTGGAAGAATAAGAGCATTCCTTGTTTTTAGAGTTTTAACAAGCTTCTGGCTATTGTGCCTTTCTCTGCTATTCTGGCGTTCTCTTCTGTTATCAAAAACCTTGTCTAAAAAAGAATCTTGAGAAGTGCCAGTTGCTCCATGAAAAATGGAAATGATGCCACATCACTGCACACCACATCACTTGGATTCTTGTGGACTACGTTGCCTACCATGCTTGTGAGATCTTTTCGGGAGTGCTGTTGAGTGATCTGTACTCCTCTGTTCCACCAGAGTGAAGCTATATTAAAATGCATGGTGGTCAAGTCAAAGAATTTTTACATAAAACTTTTTTTTTTTTTTAAATAGATATACTGGGCAAGACAGTTAAGTTACAGCCTTACAGAAAGCTAGGTTTTCTTCAGCACATGAGTTTATTCATTCTGGGCAGCAAGAAGTATGCAGAAACGTTACCTGCTAGATATGTTGAAAATACTCGAGGTCTGTACTAGCCTGCACCATCTGCAGTTAGCAGCTTTCCGTTTTGGCTGTAAACCTAAGTTCAGACATCCAAAAGAATAAAGAATTATCAATGGCCTTTCCAACAGATAATTTTTTGGAAGAAAATTTCTCTTCATCCTCTTTCAACAGTAATGTATTGTTTACTGAAGTTTATGTACAGAATGTACAAACAGGAAGATCTCCTTCCTGAAAAACACTTCATGAGCAATGCTGAAGTAGAGAGGACATGAAGTTTAAAATTTTAAGTGACTGAAAAGATTGCCATCTGGAAACATCTCTTAAACAAAACAAAGAAAGGCAAAAATAAAAGCAGAGAGGAGGGAAGAAGTAGAAAAGGCAGTGCTGTGAGGGCATTGTTATTTTACAGTGACCTAGAGAACTGTTTTTCACTTTCTCTGTTGATGAGGGGTTGGATCTGTGGAGGATAGATCTAAAGATTAGCAGCCAATGTGCAAAGGGCAGCATTTTCATGTGTGGAGTGAAAAACATTTCTTCAAGTGTCAAGGTATATCGGTCTGGCCAGAATCGATCCTTAGATGAGGGAAATGACTGTCAAAAAAATGAGTCCATATTTGTGAGGAGATCAATCTGTGATGAGATTTTGCCAGGTGGGTATATTTATATGCTTCTGTCCCAGCAAACAAAAGTTATTGTTAGTGTGTGTGTATATATATATATATTATAAGCCATTAGTATATATGTAATACATATATATTATAAGCACTGTGATTTTAAGTAGCCAGAGGGGATGTTGGCATTTTTTCTATCACACCTCATTACTTTAAGGCTTACAATGTGCTGAAGTGCTAGGAAATCTTAGAAGTTAACTTGTTCCATGTATCTGGCTTTGCTTTATTAGTCACCTGCTTTTCTCCTATTGCTTTTTAGACAAAGAGAGTCTGATCACTGACAGTGGAAAACTTCATGCTCTTGATCTTCTGTTGACACGGCTGAAATCTCAAGGACACAGAGTTCTCATTTATTCCCAGATGACGCGGATGATTGATTTACTAGAGGTAGGAGAGCTATAGCTTACAGAAGGCAAATTCTGAAAAATTTTTGCCTTCATCTCTGAAGATGGAGATTCAGGAGGAATATTTTGGAAAAAGTACTATAATTTGGATGCAGCAAACTTGACATAAAATTACAGCACTGAAGGATAACCAGTAAATGCATTAATATGAGAATATAATAATGACCATACAAAGTTAGACCTAAGGTCCAACCTAGTGTTACATGTAGTGTAAAACATTTATGTACTGTAATGGACTATATACTAGTCTATAACAGCAGATGTCACCTAAAAGTGGCACTTAGAAGAAAACTTCTAAGACTCAATTTTGTGAGTTTTAGAAATCAGTCACTCTTTAATCAGTGCTGGGTGCATTGGTCATCATTTTGCCAGAACGCACATTGAGACATCTTCACTACAGCATATGTTTTAACATTACATGCTTATTGATTTTTTGTTACCCAAATTCCTGTTACATATTTGTGACATTTCCCAAAAAGGCATGTCCTTATAAGGGATCCTTGGTGGTCCCAAGGACCTAAGTTACACAATTCTCTTCAAAACAGTGCACCTTGTTACACAGTAACTGGGCTTTGCCTGGCTAGCTGTCTCAGTTTTCCTTCTCGTTGTCTCTTGGTTCAGCTATCTGCAGTTTCCATGTTGTAAATACTATCAGTTCTCAGACCCTAATATATCACAGACGGTATGGGGAAAATGTACAAGAATAGTGATACTTCATAATTAGTCGCTCAGTCTCCGGCAGTTTGCAGCTCCAGGACTTGCTGAGCTAGGTATGCTTCCTGTGTATTCAGTTAGTCCAACATGAATTCTTCCCTGAAATTGTTTAGTTGCATCTTGAGACATTTATGTGTTGTCATTTGCACTGGCCTGTGCCACGGGGTTGTTTGGCTTAATTGTCCTCTTCTGCTGGTTTTGGACTGCTTCCTTCTCCATATTTTCATGTGAGGCTCACATGTCCTTTTAGTGAAAGGAAGAGGGAGAACAGTGATTAATTTTACACTGTTTATGTTGCTTGTAATTTCACAGACTTTAACTGCTTCCCTGTATCATTGTGCTCCTCTGGAGAAGTTTGGTAAACATTAAGAGGTTCTCTGGCACATACAATAGGAAAGAAATTAGGAATTTAGTCATTACTCATTATTTAAATACAGTCAGTCTACCTCTGAAGAAGAAAAAAAGTCAGCGTTTGATGAGCAGCCATGCCATCAAAGAGCTGGGGTTACAGTCTTCCCCACAATAAACTGAAGAGAAAACGTGAGAAGCCTGAATCAATAGCTGCCTAAGTCATGAGTTCTGTATGAACAGGAGTGCATTTTAAGGTCAGCAGTTAATAGTTCAATAACAGATCACAAGCTGAATTTTGGTTTTGCTGCTGTGAGGAAAAACAGAACTTGCATGGTTGCAATTCTGTATTTTGGCACTTTGCCCAGCATTGCTTCATATGCCTCTCTTTTTGGCAGGCATTGGACATGATGTAGGTTTGTTGACACCTGGCATTACACCCTGAAGCTCATAAAGCTGATTGTTCAGTGTTTCTGTATCTTCTCTTAGCATTCCATTTTAAAGGCTTGTGAGCACAACATTTTGCTATTCCATCTTCTGAATGTTCAACTTCACTTGTTGGGACTTATCCAAAAAGGCCACGTACCAAGTCCTCTATTTTTCTTTCTCGCCAACGAAGTAGCAGAAGCTGAAGTTAAGCTAGCTAAAAATCAAGTAAGGACTCAATTTGTAAGAAAATTCCTTGCTAAAGTTGTGTATCCCTAGATAATTTTTTTCCTTACCTGAGATACCAAAATATCATCTATCTGCCTACTTGAATATGAAAAAACATAAAATGTCTCTTTTTTTAAATAGCATTTGGACTGTGTCAATGTAACTGCTACAATATTATCCTAAACTAATTCACGCAGGGTAGAGAGCACAAAGCACATTGTTTACAAAGTTATAAAACCATGTTTGTTTGAAGCTTCAGCTGAAGAGCTGCTGCTTAGTTCAGCCATTATAACATGGCAGATGTAAGTACAAAGAAGAAAATAATTTTCTTTCAAGAGGATAAAGTATAATTTCATTGCTGTTACTTCATGCAGAAATGTGCACATTCTTGATGTGATTGCTCTCTCCTATAGAGTAATTGTCCCTGATTTCAGTGGGAACCAATGTTGCATTCATGAGCTGAGAGGTCAAATTATATTCTGCATGGAGGAAAATGTATTACGTAGTTATATTCTACCAAAAGTTTATTAGTTGTGTTAAAACCTAAGAGCACTCAATTTGAACTGTGAAATAACATCAAGGGAAAACATTTTATGGTTTCTGAGGAAAGGCCAGAAGAGAAGTGTGGAAGCCCAGAAGAGCACTGGCTTTAACAGTGCTGCATTCTTAGAATACTCGGGTTGTTTGTTACCTGTATAGGTACTCTGTTCCAAGAGCTTTCATTATTTTTCCTGGATTCTCGTGGCTTGGTGACCCCTTACACTAAACAGAATTGGCAGGTAGATTTTTCAAGCAGGTCTACTATAAGGATCTCTATGAGACTGAAGCCTCCCCATGAGGCTTCCCCCAGCCTACTCCATCACTCCTTGTGGGAACTAAAACAATGAACAGTCATCATATTGCTCCTTAAATAGTTTCTTTGCCATCAGAGTGCCCTCTTTAGCTAAAAGCATGCCATTTCTGTGAGTGATCGAAGCAATGAACTGCTAAGTAGTGTAGTATGAATTGCAATGTGGATTATTTTTTCTTTTTTTCTGAATTGAAAGAGTATACGTGATCCATCTTGATCAAAGGAAGGTACTTGATCAAAGGCTAAGGTACTAAACTAATTTGCAGAGCTGGAAAATAGCCCATGAATGCCAGTATTGCAGTTGCTGGTGTAGAATAGCATATTCTCTTGTGCTTTATGCCTTACTGGAAATGTCTGAGATCTGGAATAAGGATAAATGCACCTGATGGAATGAGAGAAGTTTTCTATTTGTGCTGAAGTTTGTTTAGAAGACAGATAATGAAGTGAAGATTAATAATTAGATGAGGAAAGACTAAATCAAGTCATTTAAAGGTTGAATCATCATAAAGGGAGATAAAGACAGTAACACAGAACTGAAAGGAAAAGGTTAGGGTTAGGGATAGACATAGTGCCTAACTGACAGCTGTATCTCTCTGGTTTTAGTCGGTGACAGAAACCTGCCATAGAAATTGAATATATCAGTATTAAATTATTTGTCTGCATGATGAAGTGGATGTTTTCTGCTTTGAAATTCTGTTGTTTTACTCCAGAAATCATACTCCCCATGAGCTCTCTTTTGTAGGAGTAGTTCACGTGTGGATTTGGCCATTTCCACAGCATTTTATTTCTGTTATTTTCTCTTTCATCTGCATTAAAGTTTACTTCCACTACAGCAATTTTTTTTTCCAGGTTCCATATAGTACAGCAGCTCTTTCACAATTTCTGCAGTAGTGAGACTGAACAAAAAAGAATCGGGAGCCCTGAAGGATAGGTGTAAAGGAGAACTGAGCATGGTACTGTCAGAAGGTTCATTAGAGTGCAAGCACTGCCATGTCTTCTCACAGCACATCAGTTCCGTGTCTGCTGAACACTGTGGCTTGGAGCAAGACAAATCCAATAGTTCTTCCTGCTAAAGCACCATCTGCTCCTTTCTGTCTTCATTTGCACTCACAGCATCTCAAAAAGACTCATGTACCATTAGGGTTAAAGCTAACTAATATAACGAGTAGGTGTTGCATCTCAGCCAAGCAAGGATCATATTGTTCAAACATTCCATCTTGTATCTTTCCAGAGAAACGCTATGGATGTTTGTATATCTTGGACAGCTTTGTATGTAATTCAGATTTTACTGGTAGTTGCACAGGTATCAAAAATGGGGAGAGCCTTAGAGTGTGAAATATGTCTCTCATTGGAAAAAGCCTTTGGCTACAATGTTCCTGGTTGATGCCATTTGATTTATCTCAGGCAATGGTTTCAGTTTGGCTGCTTGGCATGAGCTGTGGGCTGACACACCAGTGTAAAGTTCAAAGTGTTCTTGTATGTGGTGAGATTCACAGGTTCTTTACTGGTGAGATAAAGCCTGGACAGACATTGGTGTACACCACTTGGTTTTTAAAACCACTAATAAATGCTGTAAAATCAGCAAGGAGCAGGTGCAGTTGCTTGGTTTGGAAAGGTTTGCTTGCACAATGAAAGCCTGGGATTTTGTAAAAATTTAGACTCTATGAAAACAACTTCCCAGTTTAGTGGTTTTTGTTTACCCCTTTATTTATAGGAAAAGGCATGTGCCATCACATTGTCTGCAGTGCAGCAAGTGTATCACCAGCTCTGTACAGACATTGTCATTTATCTCTTACATTGATGTTTAAGGAAGGACTGAATGATGCACTCAGTGGCATGATCTAAATAATAGGATGGCGTGTTGGTAACAGGATGGCAATAGGTTAGGTAACAGGTGATAGGTTGGACACGATGATCTCTGTGGTCTTTTCCAATCTTACTAATTCTGTGATTCTGTGAAATGCAAAAGCTGTCATATGATTGAGTAGCTTTACTTTCTGAATTACAGTGATCTTCCAATTAATCGCGATCCGTATCTTTGTGGGATCTGATTAGTCACGGTTGATTTTTCTGTGTGACCTCATGCGTGCACAGAATGTACCAAGAACTCTGTCAGCTTGTGAATATATAATGAGCTTATGAATATATAATTGGTCCTGTCTGCACTGACCACCCACCAGACTTGCTGTACATGCTTCATTCTCAGCATTTAGAGGGAAAGGGAAACACTACCATCTCTGTGAAGCTGGGAGTGCCGCCGTGAGGCTGGCGCAGAGGCACCGGGGCCATGCCAGCACTTCTGGGCACAGCAACGTGGCGCTCCTGCGAACCGGAGGGTGGCAGGGGACAGTTGCCGCCATCAATGATGACCCCGGGGTGATGGTGGACGGGAGGTTTAATCCCCAGGTGGTTGGGAGCGGAGCCACTGACTCGTCACCGTGCTTCAGCTGTGCCCGCGTGGCCATGACATGGGCAACATAGCCTGGTGCGTCCCGATACCAGTGGCATGCGCTCCTGGTGTCAGGATACAACCCCTAGTGCTGTAACTGGAACCTCTCCTCGCTGATTGTGTTTGAACACAAGAGATGTACACCAGCAAGCAGAAACCCTGATAAAACCCAGCACAGACATGGCAGTGAAAGAATAGTGGCAGGAGGCTCCGTGCCCACTCAGATCCACGGCAGGGTGGGCACCGGCTTTGAGGCTCCCAGCTGTGCCTGCTGCTGCGGGATTTCTGTACTCAGAAACACAGCTTCCTTCCAGGTGCCGGGATTCCATGGCCATGAAATGGCAGAAGGCATTTTCTCTGCTTTAATGAGGCTCTACAGAGCGCGCCATGCTCCCAGGACCACCCTCCAGACCTTATTAGTGGAGGGGGGCATGGCTACAGGCATGGTCTAATTGAATATTCACGTGTGTGCTATCTTCACGGATTCTTGACTTGCAGGACGTGCGCAGACCCGACCCCCCGCGAGTTCCAGAGGTTGACTGTGTATTATTATCAAATATTGTGTACATAAAATGGCTTACAGCACATTTGTTGATGTTGATTAGGGAATTTATTGTTGTAAGTAGCAATTCTGGTTTTACTGTCTTTTGGATTTTTTTCCCAAAAGAATGGAGATTGAACAGTTTCAAAAGCAACTGTATTTTTCTGGTGTGTGCTCTTTGCAGGAATACATGGTTTATAGGAAACATACCTATATGAGATTGGATGGTTCTTCGAAGATTTCTGAACGAAGGGACATGGTAGCAGACTTTCAGAACAGGTAATGTATTTTACAAGGTGCTATAGTGTGTGTACATAGAAAGTTATTATAATATGTAATGGAAATAAATGAAATCTACACTTACTTTTCCTGATATCAAATTGACCTAATTTACCTGAAGCATTTTCTAGGTGGTTTGTTGACCAGTAGTCACTGATGTTGATACGAATCCGGTTGTATTTAGGAATTTGTTGTCTGTAAAAGAGTTTTGGAAGCAATTTTAGTGTAGCCACCTGTTGTGTTTCTTTCCAATTCAAATAGGCCATTCCTTATAAAAAAGTTCAGTAGAGAGGCAACAAATGTTTATTGGATATTAAGTGCTCTGACAATTGACATTGTAAAGATTTAAAATCTTGCATATGCTAGAGTGATGAAAGTGACCTAGTTTTCTGCAAACGAAACCATTGAACCATATATTATTAAGAAACCTTAAACTAATGTATCAAAGGTAAAATGGGGATTAGCTAGAAAGATAGGGTAATGCTTTTCATTTAGTAAAATAAAATTGATTCTGGCTATTTTTTAAGCACATCGGGGTGCATTTATAATGATTGAGTTTGTGGTTATTATATTTCCTTTGAAACATGGACTATGGCTTGATACAATGTTGCTTGGTATGGTAGTTCACAGTAAGGTTATCCTTTCTGATTGTTGATGTGAGCTTTTAAGAATGTCACTTTCCTTCTTCAGAGACGTTGGGTTCATAGATAGTTCTTTATTGCAGTGTGAAAGCAACATTCTAAACTTAGAGAAAGTCCTTGTATTAGTGGTCCCAAAGTATCATAGCTGAAGACAGGAGTCGAGGGCTCTCTTCTCTTAAGCAGAGAGCCTTGCTCTATTTGTTGAAGGACAGTATGTTGACATCTTTGGAGTCCTTACTAGTATACTATCTGCTTGCTTTGTGCCAAGCCTGTACACAAATCCATATGTTATTGAACATTTAAATACCGCTGACCCTTTGGAAACAGTTCACAACCTCAGCAGAAACTTTGGTTTTGTTGTTACCACTTGAGTTTTCATCAGTTCTTGGTTGTGCTACATATAGACCTCTCTCCTTGTTTGTTCTGTTCAAAGCGCCAAATTTAGAACAAAACTTGTATCTACACAGGTTTGACGTTTATTTTTCATTTTTTATTAGTTGAGCATTGTTGAGGTAAAATTTTTAAAATATTGTGTCAGTTCTGCAAAACAATAATTGTTAAAAAATCCACTTTAGTACAGTGATGAGTTTCCCTGCCTCATGCAGGAGACCAGGGGGTTGATTCCCGCCAGGGAGGCAGTGGTGCCGTTTAAGAGTTGGACTCGATGATCCTTGTGAGTCCCTTCCAACTCGGAATATTCTGTGATTCTGTGATGCTTTGTCCATATCAAATCTCAATAACCAGTGTGGGCAAGATAAACAAGCCTCGGTTTGTTTTGATACAGATTAATAAACTGCTGTTGCAAATTGAATGTTTGCATGTTCATAGTCCTCATTTGTAAATTAACTTCTTTCACTCTTTCATATGTCTTCTTCCTTGACTGTGAATGAACAGCACAAAATGTTCTGAAGTGTTCAAGTAATAGAAATAGCCCTAATAATTTCATATGGGTGAAAAAAATTACTTCTGTGGTTATTTCTTGTTCATGCACCAAATAACAGGGTTCGATCTCTTTCCTCTACAGGAATGATATTTTTGTGTTCCTGTTAAGTACAAGAGCTGGAGGCCTGGGCATTAACCTTACAGCTGCAGATACGGTAGGTGAAATTTGGTGAAAATTTATGTGGGAAGTTTCTATGTGAACATTGGCACTCTCCTGCCTATAGTCATTACCATTTTTAGTTCTGCCATTCACTTTGTGAAATTGCATGGCCTTGTTTACTTTGCTGTTATTTATAATACGGTATTATCTTGATGATAAAGTTATATGTAGAATATTGGACACTTTGGTACACAGTTTTGGTTACATTTAATTGCATTCCATCTCCATCCACACTGTAGTACCAGAATCTAGAAGGGAGTCTGAAGGGGTCTACAGATGCAAATGACACTTACATAAAACATGTATGAATTCACTGTATGGATGTTTCCTCCTACAATTCAGTTGCAAAGGAATCAGTGGAATAGGTATCAGTTACCTTTATTTTCTGTGCACAGAAGAATGAAACAATTCCTCTAAAAGAATGAAGCCATTTGTGGTTAAATATCTGCTACTCACAAAGTGTAAGCTTCTTCCTCCTGATTCATGAGGTGTAAAGGCATACCAATTTAGGTGAACAGCAAGGCTTTGCACTCTGCAACTGCTGCCACTAATCCCTAGGGAAGGAATACTGATGAAGTGTTCACCTCTTCAGTAACAGCTATTCTTGTGCTTCTTACACATACCTTGTGTGCATATAGATTTGAGCCCAAGTCCTTAACCACGCAAAACCAAAGACCCGAGTCTGCATCAAAATACTATGTATTTTTAAAAAAAATATCCCATCGTATCTTCGTATCTTGCCATCACTCACAATAAATCAGAAGAAAGTACAGTGAATTCCCAGTGCATTGCGACCTCTCCGTTACAACCCCTCCCATTTGCAAGAAGCGCAGGCCATTAGTATGCATGCAGACCATGCCCATTGCTCCACCCCCCGGCACTCCGGAGCGCTGCAGACAACTTTCTGCTTCTCCCCTCGGTCTCTCTGAGCACGGGGGAGCAAAGGGAACCGTTTCTGAGCCCCCTTTGACTTGGGAGACCGCCCCCCCCGAGAATGTGTGGGCTTCTCCGGGCTGCTGTGACCGCGTGCTCACAGCCCAAACCCCGCGCTGCTGCTCCCTCCCCCCGACCCCGGTGATCGTGCCCAGGTGTCCCAGCGTGGCATGGCCACGGGGCCAGTATGCCACACTGGGGCGGCCAGCGCCCGATGCCTGGCCCGCTGGGGCCGCCGGTGCGGGCTGCCAGTGTGGGGCGGCCGCAGGGCTGGGACACCCAGGCACCGAGCACTGGCGTCAGGGGGTGGGGAGAGCAGCAGCGCGGGGTTTGGGCTGTGAGTGCGTGGTCACAGCAGCCCGGAGAAGCCCACATATTCTCGGGGGTGGGCAGGGTCTCTCGAGTCAGAGGGGACTCAGAAACGGTTCCCTTTGCTCCCCCGTGCTCAGAGAGCCCAAGGGGAGAAGCAGAAAATTGTCCGCAGCGCTCCGGAGTGCCGGGGGGTGGAGCAATGGGCATGGTCTGCATGCATATTAATGACCTGCGCTTCTTTGCGAGTTTGGCTTTTTGTGAGGCCCGTGGCATGACCCGTTCCTCACAAATGAGAGGGTATAACTGTATCTAGGATTTTCAGGGTTGAAAAGCCTCGATTGAAGTCGCTTGAACAGAGGAAATAAACTGACAGAAGCTCAGACAGGCTCCCTGCATGAGCAATTTTTGTACCTTTCTTAGTAGAGTAATCCCTCGAATATCAGATGCTGCAATAAGTGAAATCCAAGAAGTAGCGGTAAATATGTGGGGGAAGGATGGCCATGTATTGAAGCTGAGAATGGTGAACCACGAAGTAGCGAGGGACTGCTGTAATTTACTGTCTAAAGTTTTTAGAAATATTTTTTATTTGTATGCTTATTGTGCATAAAGTACTGTTGGAGTGATAGGGCAATATGACTGTAATGTGCCATTCCATTTTTTATAGTACGAGTCCTAGAAGCGTTAGACTAGATTAGACTTTATCTAGGTTGGAAATGAAAAGAAAAGGAGTATGTATTTTTTGCATAAAATTCTAACATGATGGACTTTTTCTTCTTAAGGTAAGTAACATTAAAGTGGGTTCATGGTGTGATTAGTCTATAATTAATTGGATGACAGTGATTTAATGTGGTGACAAACTTAGGCATTTTATGCCTCCAAAGCTGGTTTGTTGAAGAAGATATTAAAGTTTTTCTGTGGAAGTTGAAACATCCAGTGTCAGTTGATTTGAATGCACCTGAAATGCTGTGGAAAAGATTTCATAGGACTGGGCAAAGCTAGGTTAATACAACCGACAGTGGGGCTTTAATTGTATGGAATATATAATTTTTATTTAATCCTTTCCTGTGTTTTCTTGCAGGTAATTTTCTATGACAGTGATTGGAACCCAACAGTAGACCAACAAGCCATGGACCGGGCACACAGGCTGGGTCAGACGAAACAAGTCACTGTGTATCGGTTGATATGTAAAGGCACCATCGAGGAGCGCATCTTGCAAAGGGCAAAGGAAAAGAGTGAGGTAGGAATAAAGAAATCCACTGGAACAAGAAGTTACAGACATGGTATCAGAAAGCACATATCAACATGTGTAAAGAAATACGAAAAGTATCTTCAGGGAGACAGAATAGTAGGCAAAAGGGAGGCAGTGTCTTTGTTCAAATAACAAATCTGTATCCCTAACACACCAACATTCCAGTTATATGAACTGGAAAGAAGCTCATTATTACAGTGAAAGTACTCAGGCTTCTTTAAGACCAGAACTGCTGTCTTTGCTGTGTCAGAGTTACTGATTCCTCTCATGTTATACAACAGCTGATTTTTTGGGGGAGCGTGACATTTGGAAGGTAATCAAATGAAAATTATTTGATGTGTAAGGGTTACCAGAAAAGTTCCGTGTCCTGCAGCATCAAGCAGTAGGTGCATTAGGAACTTTAAACCTCGTGGCACTTCATTGGCAAGAAAAATTTGAAGAGATTCACTTTCTTCAGTAGCAGTAGGTATACTACAGTGATCCTCCACCTAGTCACGGTCTGTAATTTGCGAGATCCCATACTCGCTCTTGATTTTCCAGCGAGTTGCAGGACCTGGCGCGTGCGCAGAACCTACCGTGAATCCCCAGTCTGATCGACCCCCAGCCCCGCCGCTCGCATGTCTTGCGGCACTGGCCCCGCTCTCCCACCCCCCTCGCACGGTGAGCACACCCAGGCCCAGGCCCCCCTGCTGGCGTGGCAAGCACAGCCAGACATCTGAAACAAGCCCCGCTCTCAGGACCATCCTTCAGACCTTATATGGGGAGGGGGCATGGCTACAGGCATGGCATACTCCACTACGTAGTGGGGTCGCTGTCTTTGCGGATTCCACGACTCACGTGAGGCGGACCAGACCCAACAGCCCGCGAGTAACGGGGGATCACTGTATATGCAGCATTCAGATGTTTTGTGTACTTCGAATTTTTTTAGCTTTTGTCTTACTTAGATGCTGCTCATGATGATGCAGCAATTGGATGCATTCATATTTCCCTTGCTGAAACTTCCTGTTTTCTCTGGGATACGGCACTAGACTTACATGATCCCAAACGGAAAATTAAGGACAGTCTTGTTGGTGATCTGAATCATTGAAATTGCCTTGTGTTAAGCTTGTTCTCTACTGCTAGGTTACAGTTTGTCTTTGTTATGTTTTTTTTGTAAAACAGTTGTAGAAAAAAGTGGTTGAGTGAATTGCTTAAACTGCAAGACTGACTCAGTATGGGGATATAGTTTTCAGTCAAGGAGACTAAAAATCTTGCACTCTCTAAGAATGTGATCTGCATGATCCTCTGTGCAGTTTACTTGAAAAATCGAATGGGTAAATTATACTTGACAGGACTGGTTTTGTTCAGCAGTATGTTAATACTTCTGTCATTTGTAGTTTATTACATGCTGCTTCAGAAGAAGTGCTACTTTAAATAAGGAGTGGTAATTTTCTGCTTTCTAACTCAGTTGTTTCTCATATTTTGTACTTTAGGTTATACTCTTTGTAAGTCTTCCCTGAAATTTTGCTACTAACTTTGGTATGATAGAGAAATTGGGTCATCCCTGATTTACAGAGATGTACTTGCATGTTTTCTGGGACTTACTTTCAGTGGTGAGGAGTCAGAATGGTTGATGGCTGCTTTGTCTACTTTTGGGGTTTTTGTGTTTTTTTCCTTCTAGATCCAACGAATGGTGATTTCAGGTGGTAATTTCAAACCTGATACCTTGAAGCCAAAAGAGGTGGTCAGCCTTCTACTGGATGATGAGGAGCTAGAAAAGAAATGTATGTGAAATCAGTGTTTCAGCATTTTCCCCATTTCCTACTTCATTACCTCATGAAATCTGTTTTTATCTCTACAAACACATGTATTGCTGATGACAACTTCTGTTTCCTGTCTCTTTCTGTATTGCCAGCCTGTGTTAGTACAAGCTGCTTTTATATCACTGTTGAGCTGTATAATGAAATTGTACAAAATGAGACTTGATGATGTGATAAAGTTTTTATTGGCGCCCGTTTAGGATCATTACATTGTTGCTGTATAACAGAGCTTTGACAAGAATTACGTAGGCCATGACAATTAAAGTATTAGTAAAAATGCTGTATTTCATCATATTTTTGAAGCTATATTAGAGAAATACACTTTATGTTGCTTGAAAGAAGAATTTCAGAGTAAGAGTTTTTATTAATTTGAAAACAAATAATTTTACTACAGTAGTGTTTCCAGTGTTTTAGTTTTAATACAATTGACTTTTCTTCCCAGTTCAGTTAGAAGTAGAATTTCTTGGAAGTTGGTGAAAGAGTAAGAAATACCTTTCCAGCGTGACAGCTTTGTATTTATTTTCTGACAGTGCGTCAGCGTCAAGAAGAGAAGAGACAGCAGGAAGAAACAAATCGTGTGAAGGAACGTAAACGTAAAAGGGAAAAATATGCTGAAAAGGTACTTTGATGCAGACAGGTTTTTGTGTTAGTGACAGAGCCAGAAGAGCTTCAGGATCACTATTATGTGATGTGGAAACATTTTATGTCAAGGCAGTCTGATGAGTAAAGCCTCCTTCCCTTCACCTTTCAAAGTCCATCCGTGGCAGTTCATTACAAACTAGACAATGCATAGTTACCTCTCTTTTAATCGTTGGCAACTTCAGAAATAAGGAAGTGCTGCATACCCAACAACACTGTCAGTTACCAGTAGTCTACAATAACAACTGGAGGACTCATGCTTGAAAAAACAAACTGATAAACTGATTGTTCTGTGACATTAAATGGTGACTTAATCAAGATTTTACCCTACAAAGACAAAACCCATGTAGCTGTGAGGCTTCTGTGGAACAAGGGAGAAGATTGGTTTGTTTAATAAGCATCATTAAAACTAGTTTATGAAAATTCTGAATTTTTGAAACAAGGAGGCTTTGCATTAATTAATTTGATTTTTGTGTAATGGTAAAGAATATCAAGCTCACTCCAAAAGGTACTGGAAATCAAAATAATTCCGTAAGGGTAGTTCTCCATAATTCCAGCTATTTTATGAAGAAAAACAGACAAAACCGTACTTAAATCTGAAGGAGCATTTAAGGGATCTGTTGCTGTGTCCTTCAGAAAATTGTTTTGGGAAATTCTGGATGTGGCATTCCTTGAGTTAAAATACTGCACTGGATTTTGATGTTTTGGGTTACTTATTCTCGTTCTTCTATTTTAATGTCTTTTACATTCTTGCTGTTATATTATTTATTTCAGAAGAAGAAGGAAGATGAATTGGATGGGAAGAGAAAGAAAGAGGGCATGAACCTTGTGATCCCATTTGTTCCCTCAGCTGATAACTCCAACCTGTCTGCTGATGGGGATGACTCTTTCATTAGTGTAGACTCTGCCATGCCCAGTCCTTTCAGTGAAGTAAGACTCACTGCTTCTTTAATCTGTACTGTTTTAGTTGTGGCCTTTACATGCTGTAGCATTCTTGTTTTCTGTTGTTTTAGCTATTATAGAACTTGGAGCGTGTGGGGAAATGATTGCTTAAAAGGTGAACCATGGAAATCATAATGTTTTATTGAATATGTAACAACTGCTAATAAGCTGCCTTACAGATGACGACAGATGATGTCTCATTCTCATGCTGCTATTCTAGAGAAAATGGGAAAGAACAAGTACCAGTTAATATTTGAGCTTGTATATCTTTTGAAGATCTTACTATTTTTGTACCCTTTCCTAACCCGAGGAGCTAATGGCTCTGTTCTCTCACCTTTAGATATCCATCAGCAGTGAATTACATATGGGCTCTATCCCTCCTGATGAGAGCAGTAATGATATGCTTGTGATTGTGGATGATCCAGCTTCTTCAGCACATCAGTCAAGGGCAACAAACTCTCCTGCTTCCATTACTGGCTCAGTTTCAGATACAGTGAATGGTCAGTACTCTTGATTAGCTGCTAACATTTATTAAACCTGGACTTTGCATGGCTAAGTGATATGTTTTCTACATTTTAACTGGAACACATGTATGGTTGGCAAGGTTTGAGGAAAAAAAAAAGCCTTTTAATTGAGAAATTGCTTCTGATTTGATAGGAAATCTGTTTATAACCTGCCATTCACCACACTTCTTTTCTATTTAGTTACTTCAAAAAGTTTTGTCCTTTGTTCCTGTCTTATAGAGCGCTCTCCTTCCATTATGTTTATGTTCACAAATTACAACCACAGAATTATTAATCTCTAAGCTGTTCCTAGAAAATGCTGTTAATAATCAGTTCTCTGTCTCCAGTGAGTGACTGGAGCAATTTTTTTAAAAGCAATGTCATTTTAAATAATGGCAAGTGTTTTTAACTACTGTAGTTTTCTACAGTGAAATATGCAGAACCGTAGTTCTTGATGAGTTCCTTCAGAGATAGCAGATGGAAGAAACTGCATCTCTGTCTTCAAATCAGAAAATGCATTATCCTGAAGTAGAACTCAGAATCTTCAACCTATTTGTGGATTGGATTCATAATAATAACAATGACAAGTAATTGTAGTTAATAAGGTGTTTTTACTGAAGAGTGAAGTTTTGTATACATAATTTCTTTTTATGGGATCACTGCTTTCTGACAGTGTCCCTGCTAATGTAAATGTAACATATCAGTTAGTAGGAACAGTATTAATGTAAATGGTAAGCAGATTTGATGTTGTGCTCATTTGTGAGTCATGTGAAATACCATCGTAGTTGCTGATGTAACATTCTTTTCTTGTTCAGGTGTTTCAATGCAAGATACATCTCTTGCTGGGAGAGGCCAGTCAAACCGAAACCGGGGTCGTCCTAAAGGTGGATCCAAAGGCAGCAGTGGGAAAGGCAGAAGCCGCAAGTCAATAGCAGGAAGTGCGGCAGCGATGGCAGGTGCCAAGGCAGGGGCAGCAGCAGCCTCTGCGGCAGCGTACGCAGCATACGGGTACAATGTCTCTAAAGGTATGTGGGGAAAGGGCAGCAGCAGGGTGTCCAGAGCAGAGCTAACCACATGAGTTTGGGTGATTGCTGTTTACAACCTGTCAAAAAAGAGATTTTAAGTGTTGTGTTGTCAGTATTGCTCGTTCATTATATTCTGGGGTCCAGGCAGTACATGGTGTGACATGATAAGTGTGTGAGGGGATAGCCAGTTTCACCACAGATGGCCTCAGGTTTGTCTGCCCTTTGAATTATCTCATGCCAAGTATTTTTCTTTTTTTTTTTTTTTTGATTGGTTTTTTTTAGATAGTATTGGTTTTTTTAGATAGTATTGTTTATCCCATGGCTATGGCTTTCCTGCATTTTGTCATGTCGAAGTTACAGTATCACATTCCAAACTGATAGTGATTGAGCTTCAGCTTTTCACCAGCTGAAGGCGTCCCAGTGTATAAGATGTTTTGTATCCTAAGGACACTCCTCTTTGTTAAACTTTCATAAATCATGAGTGCAGAGTGGTCTTAGGACTGATTGTTAATATATTGCTTGCTGTTGAAGAACCAGAAGTGGAATAATATGCTTATGTGGAATTTGGTTCTTTTCTCCATTGCTAGGCATGTCGTCAAGTAGCCCTCTACAAACAGCAATCATTCGGCCTTCTGGACTTGTAGATTTTGGACCTTCAAGCGCCTCTTCTCCCTTGAGCAAAGGAAACAGTGTTTGTGGGACCCCCAAAAGTTTAAACCTGGCCAGCAGTCTCATATCAGAGACTTCAGTTCGGAAGCAAAGCAAAGGTGCTCACACCTCAGGTGGTCGGTAGTAATTTTGAACCCCCAAAGCTTGTCTGAGCTGTGTTGGCTTTCAGAGTAGACCACCCTGCCAGTTGAAGGCATGCAAATGAATGCCCTGTTGCTGTCCAGCATGTGTGTAAAGAAAATCAAAGCACAATGGGAGTGGGTGGTTGATGTGAGCACTTTGATTATGTCTATTCCAAAAATCTATCTTTGCAGACGCTGCAAGAAGGAGGAAAGGGAGCCTGGGGTAACTAGGAGAGTATCAGCTTGTGTTTTATTGATGTATCTGACAAAGATTCCCAAGAAAGCATCCAGCTACTCCATGCAGTATCCTGTAGCTGTGTGTGCTTGAAGTCACACCACTGTGCATTCTCTCCTGTAGCCTGAGGCGGAGGCCACCATTAGTTTTGTTTTGTGAATCAGTATCCAAATCCCAGGAGTATCCTATGGAGTCACAAGACATTTCCATGCTGGCAGCTGGTCCATGGGCATGCAGGAGTAATTGGGGGGGGGCTATGGTGATGATAATGTGTGATCAAAAAAATCTTGGGTTCTTCTGATGTGGGTCTCTGGGTTCTTTAAAGGTTTGAAATGCAAAGGAAGGCATCTCAGGTGGTTTCCAGGGAGCAGGTTCTTTTCAACACCGTTTGTTAGGAAGATGTTCAATGCTGCAGAATACAGGGAGCACTGTCAGGCCTAAGGAGAGCAGCAGCACAACCTCTGCTTCACACAGTGGAAGAAACCACAAGCCAGTGATGGGTTTGCATTTCAGAGTTCTCATCAGCACAAACATTCACTGTGTTCAGAATGATTTCTCTCATTTTTGAGGTGTGAAGACCTCTTCAAAAGCTTAAAAACAAAATAATGCTCTATTTATACAAGTCTCAATAAAAAGGAAAGCTCAAACGCTGAGGAAGAGTTTGTGCTGCTTCTCTCACTGTGCCATAGCAGAGATGGATCTGCAGCTTGCAGTGCTGTGAGAGGAGCAACGAAAAACAGTCCTGAGAGAGAGAACTGTGCCATTCCCCCTTCCAGCTAAATCCTGGGGAAAAATAAGTCTCATATCCCGGCCATCCCATTGACTGTTCTTGCAGTGTGTTTTCCCTTCATCTTTGTGATCATCACTCATACCAGCGTGGTTGAGTTCTCTGCAGTGTGTGGGCACCAGCAGCTGCATCCCATAAGGCTGGCAAAAGGCAATGCTGCTGCCAGTGCCCATCCATGTTCTCATTCCCTGGTTGCTCCTTCCCCGTTCCCAATGCACAAACCCCGCCCGTAGCCCCTTGCTTTGCTGTAAGCATTGTCTGCATTGCACTGAGATGTAGGTGTGGGACAGTTCTTCTGTCTGACACATTGAGTTAAGAGGCTGTTCTGCCAGGGCACTTTCATCCCTTAAGAGAGAAGCAGGTTGAGTTGCAGGTCTGGGCTGTGACAGTGAAAGATTACTTTTTTATTATAATTTTTTTCTGACCCCAAATCCTTTGCCTGGCGTCCTACAGTGTGGAGCGAGTGCTTCCTGTTGGCTCTGCCTCTAATTTGCACACCTGAAAATAGCAAAACTGAGCTTAGTTAGATTGATTTTTAAACAGATTTGCGGGGGGGAAATTGAGGGGGAGGTGATGTTTAATTAACTCATGAAGACTTCCCCCTTCCCCTCTTACTCACATGTATATATGATATTTAGAGGGAATCAGACAAATGCCAAGCCTTTTTTTCTCTTTGAATGTGCTGTCTATTTTTGTAACTGAACTTGTACATATGTATAAAGAGAGACACATCTTTCTTTTACTAACTGGAGGAGAAAATCTTAAATAAAATGGAGTGAGATAATTTTATGTAAATCAGTGTCTTTGTGGTTTTTATGCATGCAGCTGTACGAGTGAGAGGATTAGGGAAGAAAGCATGGAGGGTGCACATCTGGAAGTGCTTCTAGGGACACACACTGCTCAGTATAAAGCTCTAGAGTGTCTGTGCTCTTCCAGGTATCACGTTTGTAACCTTCAGTTACAACTGTACCCTTATCCCCTGTCTATGTTCATTGATTATCTCAGAATCTGTTTTGGAGTAGGTGTGCAGCAGATCACAAGAAAGCAGAAGCAAGTAGACTATGCATAATCACACAGTACCTGAACTATGCTGGTTGAATTCAATACAGTTGATTGTTTTGAGACATTGTGCTCTACGGTTCATTATTTTTTTTTCCTTTTAACTTTTTTTTTCAGTGGGAGTTGAAAGGACCTTTTATGTTTCCCAGTTCTATCAATTTATATTCCGAAGTGGAGGGAAAAAAACCTGTAATTTGAAAAGGTTGCAAAAATGTAAAATGTACTTTTGCATGCTATACTTCTGAAAGATTAAATCACTGATATTTTTGGCACTGATGAATATAAAAATTAAAATGTATCTAATACTATAAAAATATATTTAAGTTACATTTATAAAATACGAATAAAATATATATGCAAGATAAATAATTAAAAATAAAAAGACAAAATAAAAATATATTTTAAATCATTTAATCTTCAAAAAAAAGCCAAATGACATTACAATTTGCTGGCAAATTTTGCATCAGGCCAACAAGTTCAGGAAGATCTAACATGGCCGTAAAATAAATTAACTGCTAGAACATACCCAGTTCAATTTCTGCAAGAAGTTGAATTTCAACAGATGCATTCTTTGTGTTATGCATCATAGGAGAACAGGTTCTGTGATACTAATCAAGGAATTGGGAAGAATTTATATGATGGCTGTCCTAGTCTAGTTTCTGGAGAAGAAATAGTGCTAGAAAAACAGACTGGGATTTTTTTAAGGAGGTGGAAGTAGTTTTGTCATGAATATGTGGGGAAGCAGTTCTGCTGAAGTTGGCAAATGGGTGTGCACACTGAAGCTTTGTTCTTCAAGGTTTCACTCTGAGCATCTCTTCACTCATGACTGTGTTGTGTGCTTGTATGAAGTAACGGCAGAGAAAGTCACTTTCCTTTGAGGGATCCAAGGTACTTGCTGGTGGTAGAAACAATGAACTGAGTTTGTGTTTTAAGGTGGGATGGTGAAATAGCTGACTGTATGGTTTGGGGATGTTGGGAATGCTGTGTATTCCTTGTGCTATTTGATCATAGCTTTTTTCTAACCAATTGCTAAAAGAAAATGTTAAATACAGTTCACTTACTAATGCTACTATTGAAGACATTTAAAGGTAATTTCTTAGGTCCTGAGGAGTTAGGGCTAAAAGGTGCTGTTGTGTTCCACCCTCACACAGTGTTTGTAGTTTAGCCTACAAAAAATGTCTAGTTCACAGAATCACAGAATGTTCTGAGGTGGAAGGGACCCACAAAGATCATCGAGTCCAGCTCCTAAGTGAATGCCCATACAGGGATTGAACCCATAACCTTAGTGCTATAAGCACCATGTTTTATCTACCTAAGCTAATCGCAGGGTCATGTCATCAATTTATTTTTTTTTAATAACCTAACTCCCCGTCCCATCACCCCATTATCTAGACCACGTCAATGTGTTCAGAAGGGTCCCCACTGTCACACATCGTCAACAAAGTCTCACCAAGCAATACCAGTTAAATCTAAAAGACAAAAAACCAATTGCAATACTCTTTTGCAAGACAGCATTATTGAAACTATTATCTCCCCTCAAAAAATAGTGCAGGGTAGTTGGAGACAGGAGAAAGGGATTTCCGCCTGACCTCTGATATTGAATTTAACCCTGAAGCATGTGGTCAGGACATAGCAGCTGGGCCATTGATAAATGCAAAATTATGAGCTCCAACACACTTTGCTCTACATCTCTCTGGATGTGGTTACCATCAGCACCCTAGAGAATGGCAAAACCAAGCAAAAGGGAGCTGGGAAAGAAAAAAAAAGCAAAATGTTGTGTCAAAGAAACAAGAGAATAACTCATTCTTGCTCACCACAGAGAGATTGTGAAAGTTAACATCTAGGATTATTATTCTATAAAAGTAGAGTGCTTAAGCATCCTCTCAACTCCTTTTCAAAATCATGTCCATTGGATAAACAAGGATTTGCATCACACTGTCCCCAGAAATTGTTCTGTTCAGCTGTACAATCACTGTGCAGTCTTTTCCACGCAAACTTTTACCAATTTTTTAAACAGCTTGATTCCTTGGCAGTGTATTCAGAATTCTCCTAACTTCTGTTTTTAAGTATTTTGTGATCAATTTGAGTCCACTTTATCTAAGTCAATGGAAGATTAATTAACCTGCGGGCCATTTTGTCATTTTCTCAAGTTAGTCAGCTTCTAGATTTCCTTTCCGTATTCTGCAAAGAGAGAAACGGGAGGGTTTGCACCTGGAAGTGCTTTAATTCTTCAATATATTAAAGCTGCCCTGTCCCGATGTAGTGTTATTTCCGTGCCTTCTCCCCTCTCTGTTGCATGCTTTCCCCACCACAGTGTATTCGCTTTCTGCTGTCTCATGTTTGGTTTGTGGAAAGCTGCCTGCCTGTCTGCCTAGAGCTATATCTTCCCTTATTTCCATATTCCCAGAGTATCTCCTTTAGCAGCATTTCCCAGTGGGGAAGGCACACAAAGCTCAGTGGGAAAAGCTCCATGAAGCAGGAATAGGTATCCGCACTACTTTGTAGCTCGGGACAGCCAAGTGCAGCTGAGAAGAGGAAGAGCACAATTGATTAAATCAGCTGGGGGCAGGATGTGGATCAAGGTAACTTGGGAAGTGCTGCCCAGTGACCACTGCCCTGCCTGCTCTGGTCGTTTCAGTGGAGTGAGCTGGCCTGCTTCTGCTCCCAGATTTACGGAACACAAATTACAATCCTCGAGGAGCCTTATAGGCATGTATGTGCTCCCCTTCCTGCTCAATAACTGATGATGATTCACACCCTACTGTCCCTTGGAAATTTCTGCTGGTGTGGCTGGAATAAACAATTTGTAGCTCACTACCTGAAGGGGTGCTACTTTCAGATGAGGTATAGCTGAGACACACATACCAAAATAAAGGGAATCACATCTTATTCTTCTAGAATTGTGAAATGCTTGTTTTTTATTTGCCGCCTGTGCCAGTTGTGTAGCAGTGAATGAGAGAGGGGAAGGGACGATTCAGCCTTTCTCTCAGCAGCATAATTATTAGGGCGATACAGATGTCCAGACCTCAGATGGACCCAGGAGATCTGTAGAATAAGCAAGTTGTTCTTGTAGGACTCACATGTGCTTCTCTCCAAAGCCTGCAGCAAATGTCTTACAAAATGGAGGAATGCATGGTAAGATGAGCTAGGTTTCTTCCGGCTTCACTTTCCTCTTAGCTCTTGCCTACTCCCTCAGAAAAATGAAGTTACTCCAAAGCTAATGGGTCTTCCAGGCATTTTGTACTGAATTCTATTTATAGAATACTCTTCTAGGGGCATATGAGGGAATTCATTTGCATCCCCAGGCATGAGGAAGTGTTTCAGTACTCAGGTATGAAACAATGACTCCTTCCTTCCTCAGTTGATGAGCATCACTGGTAGAATGAGGTAGGGGAAGAAAACGCACCACTTTTGTGCCTTCTGGAGTTTCCCATGGACTGTCTCTTCCTTCAAGAGTATTGCTGGTTCAGCTAAATCTGCTGAATTTAACAGGGGACCTAAACGTCCAGGGATTAAACCTTGTCATCTCTTTGACTTTTTTTTGCAAGCACTTGTTTTTTGTCTCCCTGCTCCTTAACCTCACTCAACTCCTCTCAAGACCCAAGTGTTGCCTGCAGTCCTTTTGGTTGGCAGGGGAAATGCTTCTGTTTAAAGGTGTTAATTGTTAAATGTATAACCCTCATGCCTTGCACCTCAGTGTTAGAACTGTGAATTAAGATACATCTAAGAATACATGTGGTTTGTGTAATTTTTGTGCACAATTACCCTGAATAAACCTTCACCAATTTCGTCAAAACCAAGAAAAACTGTTATTGTTGCTCAGAGATTAGAACCTATTTGGAAATATACTAGTGGTTAACTGTCACACAAACTGTTTGTAGGATGGGACTCTTTGTTAAGTTTATTCAAACTTATTCATACACAAAACCAGTGGCTTTCTTCTCATTTAAAAAATGTTATCCTACTAGATGAAGCAAATCTGTTTTTCTTACCTCTCATCTGTTCTTGTAGTTTCTCTGATGTATCTTCCTCTAGGAAGGAATAAATCACAGGTGGGAGCCCTCCCTCTGTACCGTGAAACATATAATCTATGTTTCAGGTAACTGGCTTTCAGGTTTCTTTTAAAATCTGCTGTTAAGATTTCCCGGTATTACAGTAGAATTCAAACGTAGAAATTCTTGTTTGTATTCAGGTTAGGGGGTGCATTTTAGAATTTTGCAGCTGCTGCGTAGACAAGTGGTTTTATGATGCTTATTCTGCAACAATGTTCCCAAAGACCCCCCCTCCTAGATAGGGTCTTTGCTGGGAAAGAACATTCAGGTTAATTGGCAACAGCTATTCTCTGATTCACAGCCATCTGTAATTCAAGTAACTTTTCTCCACAGACGAGCCTAAATGTGAATCAGGATCACTCTAAAACCCGTGTAAGTTCCTCACAGAAGTGTTACCAAGTCAGTCACCTTTGAGAGTCCTCGCCCTCCCCAGTCAGTCAGAAGTGGCAGCTCAGAGTGCTTGTCTGTATTTCACTCAGTCTTTGGAAGGCTGCTGGGTTTTTTTTACGAATTGAAGAGTCAGCAAAATTCACACGCAGTTGGCTGAATGTTGCTTTGGGTTTTTTTTAAAAAATACAAAAAGCTTTTGACGCGTGACTGCAATCAGCTGCGTGCTGAGCAGCGGAGTGTGCCACTGCCCAGTAAATGAAATGGCACGTGGCTGGGCACGCCCTTGAGTGACACTTCATTGTCTGTGACAAAGCTCCCAAGTTTTCCTTTGCAAACAGAGGAAACAGAAGAAATATTCAGACTATATATATATATCTCCTAAAAATTAACATCCAAAACCCCCCTTTTCTTTGATCAATCCATGAACTTTAGTGCATGTTAATGGAAGGGCTCTTCAAGTCTTGGTTTTTCTTGCTGCTCTTACTCCTTACGTAGAGTTCACATGAACACTTTTGTGGACAACTTCTGTGTTCCTGCAAACCTCTCTTTTCTCGCCATTTAATGCAGATTTTTCTTTGATTTAATCTCATTTACAGCCATAGTACTTTAGTATTTAATGGAATGGTTTCAGTTGGAAGAAACCTTAAAGATCATCTAGTTCCAAACCCTCTGCCATAGACAGGAACACCTTTTCAAATTTTGACATAGCTCCAAACATGCATAATGGTACAGTTCAATATCTGAATTTCAAAGGCTCTTGACACAGTAATTCAGCTTATTAGGTTGGACTTGATGATCTCTATGGTCTTTTCCAACCTTACTGATTCTGTGATTCTGTGATTCTGTGACTGCAGTCTAGCATCATTCTCTGCATGTTCAGAGTTTGGAAGAAATTACTGTATCTAATTTGTAGTCATAGTTTTAGTGAGATATGTATTTAATCTGGTTAGGACAAAAAATAATTTCTTTCTAGTTTTTCAGTAATTTGACACTCAAATCAATTCTTACTGACTAGTTGAAAACTTCCCGACATTGTGATGTTGAATCTGTAGTGCACAAGGAGGTTTTTAAACACATTATTATGACAATTTCTTTTACAGGCTGCTGTAAACCCAAGTGCTTTATATGATTTTGAAACACACCATCATGAGCTTTGCAGAAGGAGGCTTGCTTCCCTGGTTTTGATAACTTGCTGCCAGCATATGCAATCAGACATATATATTGTATAATGAATGTAATTTGGTTATGCTGCAGTTTGCTGTTCTTAGTTATGTATCATTGTGTCTGTCTGGAATTAAGTAACTAAATATTAATGGTGGGAACTGGTTTGGTAGAATATTCACAGACAGATTAGAGAAGTCCAGCTCTGCCTTGCAGTGATATAATTGATAGCCAAAGAGAAAAATAATGTTGTTTAAATTTTTAATTTAAAACAGATCTCATGTTTGAGATGTTACAGGAATTAATGCAAGTGAAAAGTTTGGAACTGTCAACAGCTAAAGGAAGTTGAGGGACTGCAAGAAATTTGAACGATGCCTATAAAGCAAAACCACCCCAAAGCTATAGAAAAAATGTTTCTCTGCTTGCTAAACTTGCTGCCACACAGCTCCTCATTGAACAATGGCAAACGTAAGAGAATCCATGGGAATTTGAGATAACTTTCGCATGTTTGCATCAGGATCTAGTGCTGATTACATGAGCACACTATCTTTTTTTGCAATATGGTATCTCTGAATACCCAACGTACAGTTCTGAGTACTCTGAAAAACATTATCCCTCAATATTTCACAATGTGCATTCAAAATCATGGTACACTTTTGATATCCTTTTCTTGATTTCGCAGTTCCCCATCTGTACCACAGAAATTGTACCTCTTCACAAAGGTCCTCTGAAAAGGAGTTGAAGCTTGCAAAGGTGCCACAGTGATTTGCAAATGTTGCTATGGTGATTTGCCAGAGAAAAGTCAAAATAGGGAACAGTCTCCCTTCATTTGGAGCAAGATGTGCATAAACAAAAAAGGAATAGAACTGCTGCTCATTTTTTGCATCCTCCCATCAAATGAAATGAGGCAGCAATCCTCTGGGGAAAAAAGTAGTAAATATTTATTCTGGATGAGGCTAGTCCCACAGTCACTTTTGATCCTCAGTCCTGAATTAATCTGCCCTCAAATCATAGGATGTATTCCCAGGAACAGATTCAATATATATGTAGTTTAGAGACACAAATGATTCCAGAATCGACTGTGCTGTGCAACAACAAGAGGTACTTCCATCTGCCTCTTGCCTAACATGTCCAGAGGTAGTTGAGTCTCTTAACAGTTGCTGTTAAAGAGAAGATGAAAAGCAGCATCTATCATAGGTGTGGGAATCTGGTCATTCCTGCTCTTTTCCTTCTCTGAAAATGGGATTGTGTGTTTGTGGAGAGGAACAACTAGAAGAAAAACCACGCTCTTGTAAAGCAGACCAAAAGAATGAATGCATGCATAATCTAAAATTGATTTATGTATATCCTAAGAACCTACTAGCTGTCTGAAATATACTTATGGCTCAGTTGTACTTAAAGAAATGAGTAGTTCACTGGAAAACAAGAATAAGTGGGAGACAGCAGCCCATGGCATCAGTAGAATTACCCTGAGGACACATCTGCTGACCCTGGCTAACTGTAACAAGATCTCCCACCCGGGAACACGTCCAGCACATCAACAATGTGTTAGCCGCAGTCCTAGGAGGTCACTTCAGGCACTGGCAGTTGTTGTGACACGTGGAAATACACATGCCAGCACTGCCCCAGCTTGAGGTGCTTGAGAGGTAAGCAGAGGTGGGCAGCTCCTGCCTTTCCTCTCCATCTCCGAGGCCAGGACAGCATCTGCTTCCTCCTTCCCTTTGCATCACACACTTTGTCAGGGTGGACTCAAGAGTTTGGAAAAGCTGGTGTGTCATCTAGACAAGGAGGGGGTAAAAAGCTGCTTTTTATAGTTTGTTTTCTAAATGTTTTCAAATGTCACATATGCTTTGTGTAGACAGAGTTTAGTATCAGCAAGCTGGCTGTGGTTGCCCCCCAAGCAGTTAGCTTGTAGATGAAGTTATAATTGCAGTAAATGGGCTGGATGCGTGTCTGTGAAACAACTACCATGTTACAGGCTGTGCTGTTGATGTCTCTCAGTCCACAGTCACAGTTCAAGGAAAAGCAGAGAGCTGAGACCATAGGGTAGTAAGACTCAGTGCTCATGTTATCCTAGACCATTCCCTAGCCTCCCTTCACCTGTGAAGGAGGGCATGTGGGGCAGCTGCAGTGCTGTGCAAATGTGCACATAGTCTCATGTATGTGCACGTGCCAGTGAACCCCCGGCCTGCAGAAATCTGCAGCTGGAAGTACAAAGCGTGGCGTTGTGCAGAGTGTGGGTGGTGTGCCCAGTGTGCTGGAGAGCATTGCACACTCTCTGCTTGCACAGCACAGGTGAGCTGCATGTGCCCAGCATGTGCTCAGCCAGCTCAGTTGCATGTTCATCATGTTTCTGAAGACTAGGCTTGCTAATCAGCAAGGGTGAGTGAAACCTCTTCTCTCCAAAAGCAATCCTTTGATTTGTCTTCCTCTGGATGAAACACACATTTCCAGATGTCTCTAAAGCTGACACCTGCTTGTGGACAAAGCATTCTGGGGCTTTGCTCCTACTATGTGAGCCGGCAGGACTTGAGTAGTGGGATAAAAACTTCCGCTTTCCTTCGATGACTGGAGTTTTAAGTGCCAGTAGCTAACAAGTGTCTCTTCAGTTTTCAGGCTCAGGCCAAATTGATCCCTGGTGGTTTTAACTGAAGCTTCGGGGAAGTGAGTCCTTTCAAAACAGTGAGGTGAGCAAAGCAAAAAGCAGCATAAACAGGAGGACATAAGAGAGAAGTCTTTGTTCTTGTGTCCCCAGAGCAGCCCAGAGTGGTCTGGGAACAGTGTGGTGTCCTCAGCTAGGAAAACAGTACCTCTGTCTTTGAACTTCCCTGACCTTTTACGTTATTTCAGTCTCATTCTCTGGAGTTCAAGGTACTGACTGTGCTTCAGGAATTTGCAAGCATAAACACTCCTCAGTGTGGCTGGCACTAGGATGAGTTGAAAAGGGAGTTGAGAAAGGATAAAACACATCCCAAAGCCAAACAAAAAGTGTACAGAGTTTGTAAACAAAGCATGTAGAGCTTCCCCAGTGCTGCCCAGAATGCCCACTTCCTTCCGCCCTCCCTCCCCTCCTGAACCCAAGGCTCCTTCAGAGCCATGAGGGCCTTCTCTTACAACTGTAATACAGCATTTAAATCAGGGAGGTTTTCATTTAAGCCAAGGTAACTAGTTAGTAGGAAATTCCTATGTCTTTTCAGCAGCTGCTGGTTTTGATGCAAGTATAGTTTTTTCACAGCCTGATTGTAAGTCTGTTTTTTTAAGCTCTTCCTGTTCCTCCCATGCATGGTGACTTCATGCCGTGCTGAGCTAGGCTGAGTGCTGGTGACACATCGCTGCTCAACTGTGCTCTGGGACTGCACATTTTCAGTTTACATCTGTCCTTGAGTTCTACAAAAAGAAACAAACAAACAACTTTGGATTTTATGCTACTGAAGTATGTGCCATGTCATCAAAACTGGCAGCACCGAAGTGAGAAGTCTGACTCCAGGAAACTCTCCCATCCAAATTCTACTGATTTGTCCTTTGGGATAAAGTTGTTGTGCTAAATGTGATATACATAGCCCAATTTAAATGTTCACAAAGGACTTCCAGGCCTCAATTGACTACAGGGTTTTAGGACATGTCAGCAGTGCCACCATTCTGGCACTGAACTATCTGGAATGTGTTATAAGGATAAGCATCAAAGCACACAGGTGACCATGTCTGTGTGTTCTGTTTATGCAAAGTCATTCTCTCTTGTCCTGGTGCAGCTGTATACCCAGCAGACCCTCTTTCTTTCCTTTGCTTTCATTTCCCTCCAATCTTCCCTGGTAGCAGGAGTAGAGGAACATGCTATTACCAAGCCAGAGATGGTTTCTGGACACATCCATTCTGTATTCAGTGTGCACGAAGTGGCTCTGCTGCAGAGCGGAGTGCTGGCCAGAGTGCAGCCTTTGCAGGCTCCGTGACAGGAGAGCACCAGCTGCTCTCGCCTGCGCTGGCCGGTCAGCACATGTGTAGCTGCAGAGGCTGACCTGGAGTGGCAATGAGCATTCTTTGGGATTTTATCCTTTGCTGTTCCTCTGCCTGTGAAACATCTGTAGGTAATTAAATCATCGTTTCAGCCTGTCTCTTGGGTGGCAAGCAGACACATATGGAATAACACACGTGCTACATACAACCAGCTGCAGTTCCTGTAGCAGCTGCTAAGTCTACCATATGCCATGCCCTGTGACTTGCAGGATGGCTGCAAGCCTCTCCCCACCTCACACCACAGAGATCCAGGGTCCCTCTCCAGCCTGTGGATATGCATGTGGAGCTGTGCCTCTCCCTTCCAGCTCCTCCTGGGATTGAAATCCCATGCTGGCTCCTCTGTAGCCCTCAAAGTCCGTGCTGGCCCACTTCAAATAGATGGGAGATTCAACAAAGCCATTGGCTGCTTTTGCACCCATTTGAGGAATGCTGATCTGTTCCCTGCTCCTCTCCTACCACTTCCCTCTCTAAGCTGCATGCCTTTATTTTTGGTCTCCCTGATTTTCTGACCTAGCATCTCATCTAGAGAAGTACACCAACCCAGGTAAGTTCATACTTTGGTGATGCTATTTTTAAGCTACATGTTTACTAAATCTGGAACCACTTTGGTAGAGATTTACCCGCGTGGTCTCTTCTGTTCTCAACACTATACCTTTAAACTGAAATGATATTGTAGCATCTAAGAACCAGAGACTTTCTTTCTTAGTTTTATCTTCTCTGAATCCTTTTCACATTACTGAGTTTCCTTATTCTTTCTTCTGCCCTATTAAGGACAGTGTGCTCTCAGGAGCATTTTATACATATGAAGGCCAGGGCTTGATTAACTTTTGTCATCTCCTTTATTTAGCTGTTTGTGCCACTGCAAAGCAGCTGGGTAGGTCCTGTCTTAATGTACTTGAGGAAATGGTGACTCAGACCGATGTTCCAAGGCCGTATAAGAACTGCTGGGCAGAAAAATAGAAAAGGCTGAAGAAGTAATTGAAATCATGTGATTGTGCTGGTTTTAGACTTCAGAATGATGAGATTGATAGTGCTTGTAAACGCTTCTGTTGCAATTGTTTCTAATGAGAGGTGCCCTGATAGGCACAGGCCTGTCATAGGGAAGTCAGAGAAAACTGAATGTACAAGAGGAAGCTGTTAAACAGACAAGCCTTCCCTGACCTATATGGCAGCACCGTACAAATGAAGGCAGTTCTGCCACCCTCTGACAAGGGCAAGTGCTTTTTCCCAAACCAGCTGTCAGGACAGTGACAGAGCTGCCAGAAGCTGGAGCTACACCCACAGCCAGCTGTTTCATCTGGGCTGGCAAGTCATGGCATGGAGATAGGAAACCTATAGTGAAACATATCTTTGTGTCACCATTGACCTCACATTCCTGACTGCTATGGTTGCGAGTGCCTCCAAGCAGCAACTATCTTCCTCACATTTGGTTCATGAGAGGCAAGTAACTGTGTCCTCGTCTTTAAGTAATCTTACCTTTACAAAGGTAATCTGGGCATTGGGCATGTAGCAAACATTGCACAGTGCTGCCTCTCCTCACTCACATGGTCAATGTTCAAATCTAGAATGTTAACCTTTTAACTTCATCAACTGACCAGAATGTGACCAGTTCCCAGACCTGCAGGACACAATAAAAACCTCAGGAGAAAGAAATTACACGATACCTCATTGTCTTACTGACTTGAAGATACAGTGACAGGTTGACAGCAGCAAGCTGCACATTCACCACTTGTGATTAAGAAAAAGGGGTCAATTATTTGGAAGCCCCCTGTAATGAACTCCTCGGGAAGACAATGGTAGTTCAGTGGTGCAGCTATGCTTAAAATGCTGAAGTTTTACATGGAAGAAGAAACAGCAGCTGAAGGAACATTCCTAGCACTGCTGGGTTGTTCACAAGCACTCGTTGCTTGTCTTTTGCCAGAGAAATGAAAAATCATGGGGTCAACTCAGTCTAGGCAGGACAAAAAAGACAAGGGGTTCTCCCTGTGTACTGGCAGTGCAGGTTGCTCAGTGTGCACCTGTATTAACTCCTGTCAGTGTTGTTCTTGTGCCTTTTAAAATTTGAAAGGTGTGAAAATGTTTTTGCTTTATCTGACACTATTTTGGAATCTGACTCCAGTCTTGAACTAGTAAGGGAACGTTTCCCTGCAGGTAAGGTGAATTTTTAATCCTTTGATTTTCCAGCTGGTGGATACCCCAGTCCCCTGGTATGTGCAGCTGCTCAGCTGAAGCAAGAACCTCCACAGAGCAGTGGACATGTAGTTTTCTCTAGCCTATTATCCCTGAAACATTCAGCTGCATATATGTAGTTAGTCTCCAGGCAGGTAATACTGGTACATACAGTGATTTGCTGGTGCTGAGGCAGCTGGTAACTAGAGGAATCGGAATGTACCCCTGTACACAGCACATGACACAAGTCAGAAAAAAACCCAACTGTTTCCCTTACTGCAGCCAACAGATCTGGCTGCAGCAACAGTTTCTTGTCCATCCACTGTTACTTCTTGGAAACAGCAATACCAAGTTACACTCAGAACAAAAATCCTTTGACTTGCCAAGGAGGAATCACACTTCTGTGCCTGCTCTGCAGAGTCATGAGGGCTGGCTTGTGTCTGTTGTCAGCACCAGAACTCCAGAGTCAACAAGAGCCGGAAGCTGAGAAGAGAAACTTACTGAATCCCCTTTTCTCAAAGGGAAAGAGTTAATCTTCCAGTAGATCTGGCAGAGGCATGCTGCTCAGTAGAAAGATGATTAAAAAAACCCAATCCAAACAAACAAAACCCACAAACAACCCATTGGAACTGCAGCAGCATTAACAGTTAAGGCTTCATTTTTAAAAACAACAATCACCCTTAAAAGAAAACAAAACACAACCTTATTAGTTTGAACTATAAGTCAGTAGTGAAAAAGACCCACACCAAAGTACTCAAGACTGACTTTGTCAGTTTGTTTTATTACTGGGCACAGCACCGTACCACTTCATATACATACAAGCCACAGTAATATAAACAGTCTCTAGTCTTTCTTATAATTAAAAAAACCCACATGGTGTTTGGAAGGAGTGAATAGTCCCAGGGTTCAGCTCTCAAGAGCTATTTTGCTGCAGTTGCAGTAGCAGCAGTTTTTCTCACAAAATACTATGGTTTTTCATGCTGTTAATACATGAAGTCTGAGCCTGCAGCAGTGTCTCTGCTGAACCTGATCAAGGCAGGCTTTTCAGCAGGCACTTCTACAGAGACCTACGTTATCCTGAAGCACCAGAGCTTTATTCAGTCCAGGGCTAGTTAAAACACTCTCGCATCCTGACAGCTTTCCGGCAGGCAGCACAGGCTTCTGACACGGGCAGGACCGTTTCTTACGGAGTCAGCTAAGTCTGTAGCAGCACAAGCTCAGTGAAGCTTGGAAAAAAGCTTGTCATTAAAGCAGGCTTAGGTCCTCTGAAAACAGAATTAAACCTAAAAGGCACAAATGCAAGGTTGAATGTGGGCTGCATACCACTGTGGTATGTGAGCAGATACCCCACCGAAGAGGAAATATAACACACAATAGTAAATACAGTATGACATTTTCTAAATAAGTGCATTACTGTGACCTTTCACAACTTAGGTGGGATGCACAGGAGCCTAGAGGCCTGTTCACTAAATATTGCACAGAAGTCCTAAAATTTAGTGTCATGTCACTGTATCGGAGGTGAGACATGACAGGGAAGAAAAAACGGTTTTATTTGGCAGAACCTGCCAAAGTCTTCACCACCACGCAAACAGCTTTTTGCCAGTCTGAGGTAGAATAACATATATACTGCTTAAATTCAGTTAAGTCCTGCTCAACTAGTCTTCCAATAAAAAAGAAAAAGTGCACAAAATAGATGAGCCCCTTTCTTTTTCTAAAGAAAGTGAGTGCTCCAGGTTTGACTCCTGGAAGCAAGTCTTACAGAGCCAAGTTCCAGTAAAGATCCCTTCTCTCCACCTGGAAAGCAGTGATGGCTAGCATGATGCTACAGATAAGGAGTATAACAGGTACTAATTGCAAGTCTTATAGTAAGCATGTGTTAATCTTCACTTCCTCCCTCCTCTACTACTTGCTAATTCTCCCTTTATTCACTCAGTCCAGTATATTTTATCAGAGATAAAATTGTCCCCACTGCTTTCTCCCTATGTATCTTCTACTGGAATCCTGCAAAAAACGTTCCTATTTCAACCCTTAGACTTCTGGGGTACACTTGCAGTTTCTTCTAAAGACTCTTCTGTGTAGTATAGACATGGGAGGATGGAAATAAGAGCCTCTTCGATGGAGAAAAGATGTTTATCCTCTGCTTGAGGACAAAAGAAGCGCATGAAGTCTGCCAGTCTTAGCAAGTACTCGATGTTATGACCAGCACAACCGCTTGAGACAATGATTTGAGCTGCAATGTCCTCTTCAGATGCTGGGCCAAGGTAAGAAGGGTTCTGGGGTGTTGCAATGTAAACAAGAGCCAGGAGGGGTTCCTCTGCATCCTTCTCCTGAGGGTAGAACTTCACCAGCTTAGTGTCGTAGCCTCCCAGGACAGCTTCTCGCACGTTGAGATACTGTAGCGATGCAGCAATTTGTTCCCCACGGACTTCATAGGCTACACCCCACGTGCTTGCCTAAAAGTAAAAGAGCAAGGTGGTTATGAGATGCTGTGACTGCAGCGGCCTGTCCACTACTGTTTCAAATCAAGGCTCCCTCATTCTGGGGGTCTCTGCACAACAGATAACACGGCAGAGAGAGAGAACACATCCCACCCCTCCCACCTCCCCCCCGATCCCGGGGGTCCCAAGGGCACTCTGCTGCCGACACCACTTTGCAGCTGCTGATGTGGGCACCCCCCGGCCCAGCCCAGCTCCCGGTGCCCCGGTACTCACCCCGCAGTCCTCCAGCAGCGTCACCACCCGGCCGGGCTGTGGGGACAGACAAGGACAGCGCCGTTAGAGGCCGAGCCCGCCCCAGCGGCGCCCCGCGGCCCCCCCGCAGCCGCCCCCCGCCCTT
>WEKX01020927.1:343018-381323 GCA_013390025.1 Pitta sordida | reverse complement strand
GATCCACACGGGCGCCGCCAGCTCGGCGCCCTCAGCCTGCCCCGAAGGCGAGGAGGAGCAGGGGGACAGGAGAGTCCGCGGCGGCGGCTCCGGGCGCTCCTCGGGGCTCTGCAGGTCGCACTTCATGTTGCCGCGGGCTGGGCGCTCGTGGGGCCGCACACGCCGCCGCGGCGCTTTAAAGGCGGCCCGGACCGCCCGCCCCGCCCCGCCCCGGGTGATGCAACGAGGGCGGGAGGTTTCGCGGCGCCCCGCGTGGGGCAAAGCGAGGAGCGGGTTGCGTCAGGCGGGGACACCCAGGGATCGGCCTGTCCGGGCAGCGACCGGGGAAAGCTGCCAGGGGAACGCGGCGATATTCCCTCCTGCTGATGCCACGTGTGACCCGCCGCCAGACCCCAGAGCTGACCCCGCCGTGCCCAAGAGGGAGAAACTGGGGTGGAATGAGCGGGGCAGCCCTCCTCGGGAGCCCGCCCCACGCTCCCGGCTTTGGCTTCACCCCTGAACGTGATTGCGTTGGAAAAACAAGAGTTAATATTTAACTGGGTGAAGCGGCTGCTCCTAACGTCAGTGAGGCCGAGGTGTAACACACACGGGGGAAGCAGAACAGTAACATCCACACACGTGCAAGGACAGGGCACAGAATCCGGACAGTCGGGTGCATTTTCCCTTGTATTAAATCCAGGTTGGAGAGTCGGCTTGTGATACGTAACATTTGTTACACGGATGGCTCCAAGGGCTATCTGTGTATGGAATGGGGACCAAGATTTAAATCAGCTTTAGGCAGGTTGTGATGGGTTGGGTTCTTTACAATACAAAGTTGTTTGTTTTGGTAGCAGGAGAGAGAAGGGGGAGAAAGAATGAGAAGCAAAACCACTGAGATATTTTTTTGAAGTACAGATTTCTCATTATTGTTCTAGTCCTCTGCATTTAATCATTCCAACTGTCTGTTTACAGTCTTCTATTTAGTTTCCTGTTGGTTTCCATTCAACTGACACCCATCTTTCCATTCCGCTTAAGAGGGTGTTGCAGCTACAACACACACACACTGTGGTGGGTGCTCCTTGTACCTTGATCAGTTCACTGTGGGTGAAACTGCATGGCTCTCACATCGAGCCCTCTGCTCTGTGCCTTACCTAGCATGCCCTCCTCTCCTGCCCTGTGTGACTGACTCTGACTTGTCACCTTGGGTGACCCTTCACAAGGTCAGCCTTAACAACCCAAAGGTCCTTAATTTTCCTGTCCACTTGCGCTTTTCGCAGTCACCTTCTCTGTCTTACTCAGGCTCAAAGGTATGGGGTTGGCATGGCATCCTCCCAGTGCTTCACACCACACGCCCATGCTGTTACAGGCTTGCAGACTCTTACTTTGTCTCCGGTGTTCCCTTTCCATAGGCAGGATGGGAATCCGTCACCAGTTTGTACAGCTGCTATATTTGGAGTCTTTACTCAGACCAGAAAGTGCTCCAGAGAGTGTACTTAGCAGCTGGCTGTAACAAGGCTTCACTTGGCAGAACAAGATATAAATCTTGAGTCTTATATTTTCAGTCTTGCGTATCCCGTCCCCCGAGATACAAAGACTTCTGCCTTAGTGGTGCAGTTTGTCGATGCTAAAATGATGTGGCCTTTCAACCAAATGAAACTAGTTTCAGCTGGGAATTAAACCAGTCCACTGTGTCCCGTTGTAGAAAGTGCATATTTTTCATATTTAGTTCTTCATTTTTTTGCTGCTAAAATGAAGGCAATATGAGCAAGACCCCAATATGTAGCTAATGAAAGCATTAAAAATTTTGTCTGTAGGTGCATCATCATTATGAAGAGCACAGTGGTAGACAGATCAGTGCTTTAAAGACAATGTGCAAAAGCTTGTGCTAGGTTCTGGTCTTAGCTATACCAGGGAAAAAAAATCTAGCTTCTTTCTTCTGCTTTCCCCAGGACTTGCATTTTATCCATCTGAGAAATGCACTGTGTTACCCATGTCTCACAGACAAAGCACTAGATGTCTTGTCTGCTGGTACAAGCTAAGGAAAAATGGACCAAGATAGAAAAAATATACCACTGTGAAGTGATTCTGTGCCTGCTGGTGGGGCAAAACCACTTCTCCTTTCCACTGCAGAGCTGTCTGTATGTCTGCCCTTGCCAAAGGCTCTACTGCAGAGCTAGGCCAGATTTGCAATGGAGAGCCAATACCTAAAGCAAAAGCCTTGCGGGGCTAACTTCAGATCCCACACCAGTTACGCACTAGAGGTCTCTGCTCCCTGCAGAGCTGTACAACCAGATCAATTAGGTATGAGGTTAGAAACTCCTTTTGAAGTCAATTCCCCAATTTTCTTGTGTAAAAACACTGGGATATTGCTCCATCATGAAGAGCACAACCTGGAGGAAGACTGTTACTGAAGTTGTGGCATATACAGCAAGAGGTTAAGAAATACTGTTTGTTTGTTTTAAGTTTTTATTCATTCATTTCTCATATAGACTGTTCCTTCGCTGTATTTTACTTAAGTAAACAAAGGGCATGAGGATCACTAGAGGTTAAGGGCTGAGCAGAAAAGGCAACTTCCAGACAGTACAGGTGCAGCTTTGTAACTGAGGCAGGTGGGTACTAAGGAGAGGGTTTAATGTCTTTTGGTGTTATTGGAGCTTACGTTCACAAAGGAAGAACAGCCTGCCAAAGTGAACAAAAGGAATGCTGGGACAGGTGTGAGAGAGGATGTTGAACAGCAGCAGAGTTGACTGTTAGACAAAATGATGTAGGTTTGGGAATACAACAAAAGGAGATGAAAAAAAAAGTATTTCTACAGTTTAAAAGTGACTAAGGGGAAAAGAAATGGAAAATAATGGTCATAATCTGTTAATTACAATAACAATAATAATAAGCTTAAGAGCAGTAAGAATGTTTGTTTTGGCCTGGAAACTTTTGTGAAAGAGAAAAAGGCAATCATAGCTTTTTTTGTTGCATCCTGAAACTAGTTTTTCCAGGTTTCAGGAAAAGAAGGTAGTTTCTCTTTGGCAGTATAGGCTGTGATTCCCCAGAGTGAGCTTTCCAATGTTAGTTCCAGGTGACTGGCAGTGCCAGGGCTGCCTGTTTTTCAGGATAGTGGTGAGTCACCCTAGAGCCAGAAGAACCAACAACAGGGCTGGCATGACACATAGCAGAAACTTACATTTAAACCTCTTATTTGCTTCAGGAAACTGAGAGCACACACTGGGTTTTCCCAAAGTTTGTTCTGTTCAGAAAGTATCAGCTGGGGAGAGGATTGCCAGATCATTTCCAGGTACCACCACATCTTCCTCCAACAGCTTGACACTGCTTTCCTTTCTCTACATTGAGTGGACAGGAGAATCTAAGAACTACATTTTCCCTTTTTCATGAAGGCTCCAGTAAAGATTACAACTATTGCAATTGGAAGTGAGGTTCAAACAATGCCAGAGTTTTTAAAGCAATGTAAATCAGTACTACTCACCTGATATTCACAATGCCACATACATGTGCATCACCAGGGGTCTTACTCACTTCTGTTTGACGAATCCAATTCTTATGGCATTTACAAATCCCCTCCAGATGTAAACACTTACCATAGAAACATGCAGTCAGCCTTGTTTTAACTATGGAAATACAGAAGCAGCATTATCAAAGCTTCCATATAAAAGCTTTGGGATCAGGAATGATGTACAGAGCAGTAGGCAATGTGACTATTTAGATTTGCTTCATGGGGGAACACACGTCCATTGTTAAAGGCTTTAACTCATGGGGTTAAATACAGTCCTGGGCAATGAGAACTAAAAATGGCCAAGGATATAGTACCAGTATGTTAAAGAGAACAACACTAAACTCCAGGGTAAAAGGAAGTGTAAGGACACAAGTGTGAAAAGCAAGTCCTTGTATCCAGGACAAGGAGTTAGTTTGGGGGATTCTTCTGCAGGTTAAAGGCAGACATAGTGAGCAGAGACTGAGGAGAGGGTTCTAGAAGGTTGTAGAAGGAGCTTATAAAATTTTGTCTTTTCTCCCTTTAGGGTAGGAAAGAAACTCAAACACTTCTTAATAGCATAGCTGAAGTGATGAACAGATTGAACAGTGAATGCAAAAGCTGAGTACAGACCTTTGGGAAACTCCTTTTGCTTGAGCCCATGGCATCCCAAACCTAGAAGCTCATCTGAGTGCCAGGTTGTGAGCCATGAACTAGATTGGCTCATCCTTTGGTACAGTGCAAGCCCCTGCTCTTTCCTCCCCATGGCCTCACTCTGCTCCCCAAACTCTATCCTGATACCTAGAAAGGCATTTTGGAGTCATGTGGATGTCCATGTTGGCAGCATTAAGGTGAGACAGCAATGGAGGAGGCACGCACTCACAAGGCTTAGGTTAAGAACCTGAGCCTTGGTAACAAAATCAGCGTTTTATCCAGGCTGATTTAGTGTTGTCATTTAGTTTCACTTCAGGAGGTGATTAGTTCCAGTTCCAGTATAAAGATAAGAAAAATGAGTTTGTAGGTAAAGTTTTAACCAGGTTTGAGAAAAACCTGAAATAGCTGGTAGACACAAGAAGGTAGACAGAATAGTCTGAAGTCAGAAAGGTGGAAAAGACACAGATTTTAATTCAAAGGTAGAAAGCATAACTATGATTTGCACCCTAAGCAGGGAAGGGTAATTGTTTAAATAAGTAACCAGCTTATTTCAAAAAAGATTTTAAAAAAATAGGGAGCTCTTACAGAATGGAAAAGGAAAAAGACAACAGAGAAACTTCTGTTTTGGCACTTTGCTATGCAATGAAGCAAGAGCTACAGAAGTTAAGGGCAATTGCAGAGTTTAAAACTCAGTCAGAAGATTTCTAGTCAAAATAAAGAGGATCAAGAAGGAGCTGAGATTACAGGCAGGGATATGGCTGTCAAGACCAAAAATATCTTAGATGCAAACCAAAAAAGACAGAATGGTGATTGTTATGAGGCCTTTAAAAACATTACCATGTCTGAAGCGAAAGCATGGCTCTAAGAACTGGTGCTGGTGTCATGAGAGGTGAAAGAACAGAAACAAGTCAAGAGTTTATTAGCAAAGAATGTAAACATGTCAGGGGTAGGTACAACATGACCGGGAAAAATCAACTGGTGTCTTTATATTTGTCTTTATATTTTAGTACCTCTGGCACATACCTTGAAAACTTTCTGTGATTTGAAAAATCACTGTAGATATATTGTATGTGAGCTAACATGTTTGGTTTTATAGTTTTAATAGGACAGATTCTGGCTTGATTCCTTTTGTGATTTCCTAAATCATATCCACTTAGATTCTGGGCCTTTAATTCTCAGCTATCTCAAAACTCTGATTTCTTCTCCCTTTAATTTGATAATGTAGGTCTGCACTTCCCTTTGATGAATCTTTGCAATTAGCCCAGCAGATCCAAGGACATGTCCTTGTTAATTACAGGTGCTCTTCCCAAAGATGAAGAGCAGACTGTGCCAATGATCACCACCTTCCTTAAAGCCCAATGCTATTTATTTAGAGCAAAATGTTACGGAAAAAAACCCACTTAATAAGCCAAGAAATGACTCGCACACCTGCTAAGCGTTGCCTGTCTTCCTTGTGGTGCCCTGGCAAATATGGTAAACAAGATCTGCCAGCTCTTTAATTCAGAGAGAGCATCTGTGTATCAGATCAGGCTGTCTCTCTGCCCCAGAAGACAAAGATGAGTGCCAGGGTAACAGGCATGAGGACTTGCGTGAATACATGCAGATTCCACAGAATCACTTCTTGTTCAGCCTGGAGCACAAATGCAAAAGTAACATGTACTGCTCAGCAATTGGTCCAGACCATCCTCCCTATGCTGTGGGCCAGTGGTCTGTTCTTGAACATCTCTCCAAAAATAGATAGACTCCTGTCTGTAACCTAGGTGCCAGTCATGCTGCTCTGGGAAGTCAAGTGCCTTCTTGCATTTGGGGATGGCAAGAACTTGCATGGCTGGATAGCTGAGAATACTCAAAAGAAATCAGTAGCTGTTTGATTTTCTGTATGGCCAGTGATGAGCATTGACTTCCTATGCTTAACCACATACAAGATCAAAACAGGAAAAGAATCTGCCTGGACAGAGCTGTTGTGCTCATGGTTGTGACCAGTTCTGGGGTGTCCTGGTGCATTCCATGCTTCATAATCTTTGTGGAAATTCATTGTAACAGCATTTGGAAGCTCAGCATTATCATTTCCATCGTGGGAATATCATAACTATCAAATACTTTAAAACTAATATAGATTAAGAATATAAAATAATTTCAATATTAAACCTCCTTCAGTTCAGTTTAGGAGGTATGACGCTTTCAAGTCCTCTGGAATGAGAAGTCAGAAAGTGCACCTGTAGTATATGGGAACAGAATTTTTCTAATGAAATAAAATGGATCCTATTTTTAAGAGAAGTCATGATGTTTGTGGTCTGGGACCAGACTAACCACGGCATTTGCCCCAGCCTCTTTGAAGTTTGATTTGGCTTTACAAAAATCCAGCCACACTTCCTTGATTATCAGAGAGTATTGTGTAGGAAATAATTCCTCTTAGTAAACCAACCAGCATTTCAGGTAGGATAGCTGATCCTCATTAAAACAAGAAATACAGTATTCTCATCTACATCTTCTTATTGCCCAGTTCTAAATTGCTTTTTGTTTAGATCTTGTATGGCAATATGTATATTTAAGGCAGTAACTGTGTAAATTAACAAAAATTTGGAGTCAAGATCTGAATGGATACATTTTCTTAAATCAAAAAGCCAAATTGTGTATTTTGGCTGTCGATGACTCTGGAGAGTGTTAATTGTACACAACTGATCCTTCCACTTTAGTAGAGTGGTGAGTGTCTCCACCTCTCATGCAGGAGACCGGGGGTTCGATGCCTGCCAGGGAGGCAGTGGGGCCATTTAAGAGTTGGACTTGATGATCCTTGTGGGTCCCTTCCAACTCAGAATATTCTGTGATTCTTTCTTTTGCCTTTTTGTTGTAGTCACAAGTAACTTCCATCTCTGAACCTGACCTAGTGATGTCCTTACAGAGGAAACTTCCTTGGTACCAAGGGAATGGCTGGAGCTGTGTCAGGGGGTTACACTGGATATCAGGAAAAGCTTCTTCCTCCAGAGGGTGGTTGGGTGCTGGAACAGGCTCCCCAGGACAGTGGTCACGTCCCCAAACCCAACAGAGCTCAAGGAGTGTTTGGACAACACTCTCAGGCACATGGTGGGATTGTTGAGGTGTCCTGTGCAGAGCAAGGAATGGACATAATGGTCCTTGTGGGTCCCGTCCAATTCAGAATATTCCACGTCTTTGTGATACTTTATTGTATTCTGGGGAGGGAAAACTTCCTTTCTGCCCTGTATGAAACACCAGGACCATGTGTCAGAATGGTTATGCTGTCCTGCACTAAGGTGGAAACAGAAGGCTTGTGAGGGCATATTGCATCAAGTCACAGGCTGTGGTGGTAACAGAAGGTAGGTAGAGGGAACACCAGGGGCTAGGCTTCAGGCACTTGACTGTCCAGCCAAAACTGCTCTTATAGTGGCTGCAAAGAGAGAGGTTGACCAACATGGTGAGTCAGAGCATTAGCCTAAATTGGGGTAAATTCCCTGTGGCAGCACTGTGTAAGGGAGTGCGTTCTGGGGAAGCTGACTCCAGGCACGTATGAAGACTAGGAGCCACTGGGCTGATTCATCTCTAACTGCTTGTGGGGCATGGCATGGTCAGCACAGAGAGCCTGGGACTGCATGCCTGTAACATCTGGATTTACTGTGACTGCTGGCATTTCTGCCCTAGCTTGGCGTCATCTAGACATGCCTGTGCCTGGAGGCACTGACTTCACCTCCCTTCTCCAGGCAGAAACAAGTTACTATCCAGAGGCTGTATTTTTGCTTTTGTTCTCTGGACATAAGTCACAGATGCATTTTGTGTGAAATGGTAGCTGCGCTGCCATGCTGTGTCAGAATGCCTAAGCCTAAGCTCTTGCAGTCCTTAGCAGCCTTTCCATTAACCAATTACGTGTAATTTCCCTGCTCTCAGTGCATGAATTAGAAAGCTTCTGCCAGCATTTTGGTGGAATGCATAGCAAGAAAGGGTAACTCAACAGCTTTTCTAAGTGCAGAGGTGTTTCTCCTGCACCTTGTCGCTGTGTAAGCAGTGTGTGGGAACTGTTGACAGTGCAGTTCTGTGGTCCATGCTCCTAATTGGTAGGCAACAGGAAAGTGACTCATGAGACATTGCATCCACTTCTGTGCAGGGGACATGGTGACTTGAAGAACAGGCACTGGACCACACAGTAGCTGTGAGATTGACAGCAAAATGATATAAGCTGGCAATGACCAAGCTCTTGGCTGGTTAAGATCACTACTGAAGGTGTCTGAGCTCCTCTTAGGAATTCCTCAGCTATCAATTGACCTGTGGGCATTAGCAAATGAAGTTCTGTTCTATCAAGAGCTGTCATACTTGGACAGCATTTTTATTCCTGTGGCTGAAAACAGCATCCAGTGTTGACAGGACAAGGTATTTACTGTTAATCTGTTCTCATTTCTGCTTGCGCAACTCCTCCCTTCATGTAACTGCAGTGTCAATTTGAACTTTTCTCCTGCACTCGCCATGTCCTAATGTTGCTCTTCTCTGGCTGACTTTGACCTATCAATATTCCCTATGAGATTGCTTTTCTCCATCTACTCTAATGCTGCTATTGATCCTGAGGTCAATTGGCACTGACCAACGTCAATTGGTCATTGGCACTGACCTTTTCTAGCTCTGCCATGACACATCTCCATTGCAAATTTTAATTATTTTCATGTTCCTAACCTTATATTATCTGAAACCCTGCTACACACTGAGTTTTTCAAAACTGATGTGAGAGCAGAAGCTTGGTTAAACCATGCTGAATTCAGTAACTTCATCTCTTTATGCCAAGGCCAGAGATTTCTTTGTCACTCTTCCTCTTCTAATGCCAGCTCCCAGCAGCTCTTTGGTAGTTTGAGGTGCTATGGTATCTTCCCAGTGCAAAATAACCTGCCTGGTTATGTGTGTCTGTATGTAGTGACAGTGACAATATCACCAAACCAGAATATAAGTGCACTTTACTCCAGCCAAGGCAGATAAAGGGTCATGTACGTGCTGGGCTACATGTACCTAGGCCTATTTGACTCTTGAAAGTCTTGGGACATTTTTGAGGGGAGGTATAAAAGAAGAAGTGAGATTGATGTGATTTATGTGCTTTTTAGAAGTAATCTACTTAAATTAATCCAATCTGATTTCTTCCTTCATCCCTGTACCACATTTGTAGCACTCATTCATCCAAAGCCAGTCACAGCACAGAGTGAAGTGTGATGTAGTTTGTTTGAATCTGGATCCAGACCTTACCAGTGCACCCTCCCCGTCTAATGGCCAGTGTGAAATCTGGCAGTGAGCTGTACAGTGCTGACTATGGGGAATCTTCTCCTGAGGCAGACTAAATCTACATACACCCTGGTCACATGGACACTGGAGGCTGATGACTAGTGGCTCAGTGGAAACCTGAGTGATTGGTATGTTATGTCATGATCGGACTGGAATGCTGTACACAAGCAGAGATATCGTCACTGCCTGTTTACTAACTCTGATGTTACATGTAGCCTGAGGTTACATCAGGCTAAAGAGTGCACAGCCAAATTCTCATGAGGTGGAAACCCTAGACTGGTGCCAGGACAACAGCTGACAGTGTTGGCTTTTTTGATAGGTATTTCCCTCCTCTCACTTCAAGGAAACACCTCACATCATTCCCTTGATCGTGTCTTTGGTATAAGATTTCACGACTCTCAGCTAACTTTTATATTTTAAACCCTCAAAGATGTGTGAAGTCCACCTTGGTACAGATCGCACTCTCGAGGAAAGACACTGTCCTGTTATCAGTGTATATAAGACAGAAACCAGTTCCTTGAGTCCATCTTTTCTGTAAGAAAATAAATAAGCTCTTATCCCAAAGTCTCCAGATAATTACAACAAAGTAGTTGTACAGCTGATTGTGTTCCAGTTTCTGGTGAATGTGAAATTACTATCAGCAGTGCTGGAACATGTACAGCCCATTCTTAATTTTGTGGGTTATGCATACATATCATGTTGTGGAACAGTGGAGAGTTTCCAATATATTTTAATCTTCTCTAGCAGAAGTCCCATTTTAGGAAATTGGTGCCAGTTAAAGTAGGAAGGCCTTATAGCCTTTACGAAGTTAATGATTCTTTAGGATAATAATTTTCTCTTTTTAAACTCACCCTCTAATCTCAAAGCCTCCAATCCCATAGCACTTGGCTACAACCTGCCAAGACCTCGACCTCTAGCAACAGGTAGTTTTCAGTGTCAGCTGTAGCACCTGGGCACTGCCTGGAGGAGAGAGGCTTATTTCGAACGTGGATGCAGGATGAGAGGACAGTAGTGTTCTTCTCTCTAGGATCTTGGTTGGTAGAAGCTTCTTGGTAATCTGTCACTGCAGGCTAAGTCCAAAGCCTTCAGCTTTATTCTGTATTACATACTACACTGCCTCAGACTGTGGAATGGGCACTTTGTGCTGTCCTCTCATAGGCTGACCATCTGCATGTATAATGTTATGATCAGACCCCGTTATGTTTTAAAGCTTAGACAAGAAAATAAGGATCAGAGGATCCTAGATGGAGACTGGTAAGAATGTGTTTAAATCATTTGATGCCAAACTTTATTGTGTGCTTAAGATTAAGCAGTTAGTGATTCTTTTAATTTGAATCTGAGTCTACACATATCAGATGTCTTCAGAGTAAGAGGTATGAAGAATCCGTTCAAATTTGCCAGTGTCTTTTCTCTCTAATCCTGAAGATGGTTATGGTGATGGTTATGGTGATCAAACTGTTGTCCAGAGACTGACTGTTTCATGTTGCATCTCTAGTTGAATCGTTGGCCACCTATTCCTCTCCTATCCCCCATTCCATTAGCTTCTATGCTGAAGTGGGAGTCTGTAATATGAATTTTCTGCAAACAAAGGCTGTGGATAGCTGTTCACTTCTGGACCTGGCTGATGGGAAAGTCCCAGCTTTTTCTTGCTCCTTCTCTAGACCTGACGGCAGGGTTATGTATATATGTTTTAGCCTAAATGAGCAGGGCAAGGAAACTGCTATTCAACATGTTAAGGTAACATCTGCTGGCACAGTAGCTTAGAGTGGATGTCTACCTCCAAGCGTTCCTCTTTTCCTTTAGCTATCTCATTAAGCTGGCTTTCTAAATTTTCCCTGCCCTGTGATGCAAAGCACCATAGTAGAGCTTTAGGACTTCTTAGCCCTTTGATTTCCACGGGTGAGCAGAGAGAGTGGAGGGGAACATATAGCTGCTGCTTATCGAGGGCTTGGCTATGAAAGAGTAATTGTGGATGGATATATGGGTAGGCAGGCTAAATGCAAGAGCAGAAAGCGTTCAGATTTTGATGCAAGGTGTTAGAGCAGCACAAAGCAGTGATGGATGTAGCTGAAGAGGGCTCCGTTCATCTGACAAAGTCTATGTATTGCACTTCTTTGCAGTCAAGCAGAACAAATATGAAAGAGCAAATCTAAGCCAAGAACTGTCTCATCTTCCTCCCTTTAATCCAGGGTGACTTGGTGTATGTTGAACATAAATGTAGTGTTGCCATGTGTCTTCTTTGAAACATCAGCAGGTGCGAAGTTCTTTAGTTCTGTCATAACATTGAGTTATGCATCAAAGAAAAGTCAAAACTAGACTCCTTTGCATCCTCTGTGAAACCTTCAGCCTTAGAGATAACCCCTCTGTCAAATTTCAGCCACTTTTCTGTAACAGAATTGGCTTATTTTCTTTGAGATATTTTTGATTGTTCTTTAGATACACATATATGTGGTAGAGGAAGATAATGAGAGCAATTAAAGAGGAATTGCAAAGTGCTGTGGTGGAGGTAATGGAAGAAAAGTGTCATGATATGGTTGTGTAATAGCTTCATGTTTTACATGTTGCTCATAGTGGAACGTGCCATGAGAGGACTCGGTACCTGAGTTGAAATGTCATTGTGGCATGTTACAGCCTTGGTGATATAGGTAGCAAGAATTGCATCATAATCTGAGCATTAACATTAAAGAACATCTAAAGAGTCCTTAAGTGGAAGAAATCCATGTGGCAAGGCCAGCTGGTGGCTACATGTGGCTTTGGCTTTTCCCAGAAGACATCTGATAAAAATAGTTACAGGCCGAATCTCCCAGTTTTAATGTGTATTTGTCAAGAACAGTGTGCACTGGATTTGAAAACAATTGCTTTTATACTTTATGCCCAGGCTAGTCAAAAAGCAGCTACAAATGGGAAACTGAGAAACAAAGGCAGGGCAGGAAACAGAAATAAGCTGTCAATATGATCCTTTAAACTGAAAGAGCTATAAAAGGCTGGCGTAGATTTTCTGAAAAAGGGGGCTGGGAAAAAACATAGTTTGAAAACACCATTGGTTTTTGTCATATTTCTATTGTCAAATCTTTTCCCTGGTATGTTGCCTCTGTATGAGAGAAATTAAAGAAACTGTTTAGATACTGGTTTTTGACAAATATTGTACTTGTTGGTCCTCTAAAAAAACTAGGCAGACAAATTCCTCTTCCCATGCAGGGTTCTTGCTTGTCAGGGTTTTTTTGATCTCTCATTCTCCATTTCCAAGGGCTCTGAGCAGAACCACTTACACAATCACAGCACTATTTTGTGTTGGAAGGAGCCCACTAGGATCATCGATGTCCAGTTCCTGGCCCTGCACAGGACAGCCCCAAGAATCACATCATGTACCTCTTAGCAAGCTCTAATCTGCATATGAAGAGATAATGGGAAAGAAAGATGCTGATAACCATGACACCTGAAATTTATTTTATTCCTTTAGTAGACCAAAAGTACCATAAAACCTTGTGTTGACCTTGTATATTCACTGTCTCTAGCTTGAGCATACCTCTTGCCTGAGCAGACTCAGATATTGCATCAGTGTCCTCTAGTATTGTGCAGACCTCTTTTTATACTAGCTAATTGAGTCTAACTATCCCTCTTGGAGAAAGATGAGTATGTATTAACTCCACTTTACACTTAGGAAGAGTGGGAGGGGAAAGTGGCTTGACACAAGTTTAAGTGGCAACCAGTGTGAGCCATTTCAGAGTACCCTGTTTGCCTGCACCCATGCCCTGTGCATAATGAAATTGTAAAGTTCCTTATGGAACACGGGAGAGCAGCTAAGTGTTGGCCTCCCCATTCTATGTTACATGTATGTTGCCTGCTGGGTGCTAGGTAATGTATTGAGAAAAGCATGAAGGAAGTAGGTTCAGAGGCACAAGTGGCACTGCCAAGCAGAATAACAGCACTAGTGCCATGGTGGCAACAGGCTTGCACTGACCTGCTGAGCACTGGCAGGATAGCCTGGGTAGTCTGATGGCAAAAAGGATGCTGGCCTCATTTCAACTGCTCAGTCTGGCTGCACCAGTGCCCTGGTTGGTATTTCCTTCCTTCTCCTCTAGAGAAAAAGACAAGATAATTTGAAGGAAAAAGCCAAGACTTTGCCCTCTGGAAGATTTCCAGGGTTGCAGATGGACTGGGCTCTTTGCAGTGCTGCTTGAAAGAAATTACATTTGCAGTTCAGGGGAAGGGAAGAGGAGGAGGGAGAGTCACTGAATTGACAGCAGGGATAAGAAGGTAGCTCATTAGCACATCATCTTTTCTGCACCCTTCTGTGAGGGAGCAGATCTCCATATGATGACATTCAGAGTCTGGCAGGAATGTCATCCTAAAGCTAGCAGGAATTTTTCTGCAAGAAAGTGAGAGTGAGTAGGTTTAAAGAGATCAAAAGTGAGCTCTTCTGTAGTCCAAAGAGCATAAAGGTTCATCCTTCATGGTTGTTCTCAAACTTCACCATCAGCTGCTGACCTAGAATATGAAGACAAGGTGTGGAAGTAATGAGGTATTCACTAAAACCAAGAAATACAAAACCCAGAAACAAACAACAAAAAACTCCAAACCAACAGAAACAAAATCAAAACACCAACTCCTTCTGCTTCATGTCTCATCTACTTATTCCAGCCTTGGAGTGCAAGGCAAGATGTACTTGTTCATTGCATTGTGTCTGTGGTAAATAATAGCTGGGAAAGATCATGTCTTTACTTTGTGAACATCCTCTATAGCAGATGACTTTTTAACTGAACATCAGAAACAGAGAGTTGATTATGTACTGATCAGTTACTTGTGCTTGGAGAATTCCAGTAGAAGCCATGCAGAAGACCTTATCTGTACAGCATTCATAATGATTTGGAGAATGAGTCCTGCATCAGTGGCAGTGGTTTGTTGGAAACGCCATAGATTATAAACATATTGTAATAAAGATATAATACACTTAATTATGGCCTGAAAGGTGAATTCTTTACAGGCTTATTGGAAAGACTCATGTGGCTGCTTAACAACGGGAAGGTGTACATTCCCTCATCCCCTGAGCAGTCCTCATGGTCCCAGAGGAAAATGTTAGAAAAAGCATACATTAACCATTCCCTGGAGGAGAGAGTAGAGAATGGGAAATGTGTGTGCATCTCACATGCCAGGCAAGCATAAAATACTGTGCACTCAAACGGTTCTTCATGGCGCAGCTGTGTCTCCTTTTTATGAAGATGTCCATGAAAACATCAATGTGAGGATCTTGAGTCCTTTTGTTGAGACAGGGATGAAGGGACAAAGAATGAACTCTCACTGAAAGCTTTTGAACTCAGTGAATACCAGGTAAAGACCAACACTTCTAATTTTCTCTTAGTTCCTCTGTCTCCTCAGTATAAATTTTTGCCCAGTACAGAGTGGAGGAACTGGAGTTCCCACAAGCCCTGCCCACAGTTCCCACAAGCCCTGCCCACAGTTCCCACAGTGCCATGGTGTGGTAACACCTAGTTTGGACAAGCAGTCACTCCAGCAGTCTGGGCTTGCAGCCAAAAGGAGCCTTTTCAGTATTGCCTTCAGTCTGAGGCAGTGTAGGAGCTGTGCCATCCACCTGGACATATTCTGCAGGGTGCTAGTGACAGCAAGGTGGAAGGCAGGACTGAAGACAGGTGTTTGTCTTTGAACGGTAACGCAGCCTCCACCTGCTATAACCTACAGTGGATAACAATATGTGAGGGAGAACATGATGAATGGAGAAAGAGGGTGAATTCTGCAGAGGGCAGCTGCAGAGCCTGAACAGCAGGAGTTGGGAGAGAGGAGAGGGAGTAGGTCTTTCACCTTGAACTCCTGTGATCCTGATTTACACTCATGTAATTCTGTTGGAGTCAGGGCAATTACATTAGTAGGAAAGCTACCTGCGAAATGAAAAATTACTTCCATGTCTGCTCCCAAGTTGTTCTTTGTACTACTAGCACAAGCTTTCCTCATGTTCCAGAACACACTCCATCTGGCTGATCTCTGCAGGTCTGGAGTGGTGTTTCCTCCTATGGTGTCCTGTGTGGATGCCCAGCAGTGCCTCGAATGCCTCTGCCTCTCTGGAAAATGACTCAAAAAGATTGGAGAACTGTAGAACTGTAGTCCATTATCCCCAGAAAGGAGGCAACAGGGCCTGAAGAAATAAAACAGAAGTGAAAGAGAAGCAGAAATAGAAAGTAAGGAATCCTTTTCAAAGTAAGTGTACACAGTGTAGCTGCTTTCCATGATATGATGTTAACTTAGAATATTTGGAATTGGAAGGAACCTTAAAGACCATCAATGTTGCAGAAGTGACTACTGTGCTGGTCCCTGGGGGGCCATGGTGACCACTTTAACCACTCCTAAAGAAGCACATGGTCTGCTCATCCCACCTGCATCCAGCCTGACATGGGAGTCAGGATTTTCAAGCCTGCAGTCCCATTGATGGATAGGCACACATTTCAAAGCCCTGTGCTCCGAGTCCCCTCTGCTAGTTTGCCCTAGTGGCAGTGATTAAATATCAATATGTTAATGAGCCTCTGACAAGAAGCATGCTTAGGCTGCTGTTCCGGGGGCTGGAGCTGATCCCTGCCTCCCTGAGGCCTCCAGCCATGCCAGGGACCCTACTGCTGCTGCTGAACCATGGGTACAGCTGTCCCCAAACAAAGAGGCAGCTGAGAAAAACAGAAAGCTTTTTGCACCTTTAAAGCACAGGCTGGAGGGTGGCTGCTCTGCAACCTTCTAGTTCAGCTATTTTCAGACAGGTTTGTAATAGTGGGCTGGTGAAAGATACAACTTGCTGTCTCCCACACAATGTTAGCATGTCTATTGTCACTGAAGAACTCACTGCAGCCCATCAACACTGCTCATGACTGGGGAACACACCAGAGAAGGGTCCTGGGGTGGGAATCTGATATGTACTGAGGGGACATGATGCTGTATTTTTTCTCCCCATGCCTGCTGCTCTTCAGTAATGCTCCTTGTGTGGAGCTGCAGTCAAAAGCTGAAATACGAGCAGCGACTGTCAGAGAGATGCCCTTCCTGGCTGTTCACATTGGCATTGAATTAATGTGTGTTACCTGGTGTGCTGCATCTTGTGCTACATGGAAACGAAGTCCAGGATATAAATTACTTGATGCCTGTGGGTCTCTCACAGGGTAGAGTTTGTTTTGTCTCTTATAGCTTAGGGAGAAAGGCATTACCTCTGAGTACCACTGAAAATGCCTGCGTTTGGCTTCCCTTGGCTGGTGGAGTCGATTCTGATACCTTGTCTGTGCTGTAATGTGGGGTATGGTGCCACACACCCTCTTCCCATGACTCCAACCTGACCTTTGAAGGCAGCATTTTGCAACACTTCAGTGCATTTCCCACGGTTATGTGGACTCCTTATTTATTACAGGGTTACTTGTGTGCTTGCCATTGTGGTCCCAGAGCTGTATAAATCCTTCTAATTATGTTAAAACCCCCATTTTGGCCAGGCATCTGCATACTGTGACTATGCAATGATGTACCTGTACTCCCAGTATTAGTAAGTGATCCCTGCAGCCACAAATCTTGCTCACAGTAACAGTACATGCTTGCACATGGGCATTTTATGCTTTGTTACCCTACTACTCTATTCCCCATTAACCAGAGGGCTCAGGGACAGAGCACTGCTCTGTCTTTAGTTCCAAGAGACCCCACAGCTCTGCTCAGTTAAGGTGCCTTGTGACAGGCAGATGAAGTCTGCCACCTACCTTAAGCCTTCACAACCTCAGAGCTGCGGCCTCAGGCTGTGACGACTCTACAGACCCCTACTGGTTAACCAGGGCTGGTTAGGGATGCTGTACTGCTGTCTCCTGCGGGACTGCGAAACTGGCTTTTGGAACAGGTGTAAAGATTTATGCTCTCCAGTAAGATGAACGTATTCATCTTTCCAAAGGCAAAATACAAGTGCAAAAGCAGGTACACGGTGAAGAGCTCCTTCAACACTAGCATTCTCATCATTCCCGCGTTGCCAGTTTGGATTCACATGGTATGATCTGTTCCCCTCCAGCCTGTTTCCAGCAGCGTGCCCCACAGTCTATCATAAAGATAATGTACAGAACATTTCTTGCTACCATTGCCTGCTCAGATTTCTCATAAGAACACTCAAGCTGTAAAGCTTTGTACTGCAAAGTGACTGCTCATAGTGGTACACTCTAATTGTCAGGTGTTTTAGTAAGAAAATGCCTAGTTCAAAGCATGCATGTTGTGTTCATTCAGGGTGAGCTAGGGAAATTAGCTTTTGGGCTTTATGTTATAGATCAGCTATATACTGCCACTTTATGTCTTCATTCTGTGATTTAGGATGTTCAGGGTCTTTCATGTGTTGCATCTTTGAAGCACCTGAATATTATGAAAGCTGAAGCAAAGAACAGTTCCTTCCTCAAATACTTCACGTTTTAAGTAGACAGGGCAGGTAAAAGGTGAAGGAACAGGCATGTTGTTTTTAAGGGGGAGTGTGTTTGCCCACTTCAAGTGAGATGCGTGGAATTAAAAGTACCACCTCGTGGTTTCACTGGCATTCTGCTAAGCTTAAATGATCATGTACCTCTGACTTATGAAGACAAATAAATAGCCTTTGCAGGCATATTTGAAAGGTGATGACACAACACAGTAAGTAACTGGCAACATGTATTAGCTGGGTCAGGCCCTGAAAAGGGTGTTGGACTAAAGTGGGTTTGCTTAATCTAGCTGTGGCAAGTCATCGCTGTTCTGACTGCAGGAGAGCAGGTAAGACACAGATTTGAGATATGTAACAGCTCCTAAGAAGCTCCTGAGTGCTTTAGTGTGAGCTGTTATTAAATGCAGGTTGTCCTCGCATGTTTCCCTGTCCCCCAAACCCTTAGAAATGCAGAGTGTTTGCTTTCTGCTGGCCAGTAGCCTTCTCCCTGTCTCTGAGATTTCCAGGATCCTGTAAAGACTTCCAATACACCATCAGGCAGGAAGACACCATCAGCAGGAAGAAAGAAGCTTTCCAGGTGGTTGTGAAAAGGAACACTTTCTCGGGCCCAAGATGTTCTAGGGTGCTTAAACAAGCATGGAGAGATTAGAAGGAGGAAGCATTAGAGCCTCAGCATTAGAGCCTGGGACACTCAGGGGAGACTAAAAGGGCTTAGCCACCTCAAGTACCAAAACAAGATCAGGGACATCTCTTTATTATAGGTAAAGAGAAAATACCACATGCTGATAAGCCCTAAACAGAGTGGAGGCAGGCATAAGTAGAAGTGGCTGGATGTTGAAAGCAAATTGAGTTGTGGAAGTGGAAGTACAGTAATACCTCGAAATTTGTGGGAGTTATGGTCTCCCCTGCCACGAATCCCCTGTTCCACGAGGATACATGTGTCATGAATATGCAAAGGAACCACACCCATCACCCTGCCCCCCTCAGCCCCAGAGCACTGGAGGGTGTTCCCGCCACCTCCCCATGCCCTCTCACGGCACAGGGGAGTGAAGGGAATCTTCCAAGCCCCTTCCCCACCAGGGAGTCCGCGGGGTTCCCTGTGGGAGCCAGTGTGGGGATTCTCAGCTTTTGCCACCACCGTCGCCGCACCGTCCTGGTTTTCAGTGGGAGCCGTCCAGGGTGGGCTTCCCAGGCTGGCTCTGGGCAGGCGTCTCTGCCACCAGGACTGTCCTGTGCCAGGACAGTCCCACAGGGTGGCCATGTGGATCCCACAGTCCTCCCGTTGCCACGACTCTCCAAGCACTCTGAGCTGGTGCAGCAGGGACCTTCCATCCCATGCCATTCATGGCCCACATCTAGCCGCTGCCTAGTCCTCCTTGGGACATGGCACAGTTTGTGATGGAGAAGGCATCCTGCCAACTGCCAGGGCTGAGGCAGGGCTCCATGGGTGCAGGGCCTTCTGACAGGGCAGGTGAGCAGATGGGATTTTCTTTCCCCTTCCCCGCTGTGGTCCTGGCACAGGAAGGTCCCGCACAGCGGGCACGCCTTCCTGGAGCCAGTCTGGGGCTGCAGCGGGCACATGGGTCCCACAGCCCTTTTTTCTACCCAAACCAGCCCCAGCCTGGATCCGGAAAGGCATGCTCACCACCGGAGTTCTCCAAGTGCTTTGTGCCGGCACCGCAGGGACTTTCAGTCCTGTGCCACGTGTGTCCCCCCTCTAGCTGCTGCCCAATCCTCCTCAGGACATGGCACGGTGTGTGGTGGAGAAGGTGTCCTGCCAATTGCTGGGGCTGACGGGGGGCTCCATGGGTGTGGCACCAGCGCCATTGCTAACCATAAACACACCTTAACCCGTGAGGAAGGGGCAGCTTCCTGCCAGCTGCTGTCAGAAGAGGTGAGCGAAGAGTCCATTTCTCAGAAATTTCTCTGAGGGATGGACTGAAAAGTCCTTCAACCAAGCGCTTGCCAGTGTCCCCCTCACAGCCCCTATCCATTCCAGGTGGAATTGAGCTGTACTCACAGCTGCATCTGCCCGAGATGGAAAGAAGTGTTCACCTTAGCAGGGATGGGGGGTGTGGGGCGGGGGGCTGTGGCACATCCCCCCTGCACCTGCATCCACCACCTCCAGCCATCTTGGGGTCACCCTGGCTGCTGCAGCTCCACACCCCGACTTCCTCCTCCCCCCTTCAGGGAGGTGGCCACGGTGGCGGGGGGAGAATGAAGAGCCAGGCAGGTGGGAGGCGGCGGGGCTCAGTTGTAGCGTGGGGGGCCAGGGCAGTGGTGGGGGCCAGGCGGGGACCGTGGAACCAGTGTGAGCCTTGGCTGCGGCGCAACCTGAGGACCCAGGGTGAGCTATGCCTGGCAGAGGGAGACCCACCATGGGCCCACAGCAGGCGGCCGTGATAAAGTGCTGACACCATGTAACCTTTAAAACACACATAAGTGAGGCACTCTGAGTGGTCCCCAAGGGAGCCACCCTGCCTTGTGGGGTGTGACTGCCCTGCCCCCGGCGTGGACCAGTCCCACCCCATGGGGTGGCAGGGGCACTGTGCACATGCACAGACAGGAAAATGCCGTGAGGAATTAAGGAGTTTTCACTGAAAAAACCCCTGCGAGGATCCAAAAGAGTGAAAGCGAGAGCGTAACTTAACGAGGTATGACTGTATTTCTACCATGGGAGTGATGAGCACTGGGGCTAGCTACTGGAGGCCATACTAGTCCTCTGTACTTTTATGCCTTAATGTGATTTCCCACAATGTTTGCTTTAGGGAGCTTGGGTCACTGAGTACCCAGTGACATACAGGGTATCTGAAGAGATGGGCCCCATGAGTCCTTCACGTCACCTGTCCAGCTGAGCCAGATGATTTTCAGGGTACTGTGCTGCCTTCTGCTTGTTCGCAGCAAAACCCCAGGAGTCACCAGCACAACATTTTGTTCTCTCTCACTTTATGGGATGTGTAAGACTCACTTACTTAGCTTGAGACTGGGCACCCAAGTGGGCAGGGAGAGGGAAGGTGTGGGGAGAGGGCTGCGCTTCACATGGCAGGAAGCAGCATACCCTGCCACCAGACCAGTGCTTATGGTGGTCTTTTTGTGTGAGTCGAAAAGGGAGTGTTGGGAAGCTGGTTCAGGCTTGGGAAAAACAGTTGGCATGGTCATAATTGGGCAGGAAACAGGAAATAGTGTTGTGAGGTAACAAACAGGAAGCAATGATGGCAGTACAGCGTGGCCTCACTTGGGCTCAAACTCAAGGAAAACACTTCTTTGCAGTGAGGGGAGGTGGCAGGAGCAATGTCTACCCCCATGCATACAGTGTTTGGTTTGCCCAGATGCTGTTTACACTGAGCAGCTATTTAAACAATAAGATGAAACCAGGCTCATTTACGCTTCCGGAGCCATGAGGAATCTGAAGGATATGAATGAGTCCTTACAAAATCCTTCTGAGTCATGTTAGCATTAAGAACTCCACCTCACAAGTCAGGAGAGAGGAACGGGCAGCCGTCAAAAGGGAGACTTCCTTGAGGACATGTAGGAGTTAAGTGTCTGTATCTCACTACGTTCAAAGAAGAACTGCTTGCTCCTCAAATTCATGCCTGAGGATGTCTCTTGCACAGCCCAAACTGTCTTAAAGGTAGTTGTCAGGTTTCAGTTAACGGCATTGACCCTTCCAAGCGTCATCCTTCACTGAGTTATTTCAGATGCCTCTCCAGAGGCAAACGCTGGAAGGGTCTACCTTTTCCATTGAACCCTAGATAAACCACATGGTTGGCTTAAACTAGACGCTTCATGCTTGGATGGCTGCAGTGAGGTGAGATGAATCAGCATCTGCTGAAGATGACTGAGAACAGATTGTGGAGCAACTGCCACAAGGATATTCAGCAAGGAAATTCTTCCTCCTCATTTTTGAAAAACATGCATCTGATGTAAGGGTTTCTTAACGCTGCTGTCTCCATGCAGAAGGAGATTTTTCTAAATGCACCTCTTCCTAGGATGTAAATGAATTCTGTCTCTAGAAACCTGGCCATGATTGTATCTAGAGTTTTGAAGAACTTCAAAACCCCCCTTGTAAGCAACTTATGACAAACATAAATACCATTAATAGAGTGAAAATCAGTGTCATCTTCATGAAGTGATGGAGTCTGGAGGAAGAAAAGAGCCTCTGTGCTATAAGGAGATGTGAGAGGATAGAAAGATATTGATGAAGAAGCTAACACCAGGACCTGGTGGATTGAAGTGAGAGTGATGATTAGAACAGGGCTATTTCTTTTTTAATCACCACACTTTCATCTCATGTGGGTTTTTTTACATCTTCCCCTAGTCCTCCCTGATACATTTTGTTCAGATTGTCTTGCATTTCTTTGCTGAGAGTCTTCCAGAGAACAAATTAGTTTATCTTCAGGAACAAAATGCTTTGGCAATGCTTTGGCATTTTCTGCCAAGGCAGAAAATGTGAGGCAACTCTGAAACCGTGTTAATAGAAAAGGAATTTCAAAAGCACAGTGATTCATATTTGTACCAGGAATTTTGACCCTGCTCATAAACCATCGTAGGAGCTGTGTGTCCCACTACTGGAATCATCAGAGCTCTTGCATGGTGCCAGGCATGGCCAAATCCCGTTCTGACTGGTGATGGGATTACATTAGAATTACATTATATTTAGTATATATATAGTATATACATTATATTACATTACAGCTATAAACTTAATTCTCAGCAGATCTGTTTATATGTTAAATATGAGTTGGTTCAATTTCATTTATAAAACAAACATGGTACCTTTGTGACCTTCTAGACAATTAGTTAAAAATGTAATCAACAAAATCACTGTGAAGCCAGCAACAATCCAACAAGTAAGTCATAAAGCACAGCTTAAAAACGTCATCACCAAATAGCCTCTCCTCAAACGGCATGTTTTCCTCATTTAACTGTGTATTTGCAAAACATGACTATAAACAAAGTGCTTGGGACTCTCCCTGGGAGTGACCTGGCCTTCACTCAGAGCAGCCTGTAGGGTGTGCTGGCTGCAGGGATAAACAGAGTGTGAGCACTGTGTCAACAGGTTGGCAAGAGGAAAGACACGATGCCTGCAGAGGAAATGAAGAAGGATTAAGCCCTTCTGTGTGAAAGGCAAGTCCATCACTATTCTACAGTATATGGAAGAGATAAAATAATCATGGGATCCTCTGTGTTATGCAGGTCACGTGACATCCATGTTATCTCCAGATGTGGACCACTTTATTTGCCCTAGTTGTAATGTCTCCGCTGTCTTGTGACATGTCAGTCAGAATTCCTGAGTGATCCAGTCAGAGGGAAGGAAATGGAGACTTAGGCAGCAGGAGTTATTTTCCAGTCAACTCCATGCCCTGACTTTTAAATTTCACTCGCTCTTCTTCTTGCTCAGGGGCACACTTCTGCAGTGTGGGAAGCTGTACACCTGAGGCTCTCGCTACTGAGTCACTTGGGGTCACATGTGGAGTGTTGCTCCAAGGCGGTGAAGACTTCTGAGTGACAATTGTTGCTGGGTGACCTTTGTAAGCAGATCAGTGTTGTGTCTCTTCTCTCTTGTATCTTCCAAGGGATGAACTACACACTGGTGGGCACAGCTGATGTACCTGTGTCATGGTTTGGTTTTTTTTCCTTCTGGCAGCAAGGGGATTAATAGTTTCTGCCTGGGCCCCATCGCTGCCAAGGTCACGAGCAGAAGGAGATAGAGATGTCTCTGTGAACAAACATATTTGGGANGCTTCTCACATAAGTTTCTGATCTTGTTAGTTAATAAATAAATCCTTTATATTCTTTACTTGTAGTTTGCCTTGCTTTTTTGCCTGTGACCACTTTTATTTTCAAGTTTTTCTCCTCCAGGAGAGGTTGTGGATGAGTCTCTGGCGTCCAGCCAGGGTCAAACCACGACAAACGACGGTCAACCTGTAAAGAATAGAGAACCTCTGGGAAGGCAATGATCTGTCATCAAGATATGAAAGGGAGGAGGCAAAGGTACATGCTGGTCCCCAGAATCAAATACTGTGTATGGAACAATTGCTGTGGCATCTGAAATTATTGCTCTGTATACAATCTGATGAACCTGATGAATGAGATAGTTCTATCCTACCCTTGCAGCATCGTAGACCACCGTATGCAGAAATACGCCTCAAAACTGCATAAGAGGAGCAAGGATGGTGGTGGTGATGACCAGCAGAGGCAAGAGAAAGAGAAAGGGTAGTTTTATGGTGCTGAGTGATGTTGTTGCCCAGAGAAGGTCTGAGAGCAGAATAGGGTGGGTTAGAGAAGGTTCAGGATTGATTCAGGAGATATTTCACTGCCTTAAGGAGAGATCTCACAGCTTTGGATACCACCAGCCACCATTACCTGCCATCTCTGGGAGCTGAGCTGGCAAAACTTAAAAAGAGAGGGTGGANTCAGGATTGATTCAGGAGATATTTCACTGCCTTAAGGAGAGATCTCACAGCTTTGGATACCACCAGCCACCATTACCTGCCATCTCTGGGAGCTGAGCTGGCAAAACTTAAAAAGAGAGGGGTGGGGGGTGGGGTGGGGGGAGGCACAGTGGGGACAGGGAATCATTATGGAAAGGCCATAAAACTGAAGTTGTGAAAATAGTGAAGCATGGCAGAAGGCCACTGAATTATGTCAATTCTCCCCAACTGGAGTTTGGAGTGAGAGCAAAATGTGCTGGGAGTGTCATATCTGCTGTGTAAAACCAATGTGTATTCATGGGTCAAGTATGTGAGATAAGGGAATGATAGGCAAACACTGATATGTAACTGTCACTTTAAGCCACTATAGTGCAGATCTACTATGCCTTTCTCATTTTAGCATGAATTAATGAAAAAAGACTGAGGCGCAATGAAAATATATATGCTTTATAGACATGGTTTCATCTGTTGGGCTAGATGGTTGCAATTGCACCATATTTAACTCAGGCTTTCTCAGCAGTTTTTCAAGACTAAAAGCTGTTGCTGGACATGTATTGTGCATAATAAATGCATTTTGCATTTTATCCCATTTTAGGCACATCTCGTATCGACCCTAACTTATATAAGCATCTCTCTTCTACACTAACCTAAGTGAACTCTGTGCCCTGTGCTGTGTCCTGCTGCATGTCGTCTCAGCACCAGTGGGTGCTATAACTACGGGTATACCCCGGCATCTGTCTCCCCTCATCAGTGGAGTCTTTAAAGAGGTACGTAATGTAGGGCTGGAGCCTAATATGAATCAACTCCGGCAAAGCACTGCACGAAACAGCACATGCCTCTCTCACTCCAGCTCTGAAATCACTTAGACTGAAGAGTTCTGCGTAGCTGTGGAATAGATTTTGTCAGGATTAATACAAGGAAACCTGAAAGTTTCTCAGAGGCAAACTCAGAGCTTGTCACTTGTTTGGCAGTTCTTTTGTCACATGGCTTTTAAGTGAATTCGTGTACTCTTTTAAAACTAAAGCCAAGTTTAGGTGCAGTCCTTGAACCAAATCCATAATCTTACCATAGTTACTACAAATTTTTCTGAAAGAAGTGAATTGTACAGTTGAGTCTGAGAATTCTATAAGCTTGTTAATAGAAAAGGCACTGTTTATTAGTATATTTGTGATCCTGACATAATCTGTGGGCCTCAAGAGGAATCTCTGAAATTCAGTTTGAGTCTTTAAGGCCAGAATGATCTCAGCTCCTCCGAGTGAATTCATACACTGTCGCTTAGGATGTGCTCCCCTGAGGAGAGCCAGGCTGGTAAGCAGTCAGCGCACAGTGGCCCTCGGTAAGGAAGTTTTGGGCCAAAGATTTAGGTTGAATCCAGGATATTATGTGTTCAGCTAATCTTCTTGTAGTTTCTTTGGCAAGGACCTGGGGATGTGCACACGTGCATAGATTCACATATGCTTTCCATCTCCTCCTGTGTGGAAGCAGGCACCACTCCTGTTTTTCCTGTGTAGGATCTGTGACCTATTCCGGTAGCTGCATCACAAAGTACTGCCTCCAGTAAATATTCACAGATTTCCTTGTAAGACGATTTTTTTTTCCCTCTCCTGTGTGGATACACAAAGGCATGTGTTGTACCTGCTTTGCCCCATGGGATCTACATAATCAGGTCCACAGATTTTAATGGATTTCAACTCCCTTCTGTCTATGGATACAGTTTCCTGTCATGTTTCGAGCAGGAAAAGCTGAGTGTTTTTTGGTCTTAGCATTCCTGCTTGCCTAGGCTTTGGGAAGAGTTCTCTGTCTATTTTCCTGTTTGATTTCTGTGTGTGTTTTGTTTTAAGCAGGACAGAGTGCATGTGTGTATGTAATCCATGTGCTCAATTAAGAGAGGCATCTGTTGGGTTTATTTCACATTGCCAGGGAAGGACTGCAAGCAGGGAGCATCTGCTCGGCTTTTTGTCAATGGCTTGTTTTTCATAATTTGCTCTACAGGGTGAATGCTTGGGGAGGGGGAGGTGGCTTTTATTTCTGAGTTTCATCTTAAATTTATTTTTTATGGTAGCTGGAGAAATTGGCTGGGATTTGAAAGTTAATTTCACCATGAAAAGGACTTGAGGGAGAAACAAAACCATCCAAAGTAAATAGTATTTATGTAACCTTAATGATATGCTCAGAAGGACCCTTACGAATCATTACTTGCAATATTTTAATGACAAAATGAGAATAATTTGTTATGGTGCTTTTTTAATGCCAGTGGGGGGTTTTAATTTTGTATTTAAGAAAAAAACCTAGCAAATTTTGGTTAGATTTTATTCTGGGGAAAGATAGGAAAGGCATCCGATATTCAGATGCTTTTTTGGCATTTTGTCAACAACAACAAAAAAGCTGGTTTTAAAATACACGTAGTAGTTTCCTGTCCTTATAGCTTTGCTTCTCTGCACTCAGATATTGGCTGTACTTGCACTTAGACAATCTAGTGAGAGATTTAATTGTATGGAAATGTAAATTCTTCAAAGGCTACGAAACCTGCCGGGAATGTTTCTACAAGTATGCTTTTTACACTTATTTTTCTGGAAATGTCCTCCAAAAGGGCGGTGGAAGATAATGACTTTGTGGTGCCCTGGGAGGACACAGCTGCTGGTGTGGCATAGGGAACTCATGAGGAGAAAGCTCAAAATTCCCCCTAATCCCACAAGTGAAAGACAAATCTTACCCCTTGCAATCAAATAAACACGGGCACAATCTTACAAGTGTAGATGTAGATGCTGTGCCAGAGTAACCTGAGGACAAGATTTGGATCTTACTGAAAGTATTTAAAGAAATGGGATTTAAAAACATAGGAATTGTATTTTGTTCCTTAAGTGGATCCCAAGCCAGCACATTTATTAAACCATCTTGAAATAGTATTAAATTTGTCTTCCATGCCCTGAGTTGTCATGAGAGAAGAATTGTGAAGCATTAATAAAAATAACTTTCCTGACAGTTCAGTCCCATACCATAGCAGGAGAATATATATATTTATCTGTATATATGTAATTTAAATATTATCACAATATAAATTTGTATAACATTTCAAAATGTCAGAGGAATGCCATTCAGCTGAACAACTTCGTGGACATCAGTTAACAGTATAACTATTTTATAAAAAGCAGCTGACATCAGCTGGTGTGCAAAATGAAGATGTAGGGCTAAGTGCAGGGAGCAGGCAGGCAAGCTTACGTCTGGGGGGGGCTTCACTAACTTTGTCTGTCACTGAATAAGAGGTATAAAAGTATAAACCACAATAAACTTTGTAGTAGCAGGAAAGTATTTTCATTGCTTAAAAAAAAAATAAAATCCAAACTTTGTCATCACATTAAAAACATTACATGAGAAGTAATAAACATATTTACACTTCTGTTTTGATTATAAATATACATTATATACAAAATAATGTTATAAAACGTAGAAAGTTCAGTGCTTCTGATTTTTTAAATTACTGAAATACTAGTCTTCAAAATAAACTACAAACAGACAAACTAAAACCCATATTATTGATTTCTGAAGGTCATCTTCAAAATGGTCCTACGTGGTCTGAGCAGGTGGTCAGTAGTGGACAATATGAAGGGGTCTTGTCTGCACAGTTCAAGGGAGTAGATGGGCTAGTCCAAAAACAGGCTTCACAAGGGCAGGAACATTGCTGTCCGAGAGAGAGCACAGTCCAGGTTTCTCTGAAGATTTCTTGTTTCTCCCTCCTCATTCTTCCTACACCACGGCCTCATTCATTAGTATCACAGCACTTTCCACTGGGGTATCCACTATTATTGCTGTAAATATGCATATAAAAGGGCTTCTGCACACCTCCAGTTTTCAGGGACAAGCTTCCCCTTTTCCATGTAGCAGTGGGTGGGTATGAGAGAAACAAGATAAGCTCAGAACCTTCTAACTCTAATCTCCACCTGTCTTGGCAGAGGGCATCTCAGTGGGTGCTTCGCTACTGGGCATTTAGAACTGGGATGAAGGAAAGGAGTTGGAGTTTTGCAATGAGATGGAGAAATGGGGGGAGGGGAGTGGGTTGTGTCACACTGCTGCTGCTTCTTTAGGAAGTAACAGCTGCAATTTTGAGACTATTTGCAGTAAAAGGTGGCAGCTCATTCAGAAACACAACATAAACCCCCAAATTTGTGTCAAAATAAGGCAGAGGGGGAGAGAACGAGGAAGGAGAAGAAAAGAAGTAATGTCTATCCACAATCACTGGTAGTGCAAAGGGCATGGAAACAGCTGAGACAGCTCAGCACATAAAGGTTCTAGGAGCTGATTGATTTTAAACGCATTGGTAAGGCTTTATATAGAGCTGGGATCACACCTCCTCCTTATCAGTGGGGAAGAGGCAGTACACATTCCTTATCACAACTTGACAAAAATCATGTCCCACATTGCGGCTTGAGTCAATCAGTTCTCGAAAGTATCACCAAATGAGATGACATGTAAATTCAGTATTCTTCTTTCCTTCTTCCTCTCACTCCTTACATGTCTCCAGTACATGCAGCAAGGAGAGAGGAGATGCAAACAGATGTGTAGCAGGAAGTATCAGCCACCCCTGCCCAGTACTGTTCAAGTAACTGCAAAAAGAGCAGTCAAGTTTGGTCTTGTTAGATTCTCTTGACACATTTTAGGCACTTTTGAACACGGAAAAAAATTTGAGACCTCGTTTATATTGTATCCATTATCTGCATAGCAATGTGTCTTGCTTCGCACTTTCCTTGGCAACACCTGTGACTGTTACGTGCCTCCTCATCTACCGGCACCTCCCATAATCAGAGTCTGGTAAATCAGGTGTCTGTCCATAAGGAACTGGTCTCAGTATCTTTTAAAACACCAACTTTTAAAACCTCTCTCTTATCTCTGCCTCCCCTTTTCTATAGCAAATGAGATTTCTGGTATCAAACTTCAAACAAGGGCAGTAAGAACAAAAAGGCGTATTGCATCTTTCAGGAAATTCACAGTCTGTCCAGTTCACCCAGTTCCCTCCTCCGCCTGAGAGCAGCAAGTCGCATGTAATTAAAAACAGTCCAATCCAGTTCTGAATTGTAAACAGTGCAGCAGGAACGTCCATCTACTGGCATTACCAAAACTGAGGTGCAAATGGGCCAATCTTCAATCTTATACCTGTCAGGATATAAAATAACACAAGGAATGAGAAGGAATTGGCATACAGAGTAGTGCAGAACTTACAAACTGTAATTGAAGTTTAAGTCTCTGTGATCAATATTTTTGGCTGGGCCCAGAGACAAAGAATCACCAGGAAAAAAAAAAAGTCATCCATCTGGTGAGTGGCCTCTACCTGGACTGAGGAGAAGAATGCTTACAAATCTGGGTGCTTTACATTAGGGCTGTGTAAAAAGTACATGGTATAGTTAAATAGCTCATGTTTAGAAGCATTAATCCTGAATGATGTGGAGAGAGGTTTCAGAGGCTGCCATTCTGCAAGTAAAAACATTTCTCGAAACACCTGATATAAGTTTAGGAGCCCAGCTTCAGTCAGCAAAATCTTCAAAGGAAGACAAAGTATTTAGGTCAATTAACGGGAACAAAGCGTCTAGCTGTCATTTGTATCTTTGAAAATCCTTTCAGTTTAAAACTAACTTTTAATATTTTTGGTTGACTTGTGTTCCAGCTTGCTTTCAAGGGGAAATCTGATATTCACTCTGGAAAGAGAGACAGAATCATGCAGATCTGACTTCACAGATCACTGCTGTATGGCACAGCAAGCTTCTCTTTCCTGCAGTCTGAAACTATGTAGTTCTAAAGATGGCTACACCAAAGCAGGCAGGTATTGGTTAACATCAAATTGGTTTTAACCTCCATTGAGACTTTTTCTAAAGGATTGGTAATTCTTCAGGAACTAGTTGGTTCCTCAATAGCTGTTTAAAGTCTTTAAAGTTGGGTTAGATTCTTCCTTTTTTTGTGTATCCAACTTTTTAATATAACAAAAATCCAGATGTGTTTATCAGTAACAGCATTAACTCCTGTTAGAGAATATTTAGCTGGAGCTTAAAGGCTAAGAGGTTGAAATTACCTTATCACAGACTACCTAAATGGCCATTATGCCTATCCACTAACACATTCAGCTATCTTCCATCCTCTGCTGGAAATCTATAGCGTTGCCTGTTTCCACAGACCACAGATTATCCATTGTAGTCACAGGAAAAAACATGGCTTTACATCAATGGGCCTAAGGATGATTATTATTTCCATTTTTTCTGGCCACTTATTTAAGAGGAAACAATTCTACAATGTGCTGAATTTTACGGGCTGATGTTTTGTGTTTTCATCTACCACTGACTTATCTAAGCTCAGAATCTCTGGTTAATAAAATCAGAGCTGCTAATTTCTTTATTTTCCCCATTGTATGTTCTGTGGGTACTACAGAAGATGAAAGGTGAATGCTGGGAAGCATCATGATCCCTGGAAACAGAGTAACTTTCTCCGATACAATACTAGAGAATAATTTACCCCTTTACTTTGTGAATTTACGCCTGTCCACTTGTGTACTTACTCACCTCTGTGGCTATGATGCACTCATTCCTTTCTTCTGCTATCACAAAGACAGACTGGTACATTGAATCCCTCGGAGAGCATATTGCTGATATCCTGCATTCTGGTTTTTCACTGAGGCAGGGCAGAGAGAAAAAATGTTAGCTGACTACTGACAAGCCTGGCTCAAAATCTACCATGAATATGGAGCTGTGGAATGAGACAGCCATGAGGTGTGGGAGGGAAGTGCAGAGGATCAGTTTCACACTTTCTCTATGCTGTCAGGACATCATCTAGAGAAGTGCAAGTAAGGCACAGCTACTGTTTTCCTATGCTTCTGCCATGCCCAACCACAGAGAGCTTCAGAGCCCTCAGTGTAACAGCCACATGCAGATACCAGACAAGACTTTCAGTACGTGAATCAGAAGAGTGGTAAGCCAGTGAATATTTGCCCTTTTCTCCTTCTGAAAAGAAGTAACTATTTTCATTCTTTCTTTCTTCTCAGGAAGCAGATCATCTTGCCTTCTTAAAAAGTGAAGTACTTATTTTTAATCACTGTACATCTTAACTGTTGTTCCTCCAATACCTACTGAGGATGGACGGACAGTTCTTAATTTCACCATTGACCTAGACACTCCTGGTGCTTTTACAGTACCCATACTGGCAGCACCCTGCAAAACCACTCAATTTAATTGACTTAGCTAAGGATACCACTCGGCTTATGTGACACACATAATCCAGTAGGAAGATTCCTGATTTTGTTCTGGGTCATTTTATGTATCATTTTTGTGTTTCTCTTTCCTCCATACTCTCATCTGCTTCTACATTAGTATGAAGATGAGTGGCTTTAAGAAAGTCTAGATGAAAGACTGTATTCTCACCTGTGTAGTCGGAGGGGAGACTTCTCTCCTAAACACTTTTCACTTTTGTAATATTTCTCTTCTGGTGTCCCTCTACTTGTCAGGTCTTTTACCAGATTGTAGTCCAGTTTATGATTCTTGGGTTTGTAGTTTGATTTCTCCAGCCCACAGTCCACTTCAAGGTCTTTGTTTTTATTGGTGTTTTTGAGCTGGGAAGCTGGAATGAGATTGTCCTTCTGGAAGTCAGAAAGGTTGTTCATTGTCTCCAACTCCTGCTCTGGGTGCATCCTCATCTGCCTGATGACCATTGCTATCATGCAGAACAGTATGAGCAAAGCCACCAGGCCCACCCCCATGGATATAGCAATCCAGGGAACTGGTTTAGGAGGAAGTGTAACGGGCACTGAATAAACTGGCAATTCGCAGCGGTTGCCCATGAAGCCAGAAGGACAGTAGCAGACAAAGTTGGCACTATAAAGTCCACTGTAGCATGTGCCTCCATTTTCACATGGCCCGGAGGCACATTCATCTCTGGTTTTGATGTCACAGTTCCTGCCACTGTAGCCTGGCAAACACGTGCAGGTGTAATCGTTGATCAGGTCATGACAAGTCCCCCCGTTGGAACATGGGTTTCTGGCACAATCATTGATGTTTATTTCACATTTCTGACCAGAGAAACCAGCCCGACAACGACACACACGAATCTGCCCAAGGTAAAAGCAACTACCATCTGAGGGGAAAAAAAGTAAAATAAAAATTAGTCTGTAATGCTTTTCACTTGGAAAGCTAAACCTCCTCCTGGCCAGCATTTTCTACTACTTCAAGAAGAGAGATGTTATTCTACAAAACAATTGCACATCTAAATGTCTTAAAATTATGCCCCTTCTAGATACGTAACCAAGTTAAGTAAATTTAATTCTGCCATCTTCCCCATCACATGATAAACCTTGCACATTGTTGCATAGAAAATACCAATGAAAGTCCCCCCCCCCAAGCAAGAGACTAAAATTAGGGTAGATGTGGAATACAGTGGGAGGGAAGGACTAATGTACTAGAGGAAGAGTAGAGGTCAGATTGGATTTCTATCACTTCTGCACTGAAAAGCACTGAAAAGTACAAATGAGTGAGACAGGAGATGTTTTTATAAAAATTACTCACCATTTGCACACGGGTTGCTTGTGCACCTGTCTACTTTTTTTTCACAATTTGACCCTGTGAAGCCGAAAGGGCAAATGCAAGTGTAGCTGGTCCCTTGTTCTTTTTCCAAGCACGTGCCACCGTTAAAGCACGGAGAATCTATACACGTCAAAGCGCTGTGCTCACAGTGAGTGCCATAGTAGCCAGGGGGGCACAGGCAGCGATAACCATTCTCCATATCCTGCAAAACACAACATTACGCCACTGTTATTTAATGGCACTTAATGAGAGCTGCTTGCACGCCTACTTTTGGACGGCAGCAAGCATTGTTCAGTCCCTTCTCATGCACAGCCTGATGTGGCAAAAGTGATGTTTGGAGAGTAAACAAGTGTGACTGTGTGAGGGTTGGAGTTGCACAGGAGTAAGCCTACAGGAGTAAGCATGCAGCTACACATGCACAGCAGATGCAGCTGTAGGGAGCCTACAGGCAGCTAGACAAAAACATTGCTAACACCGCTACTGTCTAATGGGATCCCTAAGGTCCTCCCAGAGCAGAACAGTATGTGTTGACCTACACAGCTGCGATCAGGCCATTTACCCTCAGCATGAGAGCCCTTTTTTATTTTAAAAGCATTTAAGTTGCTTTGACTTGGATAAGTCCCACTACTTAGATCATAACTAAACTGTTTCTTCTTTCCAAGTACTGTATGTCCATGGCCTTGGGAGAAGGGAGGTGTGGTCTGGTGCCATTAGCTTTAATATAAACACACATCAGATTACATTTGATATCTATAATCAATCAGCCTTTACCATTCCATCATTGGTAAAGAATCCATCATTGACAGGGTCTGAAAACACACTGAAACACTAAACTGCAGGAATCTAAAAGTGCAGGATCCTGTTTCACAGAAAGTTTCAGCTGATTGCCCCCATATTGTCTGACATCACCCTCCCATAGCAGAAAGAAGTTTTATTTGCTATTAAAATACAGACTTAGCACATTTCTGTATGAACCACGGTTTGAGAAGCTTATTTTTAACAGATCTGCTCCCTCACCAACCTTAGATCTTGCCAAGTTCTAATAATGGCTGCCAAAGAAACCTAAGGATCAATTGACTAGTTCTAATCTAGATGATACATCTCCTCCTGTAACAGACTTCCTCCCCTGACACCTCTCGGAAAGGGTTCAGTATGATAGTTGTGAGCATCAGTAATGAACCTGTGTACTATCGAATTCCCATTATGCTGTTACAGAAGCATTTCTGAAAAGGTATACTGGGGCTTGCTTCACACAAAGACTTGACATTTAAAATGCCCCTACCGTGCAACTACCGCCATTCCTACAGGGGTTGCTGTCACACTCGCTGATCTCATGTTCGCAGTCAACACCTGTAAAGCCTGGTTTGCACGCACATGTGTAGCTGCCCTGGCCAGTGTTCATGCAGGTTGCTCCATTTTTGCATGGTCTGTGGTGAGTGCAGTAGTTCAGATCTGCAAAGATACCAGGAGTTAGAGTACAAGGTTTTGACAGCTGGAAAAGACACAATCAAAAGTGCTGGAGTCAACAGAGAAGACACAATCTCCAAAGAAGCATTTCATTTTGCTATCAACAGAAATACTGGAGATTATTACCCAGGTTATTATCAGTAATAATCAGATGTTTCACATTAAGAGTGATTTTAGATATTTTTCCGTACTGTAATACATGAGCTCTGGATTTTGAGAGAGCCAGCAAAAATTTAACTGTCTCAGTGCTTTACTAGATTCTCTCTTTTGTGGAAATAAAACTGTTAACTGCAATGGGATTTAAGTGCCAAATTGGAAGATGTAATCTTTATGTCCGCATTCTCTGAAAGATATGCCACAGCATTACAGACACTTCAGGTAGAACATGTTGCATACTAAAACAGTGAGCCCCATCTTTAAAAGGTGTGCTCTGATGTTTGTTCTGGAGAGGCAGGGAGGGGGGAAAAAAAAAAAGATGTTTTGGCTTGGAGATTTAAACAAACACTAGAAAACTTTTATTGTTTATTTACCATGATCTCTCTTTATGGGTGTTAGTATATTAAACTATCAAATGCCCTGCAAAGCTTGACGGTTTACTTTTTTTTTCTCCTTTAAATTTGAGACGGAGGTTAACTACGTAAGTTCATAGGACATAAGTAGAGCAACTTTATTATCTCTATAAATACCATAGAGTAATTGAAATACAACTGGTTAATAGATAACTGCAAGCAGAAAAAAAAAATCTGCAACTTTACTTTTACTGCTTAATTCAGACTTTGCCATCTTAATCCTAAAACTGTTCTAAAAACTTAGCCGGCTTTGAGCACTCAATGATCTCACTGCCAGCAGTGCATATATGGCCTTGAGGACATGACTGCTCAGCTGGCTACAGTTCAGTGATTCAGTGGGTTGAATAGGTGGAAGTGGTCTGGTGTACCTTAAAATGGAACCTGTACTTTTCATTCTTGCTTACATGATTTTTCTCTCATGCTCCAGACTTATCGCGAGTTAACTTCCTCATATGCAAAATAAGGAAAGCTGAAATGATCCTATTTACTGCTGCTGGAAACTGTTTAGTGAATTGTTACAGTTATGCAGGGAATAAGTTAAACTTAGCTTGACCAGGCAGAAAACTTGCTTTTTCAACATTCATCCAAGTTGTTAAGTATTTTTCCAAGAGAAAGACTTCTTTCACAAGAGAAAAACCGCAGCTACCAAAAAGGTTTCCTTGTTCTCAAACAAAATTACTACAAGAAGAGGTATCTAAAGCAGCAGTGGCACAAAATGATGCCTATGAAAACATGTACCTTGTGGAAATTTAATTCTAGATCCAATGGGTCAGATTCCTCAGTGCACTACTGAAGAGTACGCAATCTAGAAATGTAAGCGCAACCTTCAGAACTAACCTTGATCACAGAAGAGGCCACCCCATCCTTCATCACATATGCACTGCCATTGTGTTTTACACGTCCCATGGCGGCAGCCTATATGGGGTATGCATTCATCACAGTAGCGGCCTTGCCAACCAGGACGGCAGCTAGAAGAAAAGTCAAATGAAAACATTAATGACATGGAGAAGAGTTTAAGTTTCTGTTGCAAGGTGACATTTTAACTGATGTTCACATTGCAATTGCCATCTACTCACATGCACTCTCCAGGCTTGTTGCAATATCCATTCTGTTCAGTACATCCGGCCAGACAGATGGCTGTAAAGAGAACATAAAGAATAAATGTTTAGGTAAATACATATGGCACTACAAAGTACACTCTTAAAGGATAAATGCCAGCTTTAAAAAAGCACTTTGAAAAAAACAGTTTTGCAGTTTCACAGCTTTGTTTTAAAACTTCTTGGTATGGGGAGTTCTGGAGCAGGAGGAAGTGAACAAGGAGAGCCAATACTTGACAAGTTGTCCTTAAGTTTTTCTGTTTATGCAACAAACATGAACTCTTGCAACTCTTGCAAGAAAAGGAGCAAGAGAAGGCGGCTTTGGCTTGTGCTAATGAAACACTGAAAAGACCCCAACCGGACCCTGAGCTCCAAGTAAAGATTCCTAGTACATACTACACCCAACACCTGCCTCATATATTCTGGCAGCAGGAATGGTGGAAGCATTTGTGTGAGCAAGCTNGAGCCTGCGGGAGAGCGGGCGCGGGTCAGCGGCTGCGGCCCCCCCCAGACCCCCGCGCCGCGGTGACGGCCCCGTCCCACCCCGCTGGGGCAAACGGAGCGGGATACCCCGGTCGCACATGTGTATACAAATAGNATTGTGTTTTACACGTCCCATGGCGGCAGCCTATATGGGGTATGCATTCATCACAGTAGCGGCCTTGCCAACCAGGACGGCAGCTAGAAGAAAAGTCAAATGAAAACATTAATGACATGGAGAAGAGTTTAAGTTTCTGTTGCAAGGTGACATTTTAACTGATGTTCACATTGCAATTGCCATCTACTCACATGCACTCTCCAGGCTTGTTGCAATATCCATTCTGTTCAGTACATCCGGCCAGACAGATGGCTGTAAAGAGAACATAAAGAATAAATGTTTAGGTAAATACATATGGCACTACAAAGTACACTCTTAAAGGATAAATGCCAGCTTTAAAAAAGCACTTTGAAAAAAACAGTTTTGCAGTTTCACAGCTTTGTTTTAAAACTTCTTGGTATGGGGAGTTCTGGAGCAGGAGGAAGTGAACAAGGAGAGCCAATACTTGACAAGTTGTCCTTAAGTTTTTCTGTTTATGCAACAAACATGAACTCTTGCAACTCTTGCAAGAAAAGGAGCAAGAGAAGGCGGCTTTGGCTTGTGCTAATGAAACACTGAAAAGACCCCAACCGGACCCTGAGCTCAAAGTAAAGATTCCTAGTACATACTACACCCAACACCTGCCTCATATATTCTGGCAGCAGGAATGGTGGAAGCATTTGTGTGAGCAAGCTGCTAGCCTTTCACCTTGGATTAGCTACTGCTATTAAGGGCTATCAGCCAAGATGCCTTCCCTGCTCGCTCGCTCTTTGCTGCTAAATTCCGCGGAGGTGCAGTGGTTGCAGCCAAAGAGGGCAAAGTCCTCAGCGCGCAACTTTGTCTCTCCAGGCAGGGAGTGGAGAGGTCGGCGTGAAAACACGTCCCGGGCGACGGGAGACCTCTGTGAGCTTTCCAGCCCCGGCTGGCGCCCGCGGCGCTGCCCCTGCCGCCCTGCTGCCCCCGCTCCGCGGCCGCGGGAGGTACTCACGGTCAGTGCAGTACTCGCCGGCCCAGCNATATATATATATATACACGTATATGTATTCATATATACATATACACAGACACGCGTGTGGATGTGGATGTATGGAAGGGTACAAGAAGGTTGCCAGCGGGCAGTGCAAACGCCGGTCGAGGGGGCTCAGCTGAGGGGCCTGTGAAAGCAAGGGCTGCTGTGAAATATCCTTTTCCTCTCCACTCAGAAAAACATCCCAAAGCCATTATTCCTTTCCAAAGGGCGGAATTCGAGCAAGGTGTAAAATACAGGAAAAGGCGGCCGGGGCTCGCTGGCAAGCTCCCGGCTTTCTCACCGCAGCCCGCCTCGCTTTCCCACGCCAAAAATAAACTGGAGGAAACGCAATTGTGTTGGAGATTAGGCCGGGAGAGAATCAAAGCGGCCCCTGATGGATATCGTTGGGGGACCGGCTCCTGATGGTGGGATAAAGCCGGCCCTGGAGTTATAGTATAAACAGCTGAGCCGGGGGGGCCGTTTCGGGACGGGGCCCGGACACACGGGACGGCCCGAGCGCGCTCCCGCGGCGCGCGCTCCCCCTGCCGGCGGCGCGCGTCAGTATTCACCTTCCGGCAGGTAGTTGGCAGGCGCGTGCCAGGCCTGGATGATGAGGGAGAAGGTTCCCTGCGGGAGAGAAACCAGCGTCAGCCCCGCACCCCACCGCACCCCAACCCTGCCCTGCCCCGCCGCCTCCCGCATCTGCGCTCTCTCGCCAGGGCTACACGCATCCCTCCTTCCCTCCCTACTACAGACCGCGGATATATCCCCCCGCCTTTCACCCCCCACCTCGCCC
>WEKX01020927.1:111847-339057 GCA_013390025.1 Pitta sordida | reverse complement strand
CCGGGCCTGGGCCGGGCCGGGCCGGGCTGCGCTCCCCGCGGCCCTTTCACCCCGAGCCACCCCGCGCCCAGCCCGTGGAAAAAAAGCACATTTCTGTTAAAGGCTGTAACGATCACTATTGAGTCTCTCGCTACAAATCGATGGCTTCTTTTCCATACAAATGCCTGCTTATGCCTTTATGTTCTCCATCTGTTTGTAGCTAACACCTGCCATTCAATAAATCGATTTGGCCATTTAATGTAACAGCTTCCCGGGACATTTTTTCATGCCAGATGCCACAGCAGCTCCAAACCTCTACCCCAGCCCAGCGCCCCACCAGCACAGCCGCCCAGCCTGGGGCTGCGCCTTGGCAGAAACCTGCTGCCGGGGTGTGGAGCAGAGCTGAAAACTACAGAAAACATTTTTAAAGTGCCTTTATAAAAAAAATATGTATAACACTAACTCCACCGATTTTGCCTTCTTCTTTAACGCTGTGGTTTCTTTGTGCCTTGAAAGTGGCATCCAGTCCTGGCTGCCAGTGACAGGTGTACAGGTGATGCTGGGACTCCTGTGGGTCACATGCATCAGAACAGTTTGCGACATTTTTGTTTCCCTTTTATTTTAGGCACCATCAGTTACTTTGCATGTTTTAGAGGATTTCACGTTTTAAGGACAGAAAAACAGTTTGTCTTCAGTTTATTGCCCCATGGCATGATGCAAGCAACCTTACAGGGACTTGTGGGGTGGGAGGCCCAACATTCCACTTGTTTTAGGGGGGCAGCACTCTTCGAGAGGCCACTTTAATATGGACATCGGGGCTAAGTCCCTCCAGTCTCTGAGCCGCAGCAATGCTGCTGTCCCCTGCAGGAAGAGCTAGAGGAAGTGAGTGCTCACCCTTGTGCCGCTCTGCCTCATGCCATGGCAAACCTTGGGTTTCTCTTTGGCTGTTCCAAAACATGCTCCATGCTTTGCTGAGCAGAGAAAGATGGATCTCTCTAGGTGTCACCCTGCAGGTCTCGGGAGGGAAAACAACATCACTGGGGATATAACACAGCATGGGGAAATTATGGGGCTGTCTCCTCATAGAGTAAGGGAGCAGTTCTGGTCTGGCTGAGTGCCTCCAGAGAAAAAGATTTCTGGGATTTTGTTTGACTGTGTTTATTGTATAATTTATTGTGCCTAGAACCTTTGAAAGGTGGCTTTGCTTTAAATTTGAGTAAATGCCTAAAATGAAACATAATACAAAAATAGTTATAGATATGCACATATTTCTACTATGCGAGTCTGTTTCTTTCTTAATTAATGCAGTGCAGGCCATGGATGCCATTTGTAAATGCACCTGGCTGTAAAAGCCTAATTTGAGTTCAGAGAGAAAGTCATGCAGTTGCTTTGCACTTTTATATGAGATAGCTGAATGAAAATAGGATTTCTCATAAAAAACACCCCAGGAAGCTATGGCTGGAACTGAGAGTAGTTCCCGGGGATATAAACAAATATTTTTCTTTATTTTGATTCTGAGAGTTGTGGGTGAGATTGGCAAGGGAGAGTTGAAGGGGATGGAGATTTCTAACTTGGAGCAGAGGTTTCCACATTTTGTTTTATATACAAGTCAAGTATGGATCAACATTCATGGATGGGACTCTGGCCTGCAGCAGCATAACAAAACAAGTCCAAGCTGGCTTCTTAAAGAGGAAAAATTCCCTTTGCAGGCTCCATAGTAAATGTCCCACGGGCCAGGCTTTGGGAACTCCTGCATCAGAAGGTCTGTCTTCAAACAGATGGCTGGGCAGCCCACGGCTACTTAGAATATGTTTGGGGCTATATTATATAGCACTGAGTAAAGAGATCTGCCACAGAAAAACAGTAAAAGGCAGTTTTAACCCTTCCCCTGGGGAGTGGCATGGATCCACACTCTGCCTGTATTTGCAGTCCCTGCTCTCCCGTCCCTCATACTGAGCCCACGGAATGTTTGGTAGGGGCCCAGCATTGTGGTGCTCACTTCAGACAGTTGGAGGAAGAAGCCTCAGACCTCTGGCATGTGAGACTTGGCAGAGCAAATCCCAGAGTACGGCCTCAGTGTAGCCACTGTGCAGGCTGTCCTAGAGGATAGAGAGGAGAGCTGAGTAAAGTTGGGAAACACTTCTGGAGTGGCCAGAGGTGCATGGCATATAACCCTGCACACAGTGGGGGTTGCTGACATGCCATCCATCACCCCAGTGGTATCTACCTGCTTGGGATTGGTTGCTTGTAGCGGGGGTTGTCCTGCCATCAGGCATGGGGGTTGCACTGGGTTCTTGCTGAGCTCTTCTACTTTCCTGACTCTTGTGTTAGGCTGGCATTGAGCAGAAGCTGTGAAATGCTGAGGACTGAATTTCTGGAGAGATGTGGAGGCCAGCACTGACAAGAGATGGTCTCTGGGACTCAGTGGAGTTGCACCTGCTTGTGCACCAGGATAAGGTGCAGCAAGGCAGCGGCAGCAGCATTCTCAGAGCTTCAAACCGGTAAAAGTTAAAGTATTNTAAAAAAAAAAAAGTTACATTAATAGTATCGAACAGCTGAGCCTGAAAGTCAGTCGAGAGCAGATTAGAAGGGCAGCTCCTGCAAACCCTGCTGCACCCAATACGCCATCCTAGGTCACTTGGAAAGGAACAGCACATCCACCTCGCCCAAGATCCTCGGCTTAGTTCGAGGGGCATCTGTCCTCGGGACGAGGGAGAAAGCCTGCAGAGCCCCCGGTTTTGCCGAGGAACAGCCCGCAGCCCCTGTCGGGATGCTGGGCACTGCTGAGTGGTTGCGATCTCCTCTGCTCCCTATCTCTCCAACTCATTTACTTGAGGTCAAGACGCTTTCCCCCACTCTTTCGTGCCCCATTTGCTACCGGTTTATTTCCAGGCAGGCCCGACTCAGCATACGCGTGGCCTGGCCAAACGCATCTCACTGAGACAACGTTAATTAATTCCAGGCGGGTGAAAGTTGCCACCCTGCCCAAGCCATTCCTCTCCCCGAACCCTCGTGCCAGGCTGCCCTCCTCCGTTCCCGGGGAGACATCCAGCGTTCTCCCACCCCCGAGATGTGCCCGAGCCTCCCCACGGCCGCCCGTCTGCTGCTGCTCTCAGGCTGCCAGACCTCGGGAAAGGGGGCTGCGAAGGGCTGGGTATCGCCCGCACAAGCCAGGAGCACTTGCACCGCGCCTCCCGCCATAGGACCTGCTTTTCCCTCTTTTTGAAGGCTCTGTGCTCTCTAACCTGCCCGCCCAGCGGTAATGTCGCTGCCACCGTGCGCTTTCTGCGTGGCTTCCCCTGGGCTGCTTTCAAGGTTCTGCAGATACAGAGCGCCCGTACCTGAGGCTGGGGCAGGACCTGCCTGATGCTCCGGCTGTGCCGTGGTGCCACTCGGGGATTTTGGAAGGGGACACGCCCGAGCTGGAGACCGCCCCTGCCTCCCCTGTGTCGCAGGTGTCTCAGGCTGTCCCCTAAAGCAGCATGAAGCCGCAGTCAGGCTGGCCTGACTTCCCTGTCGAGTCAAGCTTGTTGGGGGCGTCTTGCGTCTTCCCCTTACTCGCTAACCCTGGGGGACGAGCCCCTGCCCCTTACCTGTGCCCGGGAGAGGTGCAGATGCCTGGAGGGTACGGCTGCTCAGGCCCCTCCCCTGCCCTCAGCCCCAGCCGCTGCCCACCCACCTCCCATTCTCCGCATTCATTTGGGACCGGGGCGCGGGGCGCAGAGGGGGAGAGCAGCGCACTAGCGCCTTCGAACCCTGCCGTCGCCTTTCCCCGGGAGCCAAGTCCTTTTCCTCCCAAGGTCATGGGCTGCGGGGCACTCAGAAACCCCCAGAAACTCCCGAAGCCCGAGGGATGCCCCGCGGTTGGTCCAATTTATTGTGAAGATTTTTTCGGTCAGTGCAGCATCCCCAGCGCCTCTACGAGTGCGGTATTTTGTTATGCACCTTGCGCGCCTTTCTCGGGAGCGTTCCTGCTTACAGGCTCTGCCGTGTGTTTCGGGACTGGCCTCGCTGGTCGTCTTTCTGATTCCTCAGTCAGAGACTGGCACATTAATTCAGTGCTGCCCAGCCCTTCCTTGTGCACAACCCCACTTTTTGAGTCGGATCCCCGATGGCTTTAAAACCCCTTAGCTAGAAAGTTGCGCATCGATTCAGCGCTGGCACACACCGAGAGCCTCTAAGAAAAAAGAAAAAGGAAAAAAAAAAAAAGGAGAGAAAAGAAGAGAAAAGAGAAATCCCCCTTGCTTGTTTTGTTTCTGCCTAAATGGCCGTAGCGCGGAGCATCCCTCCAGGGAGCGCCGCTTCGAGGGGTGTTAATGTGGTCGATTTGGGGTACAAATGTTTGGAAATGTTTCCCGATTCGCACAGAAGGAGGGGGGATTTGCAAACTGTTGCTGCCACATGGCCCCTCCAGCCTGCCCATTCTCATTGTAATGAGGCCGGCGCGTGCCTCATCTGCCGCGGGGCGCAGCCACGGCCCGNTCTCTCTAGGTGTCACCCTGCAGGTCTCGGGAGGGAAAACAACATCACTGGGGATATAACACAGCATGGGGAAATTATGGGGCTGTCTCCTCATAGAGTAAGGGAGCAGTTCTGGTCTGGCTGAGTGCCTCCAGAGAAAAAGATTTCTGGGATTTTGTTTGACTGTGTTTATTGTATAATTTATTGTGCCTAGAACCTTTGAAAGGTGGCTTTGCTTTAAATTTGAGTAAATGCCTAAAATGAAACATAATACAAAAATAGTTATAGATATGCACATATTTCTACTATGCGAGTCTGTTTCTTTCTTAATTAATGCAGTGCAGGCCATGGATGCCATTTGTAAATGCACCTGGCTGTAAAAGCCTAATTTGAGTTCAGAGAGAAAGTCATGCAGTTGCTTTGCACTTTTATATGAGATAGCTGAATGAAAATAGGATTTCTCATAAAAAACACCCCAGGAAGCTATGGCTGGAACTGAGAGTAGTTCCCGGGGATATAAACAAATATTTTTCTTTATTTTGATTCTGAGAGTTGTGGGTGAGATTGGCAAGGGAGAGTTGAAGGGGATGGAGATTTCTAACTTGGAGCAGAGGTTTCCACATTTTGTTTTATATACAAGTCAAGTATGGATCAACATTCATGGATGGGACTCTGGCCTGCAGCAGCATAACAAAACAAGTCCAAGCTGGCTTCTTAAAGAGGAAAAATTCCCTTTGCAGGCTCCATAGTAAATGTCCCACGGGCCAGGCTTTGGGAACTCCTGCATCAGAAGGTCTGTCTTCAAACAGATGGCTGGGCAGCCCACGGCTACTTAGAATATGTTTGGGGCTATATTATATAGCACTGAGTAAAGAGATCTGCCACAGAAAAACAGTAAAAGGCAGTTTTAACCCTTCCCCTGGGGAGTGGCATGGATCCACACTCTGCCTGTATTTGCAGTCCCTGCTCTCCCGTCCCTCATACTGAGCCCACGGAATGTTTGGTAGGGGCCCAGCATTGTGGTGCTCACTTCAGACAGTTGGAGGAAGAAGCCTCAGACCTCTGGCATGTGAGACTTGGCAGAGCAAATCCCAGAGTACGGCCTCAGTGTAGCCACTGTGCAGGCTGTCCTAGAGGATAGAGAGGAGAGCTGAGTAAAGTTGGGAAACACTTCTGGAGTGGCCAGAGGTGCATGGCATATAACCCTGCACACAGTGGGGGTTGCTGACATGCCATCCATCACCCCAGTGGTATCTACCTGCTTGGGATTGGTTGCTTGTAGCGGGGGTTGTCCTGCCATCAGGCATGGGGGTTGCACTGGGTTCTTGCTGAGCTCTTCTACTTTCCTGACTCTTGTGTTAGGCTGGCATTGAGCAGAAGCTGTGAAATGCTGAGGACTGAATTTCTGGAGAGATGTGGAGGCCAGCACTGACAAGAGATGGTCTCTGGGACTCAGTGGAGTTGCACCTGCTTGTGCACCAGGATAAGGTGCAGCAAGGCAGCGGCAGCAGCATTCTCAGAGCTTCAAACCGGTAAAAGTTAAAGTATTTAAAATACAGCTGGCCAGTTAAGTAAGAAAAAACACTTTAAAATCCCTTTGCTGGAGGTAAATCTTGCTAATGACTGGGGGGAAAGACCATCCTGACTTCTTATACGTAGCATTTATACAGTATTTATTTCTAGTAAAGAAAGATTTTAACCAAGACCAGCTGCTTCCACAGCCAATCAAAAGCAATCCTAGATTGTCCAGATGGAGTNTCCCTTTGCTGGAGGTAAATCTTGCTAATGACTGGGGGGAAAGACCATCCTGACTTCTTATACGTAGCATTTATACAGTATTTATTTCTAGTAAAGAAAGATTTTAACCAAGACCGGCTGCTTCCACAGCCAATCAAAAGCAATCCTAGATTGTCCAGATGGAGTCACTCAAGACAGAGACATGAACGACGGGCTGTCACTGGCTCCAGGATTTCTGGGTTTGTCCTATTTTAAGAAGATCTCACATCCTGCAAACACTGCTTATGGGAAATGATTGGGTGCAGAAATCCTAGTGGGGGCCCATGAGGCAGCCTCATGTGGAGATGTGGTGATGTGGCATGCTGACATTTTGGCATAACATGGTGATTTTATGTTAACATCAGCCCTCCAAGAGGAAAGTAAATATGTGACATATTGTTCAGGGAAACAAAACAAACCAGACAATGAGGTCCTGTGCCCAGTGACTGATGTAGCTTCTGCAGGCCCATGCAAAACCTCTATTCCTTTGTGATCTGGGGATGCTGGGAAAATGAGTGCATCAGGGTATCCAATACCCATCCCTGGACCATCCAGCCCTCCTTGCTTTTTGTCTTTGTGTGCGGCCATGCTGGGAGCAAACACACAGCACCCGCTGAGCTTCTATTGTTTCTCCTGTCTAATGGCCCTACTTAGCCATGGAGGAGCGGGATGGATTTGCGCCTTGCGCACATTGTTCTTGGGGTTCAAAAGAATACTTAAGCCAGAGCAGTAGTTAGTATGACAATGGAATAGAAATGAACATTCACTTCATTGGCTGTGGATGGCACAGGGGCTTAGATAATGGGACAAGAGAGAAGAAAATTAATGAATCTGTCTGTTTGTCTCTTGGCACATCAGTGTAAATAAATATCGTCCGTCATATGTGACAGCAGACCTGGTTGCCTTGTAAGAGCCCGGCTTACCCGGGATCCCAGCTGCATTCTTTAAATCAAAAGTTTCATCAGTTAATTTAGCAGACTGAAAAAAGCTGGTACTTGACCACACAGTGATCCCCAAATAGATAAGCAATAAACACTTTATTTGTGAGTGTTAAATTATGTAAAGCAGTGGTAATCTGAGGGCACGGGTATTGACTCCTTCCTCCTGCACTGTGCCCATGGGTGGTCACAGAGATGCTCCTTTGCAGACTACACACGAGCCTTGCCTGAGCTGGGCAACTGTGAGGACCTCCTGTGAGGCTATTTAATGCTCTTATGATATGGCTATGCTGCCACCCTTAGCCAGCTGGGAGGGATCAAGAAGTCTTCTCTCATGGGGTGCCCTGTGCCAGAGGCTGCTAAGGGGTGGCAACCACTGAAGTCTCTGTAGGTGACAAGATTGGCCGAGGAAAGGCAGATGGTGGCATCCATTGAACCTTGAAGGGAATGAAGGTGTCATGATAGAGCAATTAAACACTTGGACAAGGCTCACACGCTGTTTAGTTTAAACAAAACAAGGTTGAGACATGGGCTCATTCTATGTGATTCTTCTCATACACACACACCCACACAAGTGGTGGCAAACCCTTCTTCTCAGAGCTCAGGATGGGATTTGTCTCACCTTACTTTAGCCTTTTTATAGGTACATATATAGGCTACATTGATTATCTACGTTTACTCTTGAGTCAACACTGAGAGTTGGGACCATATTGTTCATTCTGGGAGGTGACTGTGAGCTAGACAGGATGAATCACCATCTGCAGAAACTCTGCACTCTCCATTGACTCTAGAGGAACCTGCATGACTTGATCAGGTGAGACCCCTTATTTTTAAAAAGCTAAAGCAAGGTGAGATTGATTCCTTTCTCAATGCCTGAGTACAGCAAGGACAATGTGGTCTGCCCTAATGCACAACCGCTCAGGTGGCATCTGAGCATCAGACACTGGCAAGTGCTTGGAATGTCTGACTGAGATTAGGATCAGGGTATCTCAGTTCTGGCAAGAGCACAATCTTGACAAAACTTGCAGAACTAGGTATAAGGTGTAAATAAATACGGTTTTGTAGACTGCATATTGGCCCTGTTTCCATTGAAACTTGCCTTATGCCACAGCAGGACACCTGAGTAAAAGGCATCACTACAGCCTGGAAAGGGTACAAGCTGGGATATCTGAATTAAGCCAGGGATCTGTACCACAGTCATGATGCTGAATGGATTAATTGGTAAAATCAGGTTGTGCACTGTAGATTAGAGTTTGAGCACCCTTTCAACTTTGGGGTCAGTGGAGTCTAATGACGGATTCTGTTTTAGGGCCATTCCTAACAAAATCTGGAGTATTGCAGTAATCGTAAAGGAAGGAATGTTTCAAATGTCATATGCCACAACTAATGAACTCTTTGTAGGCTACAAAGTATTTGTGTCTTATTTTTTATACATTGAGAATGCTCCAAACCAGATAACACATCAAATCAATAGCTTTTAAAATATATCTGGGTTTTATTATTTCATTAGGGGATCTCATAGTTAACCCTTGAATAATCAGCTTAAAAGCAGAAGGCAGATTTACTGGCATACGGTTTTACATGGATGTTTTGTTGGTCAAATGCCAAGATATATAACAATTTAGATGTGCAATGTGTTTATTATCTACTATCTAGCAGAGGCTTTAGCCTTCAGTCCTGATTCACTGAGTGGCAGCTCAAGTTCTTGGATAATATCATTAAACAGGGATTCTTTAGCTCGTGTACTGGGAAACATTTTATTCTGTTCGTGATGAATTGTACAGTGAAGGCACTTTACACAGTGCATTGTAAAATATTGCTTATTTTGGTCCCTGCTTGTTTTCCTGTTTGAGAGTTTTGGCTACATTTTCTTGTTTGTTTCATTTCATTCTTGCTGCAGACCCCCTGCAGACAAGTGCTGTTTCTTGTCTCATTTTAGAAACAGTTCACAGCTGATTAATTTCTGCTAACTCTTCAAATTGATGAAAACAGCAAGCATTCGTTTGTAGGGACTAATTCTAACCTCAAAGTATTCCTAGATGTAGCTTTTTTGAGTTTTTTACAAGGCCTTTATGAGTCTTTTCCTGGTATGTATTTCTCATTTCTTCTTCCATCAGAAAAAGTAGCTGGAACAGGAGGGTAGTCTGTGTCCTGTTGCCTTGAATTTTAACCACCATGATATCTGTTTTTTCTCAGACCAAGTCTATATAAACATAGCAGAAAAATCTCCAGAGCCAACTTCCCTTACATTAGTTCCCCAGCAGTGACTGCTACCCATGGAGTTCTAGCAAGGAAGCAATGACAGAAGATAAAAGTCTGACAGTGCTATGACTGCTAGTCCAAATTCGACTTGCTTGCTGCTGCCTGCTCTTCTTGCCTGGGAGGAACCCATTTGTCTGGTAAACTTAGGGTGGGTGGCACATGAGCCATATTATGCTGCAAAATATCCTCTGTGATGGACCTGTTTTGGAATATTTCTTCTTCCTGCAAAGGGTAGGAAAATGGTTAAAGACAGGAAATATATTTACCTGCTAATGTACTTCTGTCGTTGTCGTGAGGCTCGTAATGAAAGTGGCATCACTATTCTTACCTGATGCAAAGCGGCCCTACTAGACCAGGAAGCTTTTCCTAAACCCAGCGGCACGTGTTCCATGTGATGGAAAACACTGCACTGTCCTGAGCTCTGTTGTTAGCCAGCACTATAAAAGGATAAGAGGGGCAACCTGCATGACAGGAAAGACACTTATTCTAGGGCTATTGGTAGAGTTTTGGTTGGCGTTTGCAGCTGAGGCCAGAGATTGTGGGATGTTCTGGATGTTTAAAGGGAGAATAAACATTGGATGAGTGAAGTGATATTGCCTGCAAAAATCTCAGCATAAAGAATGAAGAAAAGCTGAAAAAGGACACAAGAAAACAGGAAAAAGAGAAGAATTATGGAGGTAATTTCTTTATATGGTGTGGAGAAGGAGGTGAGATAGAGGACGGGACGCTGGTTTAAAGAGGTGCCCGGGAAGTCTACTTTAGCCTACAAACCTACGATATCCCAGGCACGGGTGTATCTGCTCTTCTGAAGGCAAACATTCTGGAAAAAGCCAATCAAGAACTGTGTGCCTCTACTGTGCATTTGTTGGCATCAGCTCTCAGAACAGGTTCTTAGCTCTGACTCTCTCTTCTGATTTGCCAGATTGGCAAACTGATGGAATCAAGCTCAGTTCTGAAACTACTATTCACATTGCTTTCATTCACATCACTTTTATCTTCACAGTCATTCAGAAGCAGCCAGAAGAATGAGAGGAAAATTCACAGAAATCACCATGCACTAAGTGACTGCAGCCTGGATGAAGAAGTGCCAATAAAAACTGCTGTACAAGTACAATACTTAAGGAAGAGGACCTTTCTTAGCAAAACATAGCAGTGCTTAGATTATGGCTGAATTTTGTGGTGTATCAACAAGAAAGTGGGTTCAGTTCACCCATGAAATAATAGAGATTGGTGAGTTCCGTTGCTTATAAATCTGCTGGAGAGTCAAAACTATGTGTTACTGTGGACACCAAATACGTACCTCTAACAACAAACTCAGTACCGCCATATTTTTAGAACTGCTTTGTGTAGAGCTTATCTAGCCTGGAAATGTGCTGCCCATAATCCTATCAGACACTGTTAAACCAATGAAAGCAGCCATCAAGTTCTGTGTCAGTGGGTCACAGTTCAGACCAGGTTCTTGTAATGCCCCAAACAAAATTTTCTTGAATTCAGCACCTCCAGGAGATTTTGGACAGGCGCATTATAGGCTGATACTCTCTCTTACTAATGGATCCACTACAGCACAAGCAGGTGAACTGCAAGATATTTTGTACAGCTCATCTGTTGTGGTTTAACTCCAGCAGCTCCCTCACTTCCCCACAGTGGGATGGGAGAGTGAATCAGAAGGGTAAATGAGAGAAAACCAGTGAATTGAGGTAAAGACAGTTTAACAGGCAAAGCCAAAACCAAGGGTGCAAGCAAAGAAAAACAAGGAATTAATTCACTGCTTCCCATGGGCAGTCAGGTGTTCAGCCATCTCCAGGAAGGAAGAGCTCCATCACACACAGCAGTGACTTGGGAAGACAAATACATACTGTAATTCCAGCTGTCCTCTTTTCTTCTCTTCCCCCACACTTTATATGCTGAGAACGATGCCATAAGGTGTGGGATATTCCTTTGGTCATTTGGGGTCAGCTGTCCTGTCTGTGTCTCCTCCTAATATCTTGTGTACCCCCAGCCCATTTGCTGGCGTGAGAGATGGAGAAAATCTTGATGCTGTATAAGCACTTCTCAGACATAACAAAAACAATCCTGCATTATTAATACTCTTTTCAGCACAAATCCAAAACACAGTCCCATACTAGTTATTATGAAAAAAATGAACTCTATCCCACCGAAAGCCAGAACATCATCTAGTGTTCCTTCATGCCCACATGGAGGGGTAGCCGGTGATATTAGAAGGTTTGTACTACGCCCATCAGAAAAGGTGCTTGCATGCTTTGCATGTAGATTGGTATCCATTGGCAATAAAGCAGAAGCCATCCAACTCATTGTATGGAATACAGGTAGTGTGTAGAGGTCACAGTGTCTTTTGGTCACTAATGTGTTGGGTGGTGCCTTGGAGAGAAGCTAGCAGGTCCTGCTGGTGATTTTTCCAGAGACTGCTGAGTTGCTGATTTCCATCAGTGGTTAGGTTTGGGGTTTGTACTCCAAAAAATGTAAGGGTTGGATGAAATGTGTAGCTCTCCATATTTGGAGATGGAAGGGAGTTTACGTTGCTTTAACCTAAAGGTGAGTAAGCCACAGAGCTCATTGCTGTATACACGTCCTTTGCAATTTCAAGTCCTTGGAATTTGGAGTGCAAGGTTTGTATCTCTACTTGGTGTAGTCAGGTAGGGATGGTCAGAAGGTACCTAATTCTCCAGAATTGTCTTTCTCCTGTCCTAATGCAATGCCACAGTAATAGGAAGCATTCCCTTAGTTGAGCTCAGGGCAGTGTCATCCATCAGGATTCAGATACTACAGTAATCTCTCAAATACCATAGAGAGTCAGTTCCAGAAAGGTGCTGCGATAAGTGAAATCTGTGAAGTACTGGTAAATATGGTAAGGATGATAAAGACGAGGGAAAAAAACCTGCGATGTATTGAAGCTATGAAGGGTGAACTGTGAAATAGTGAAGGATTACTGCATTACTTTCCTCTTCTCCATCTAGGTCAGACCTTACTGTGTTTGAGGTCCTGGGTTTCTGTTGGCTCCTGCTGGGACATCTGCAGAGGGAGGGCAGTTGGGCAGTAGGGACAAGAACAGCACCAAAAAGGTTGTAAGACTAATCAAAATATGCAAATCAGGATCAATGTTTTGCATTGATCAGAGAGGTTGGGTTTTTTTTAAAGACCCAGGACTCCAGTGGCTGTAAGTGCTGAAAGCTAGGATGGCAAAGGAAGCTATTTCTGTGGGGAGGAGATAACAGCTGATGATTTGTGCCAGCTCTTTATCAGTAAAGTAGCTCACAAATCAAAGTAAACCAAAGTATGAAAACTCTGGGAACAATGACTGCTTTGCTCTAGTCATTCCCTGTAAATCAGGTGTGTGGAAATGCATGAGTGTCCATGTTAGTATTCAAATGAGATTTCTTACCAGACTAATTGTCAATGTATGCTTTGTCTCTCCCCAGACCAGGGAGTTGTTAAAATAATTTATCAGAGGTTTATAGGTACTCGATGATTTCTGTGGAGTTTGGTTGTGAACTTGCTGGTAACACCCAACACCAGGTATCTGTCCGTTTTGAAGAACACTCACTCCAAAAAAAAAAAAAAAAGCAGAGAACCTCACCACATCTACACTGTGCACATATCCAGGCTGAAAACTCACTGCTATACCAGGACAGTACTGGAGACTGCATGGTTATAAAAGTCCTTCACTTGCTCTGTGCACAGGCAGGGCCTGAATCCCAGGTGACTTTTGGTCATTCAGATTTGTAATATTGTCATCTTTGGAGTTCTGCACAGGGCTCTGGTCTTTCCATCAAAAAAGAAGGGACAGAAAATGGTGACAAAATATTTGAGAACATGGTGTGGTGGCTCCACCCACATCTGCCAGCAGTGGAGTGAGGGACCTGTGAGAACACACTCTATGAAGTCTAAAGACAAGGCTTGAACAATGCAGTAACTGGCAATATATGTGACCTTGGAGTGATAAAATGAGAGGAGATTGTTTGGTTACCTCAGTGGCGTATTTTCCAAGTAGACAGTAAATGACTGTTCAACTGACATTATATCTTTATTACTTCTGTCCATCCAGAAATCCAAACTGTAGGAAACCACTGGAATAAACAAGAGTCACCCATTTCTTTGGTGAATTCCCACCCACACACAGTCACGGGCTATTAACCTTTACAGTAAGTTCTCTTTCACTCCCCACCTACAATCCCTGTCTCTCAGACCATTAACGTGATTTCTTTAAATCCTGGTTGTGGCTTGATACAGCTATTTGAATAATGGCTGTACGTAGCTGTAAAGAGCTGTTATCACCTTGAGATTATTGTCTTGATCTTGTCATCTGGTAGACCCAAGGCAGAGTTTAACTGAAGTGCAACTCAGAGGAACTGAAAGTAGACTGTATGCACTCATTTATGGTAAATAAGAAGTTTGCTGAAGAAAGGTGGATTGTCTGTGAGTCAGTACCTTTACCTACCTTCCTGGTGTGTCATAACCTGGTATTTGCTGGACGGTGCAGGAAGGACTACATCTTGTTCTCCTTATGATTAAGATAGCAGGTGGGGCAGTACTCGGCCGTGATCCTCACCTGTGTGACTGCATGTGCGCAGGTTGCAGAAGCTGGGTGGGTGACTTGCTGCTTCCCTCTCTCTGTGGCACTGTCTGGAGGCTGCTTGAGTCCATGTACTTTGGTGTCTCGGGCTTTCCTGCTTCACACCTGAGATCAGGAGTGTTAACCTGGAGTTGCTTACCTGAAAATAACCTTTTGAAATAGCCCAGTGCATCAGCAGGATTGGACACTGTGTGCTCTGTAACATGGTCCCATGGCCAGAGAAAAGTCACAGTGGGGCCTCTTCTCCAGTCTCTCATGATGGATGTGCATCCCCCAGCCAGAAAAGCTGAGTGCCACTGCTGGCTGCACCTTCAGCGCAGACCCATGGTGGAGCATTTAAGGCATATGAGTTATTGCACATCAGCTAGACACCGAAGGCCATGATGATGTTGCTTTGCTGGGAGCACAGGAACGCTGTGTTATATGTACAGTGGATCAACAGATGTGTGGTAACCTTTTATGCTTTTTAGCTCTTCCTCTAAGGAGAAAATTAATGCTTTCCTTCTGTTTTTTTCATAGTCACAGAAACACAGCTGCCTCAGCCAGGGCCCATCAGAATATTTTTTTGTTGACTGAAGATTATTCATTTAGCAGATTTCCAATGGAGACATTCACAATTGTGGGACTTGCTGGATTAATCTTCATGAAAGATTAACCCAGAAGAAGTTTTTGAAAAATCAAATTAAAATAAAGGAAAGAAATGAGTGTGAAGCAAATTATTCATAGTGGAGTGTTTTCCTTTCTGAGTTAGAAGCGAATGTAAGGGTATTTCCTGGGGACAAGAATGTCACATTTAGAGGTGCCCTTCCTTTGCTAAGAGAGGCAAAAATCCCTTAACGGTTAAACATTTCCTGCTCAAACAAGCCCATTACAGGCAGAAGAGGTTCTGTGATTAGTGTTTACTGACTCTGGGTGTTTGGTTTGGTTCTCACATGCATTTAATTTCTCACGAAGAATAAAGGTGCAGTACAAATGATTAAGGAAGTTTTTCCAGATTGTGTTATTGTTTCATTTGTGCCTGAGCAAATCCTGCAAAGAAGGAGACATGAACTAATTTAACACATTTATTGCATAGCTCAGAGAATGCTGTGGCCATTGCCAGAGGAGATTTTTGTTCATAAACCTGTCTATTCTATTTTTCCACCACAGAGAAAAATTTTTCTAGGTGGCAACTCAGTTCAGCACCCTGCCCTGATGGTGTCACTTTGAGAGCCGCTGAGCTTCCGTGAGCCCTGAGGAACAGAGTGTGCTGCACTGCTCTTGAAACATTGTGAGGATCTTCATGCTATAGCAGGAGGTTTAGGTCCAAAAACTGATGCAAAACTTCTAGAGGGAAAGGATCAGCAACTTAAGAAATTAAAACAAATCTGTGGATTTCCGTCATCTCCCAAATCTGAACAACTAGATCAGGGCGTAGCCTTTCTGGTACTCTTTCATTCTGGTAGACCCCTAGCTCTTTGCTGTCTCTTCATCCCTTGTAACCTGATCTGGCTGAGGATGTCCTTTCTCATTGCAGGGGACTTGGACTACATGACTCTAAGGTCCCTTCCAAGATATTTTGTTTTCTGTGTTCTAAGCAGAAACAATGGTTTTCAGTTGTTATGGCAACATTCAGCCTAGGATTGACTTCAGAGCCTGGAGGAAGAAATGCAAGGCAGCTCTGATGTAGCTGATATGCTTATTTGAAAATGGTAGACACATACGTGAAGAGGGGATTTAGGTCTTTTGGCTTTCATTGCTGCAGCCAGTGACCTTTTCTTCTGGGTTTGGGGAAGTCTACCATCAGCTCAGTTTCAAGTCTGACTTGCGAAGAGAGGGTAAAATACCTATTTTTCCCCTTAACAAATAGGTTCTGTATGCTTCTAGGTTCCTCATGTCTTGTAGTGAGTCTTGAGACATGGCCTAATGCAACCTAGAATGACACTACTTGAGAACTGTCTCCTACATGAGGTCTCCAGTACTCATGACTCCTGTCTGAGTGCATCTTGAGAACAGTTTTTCCCTCAGACTTGGAAGGTGTAACCACTGGTGTGATCCTGCTTTGCACTATGAATGTGACTCTATGTGAGTATTCAGGGGAGCAACACACTCAAAGCTTCTGAAGTGGGCACTGGGCATATCTCCATTATTGAAAATCATGCTTGCAGTTTAATGTGTTTAGCAGAGCACTGTAAAAATGGCAAAGCTTCTGTCCTGGTCTGGACATCCCTCTGACTGAGGTGCTTTGGGACTTGAGCCCAAACTCAATGGGCACAGTCCTGTGCCCATTGCAGAAAGATCATCATCTGAGTGGCGATGGGTTTGAGGGATGTTCATATTTGGAGGTAGGAACAATTTAGACTCCAGGTTTAAAACACTGAATGTGAAATGTACAAGATAGTTTTTAATCACCTTTCAGGCCATTGTATTTCTATCATTAATCCTTCAATGCAACTGACCTTTACAGTAGGTGAACTTTTTCCTTTTACCCCTTGTCAAACATCTGGGTCCCACTTTGTACCCATTCTAATTATTAGTGAAATACAGCATCTTTTTGATGCCCTGGTAGTCCAGAGACTCTAGTCCAGGGCAGGAAATTCCCATCATTAAGGGTTTGCTGAACTCTCTCTCTCCAGAAAATGACATTTACTAATTACATCATTTTGATGTATATGATACCCAATCCAAACATGTTATAAATTAGCAAAAGCTCATTTGTTTCATGAAAAGTATTGTTCTTCTTTTATTCAATGACCTTTTTGTTCCTCTACATCCTGGACCAATCAAGTGCTGGTGCAGTTGCTGACTTCTGAGCACAGACAATAGCTTATTCCGTCTATTCTGTTCAGATGACTGTAGGAATAGGCAGTCACTTTGTCATGTGGAGACTGGAGGTTGTATAAAACCCTTTTTCCCACCATTTACAGTGAGTCTGAATCCTGAGAGGAAAACCCTGTCATAATAATAATAATAATCCAGAAGCTAGAGCCCATTGAAGTTTTCTCAGTTTATGATTTGGGTGGGGTTGGAATGCAATCCTCCCCAGCCGAGGCTCACTCAAATTTTTTGAGTTATAGCATGGATTGCCTTTCCCTACGTTTATAGTAGAAGATTGTGTTTTCTTCAATGAGCTTCATATGTAGTTTCCACAGAGAAACTTCATTCACTCACAAATGTAGCAGTTCCGGGACTGACTGGTGCAAATCTGTTGCTTTCTTCTCCAAACCTTCTTGAACAGGGAGTGCCTTTCTTCTGTGTATTTGTCAAGTGGCCCAGCACAACAGTCCTGGTCTGGACTGGTTGCTCCTGTTGTTCAAATACACAGCAATCCTCAGCCACCTTCTCAATGCTGCAGCGCCTGTTGCCTGTTACCAAGACACAACAGTGAGCTCTGCTCCAGATAAAGCATCCCACAGGAAATTCCACTGGGAAGGTTCTGACTGGAGAATGGAAGGAACAAGGGGATGGGGAGCTGGCCATGTAGCAAAGTCCTTAGATGCCTTCTGTGGGTGAGCCCAGCAAACACTGTTTTGGGACTGGGGCAAGGCACATTGAGTTGCTGGGGGGATGCAAATGGATGATGGCAGGGGCCACTGATGTGCCAGGAGGCTCTGACTTGGCGGTGTTTTGTACCATTAAGGCAACTCAACTGCAATATTCCTGTGGCCAGCCAGAGAGGAGCAGTGTTTGATGGAAACTCCTGGAAAAGGTCTGAGCTCATGGCCACCCCGTATCTGCACCCTGTGCAGACCCAGCCTGCAGCAGCCTCTTACTGTGCAGGTCAGGCAGGCAGGGACAGAGCAGGGAGCAGAGATGGGAGGAGGACTAAGACTTCTGTAAATCCCAAGAACATAGAAGCTCTCCGGTGCCAGTGCTATCCACAGGGGAAGCACTGAGACACAAACTGAGAGGTGTTACATGTGTCTAGTGGGGCTTGGAGAGGGCTTAGAGACCTCATTAGCATCATTCATGTATTTCTGAGCAGTCATTTAGTACTTCTCTTCTTCCTACCAGCCCTTTTGGAAGGCAGTGTGTACCATTCACAGCAAGTGTTTATCTTCCAGCTTTAAAGACAGACGTCAGAATATTTCCCTCCTTATTCATGCTCCGTTTTTTCTCACAGCCCGATTATTCATGACATCACCACCTTTTCCTCCTCAGCCCAGACACAGTGTTTCTGTGGCTACAATTTCCTGGACAAGAGTTTCCAGTTTGCATTGTTGGGGGGGGGAAACAGGAGGGGGGGTGGGGAAAAAAGTTGTTTCGTGTGGAAATGTTAAATGAGAAATGCAGCCGTGGAAAACTCAGATGCGTGCACACACATACACACATGCACATACACAGAGCAACAATAACAACCACCACCAAGGTTATTATAATTAATTTAAAATCTGTTTAGAAAAGGGTTCCTTTTATGTTGGACAGGCTCTTTAAGAAGCTCAAGAAGTATGAAAAACAGGAAATCAAACTGCCTCATTAGGAATTGACTCTACTCAGTAATTAGAGGCTAGAAAACAAAACAAGGAAAAGCAGGTGGCGAGTAAGCTCCTAGCAGGCAGCTATTGTATCATTTCAATGTTTCAGGGCTAACAACGTTATTTTTTTCAGGAAAGTGTTACTTCCATGGAGAAATAACTACGAGAATCATCTGAAGGGTTTTTTTGGGCTGCTTGCTCAAAATCAATCCAGAGGCTGCTACTTGGCTCAGCCTGGGATTTAATTCATAATTAGGCAGTATTTTGCTGCGTTTAAAAAGACAACTCTGTTCTCCAGCATCGACTGCTCTCCTGTGAAAATCATGTTAAAAGTAATTACCAAGTGATCCCCTATTTTGCTGATACAATCAGATGAGATAACCCTAGACATTAATATCAATTATATCGTCTCACAATAACCTTTGCTGAGCAAATGCTGCCAGTGATTTCCAGCAAATATCTGTTTATGTTTTAGTCATGCCAGAATAAAGCTTTGCTTGCTGTACTCACTCCTTCATTTTTGAAGAAATGTGTTTTGCAGAGAGCTTGCTTCCAAATGCCACTCACAGTTATTTGCCCAAACTGAATTTGAATGGTGTGAGCAATAGTCACACTTGGGAGGTGCCAGCTGTGCTCATCCCCGACCTGGGGAAGGTGGATGTTGCAAAGGGTAAACACTTGTGGGTAACAGGGACAGTTTCTTATTGACCCAAAATGTGTTTATAATACATCAACTCTTTTCCCAACAGTTAAGTAGATAGATGCAAAAGATCTAAAAAAAAAAAAAAACAAATATCATAAAACTTTTTTTTGGGGGGGGGGAATAAAGATGAAGGAAACGGCTCTTTTTGCATGTTTCTCATGTGGGCAAAAAATAGAAGCTACTTTTTTTGCACACATTTTTTTTTTCAGTGGGAATTTTAGTCCATGTCTCTAAAAACAACAAATACTGACCAATGATAAAGCATGAGTATTTACCTACTGTTTACTGATGACATCCTGTCAGGATATGGTGCAGCTGACAGAGTGCACTTTGGCTCAAGACAGACCTGGTGACTTTGCAGGATGAAGCTCTGGATCAGGAATGATGAGCAAATGGAGGCAGCGGAGCTGCACAATTTAGCCCCTTGCTGGATGGGTGCTTCATGGCTCTGTGGTGGCCTGTCCCTTTGGACAGTTGAAGGCTGTGGCTGGGGGAGAGGGATTTGCTTCCCACAGTGTCAGTAAGGGTTGGGCATGGTGCAAGGCAAGTCTGCTGAAAGGAAGCTGACAGCCACCTGCAATCAAAGCAGGTTCCTTGTTGTAAACAAGGTGTCAATAAGATTAAAAGTCAGCCTTCCTGTGGCTGAGCTGAGCTGCAGAGACAGGGAAGAGCTGCAATTGGCACGAGGTTGACTTATGCCGAGTGTGGTACTATAGGAGGGGCTGTGTCTGTTACAGAGGTTTGTGGTTTATGGCACATTGCTTATTCTGTAACAAAACTCAGGTGGACAAAGAAGGAAGTGTCTGCTGGATGGTCAGATTTACTTGTGAGCAGCCCACTACCTACAGAGACATGGCAGTTTTATGCTCCAGAAACAGTGTCCAAGGGTAGGACAAGTGTCACAGGTCTACAAAAGCCATTAAAAAAAAAATCTATCAATTGTTATTAGCAATAACTCCTTAAAGTGCTTTCCTTCATGGAAAGGCTTCCAGCAGCTAGGAGGGGACATGGCTGAGTCTCTTCTGTTTCTGTCCATACCCTGCCTTGGGAGAGAGCTCTGTCTCCTTGTAAAAAGTGGCAGGGGCAAATTCTGCCATTTGCACATGTGGAGACCTCTGGACTACTGTATGCAGCACAAATATGCCATATATTGCTTTATTTATTAAATTTTTTCTTGCTCCTAGCCAGCAGACTGAATGATGAATTGTCTGTTGGTGGAACAGAAGTTCTGCGTCTGGTGGAGGTGGAAAGGTGTGGGAGTGTCACCTTACCAAAGGGTGCAGGCGACCATTAGGAACATTCCCAGATGCTTCCAGTGCTGTGTGCCCACGTGGGAAATGTGCCCCTTTCACCTGGCGGCTGGTGGCTGCCTCAGAGGACAGCTCTGAGCTGCCGGAAACCACCCCGATGAACAAAGGGACTTTGTGCTGGCTTGGAAGATCAGATATGCTGAAATCGCCATAGATTGCCAACCTTCCCTTAGTGGAATAGCCCCAGAAAATGTGAGTGCAGATTTGACCATGCTTATCTCTCCCATCACCCTCCTGGATGGGTTTCCTTTGGTCAGCAGGCTTGTGTTTCTTTCCTGTTGTGATGCATGCATTTGCTGCCAGGCTAGGGGTTTCCTTATTGGCAAGTTGAACATTATTCGTAGATCTATTGACATTTACTATAAATACTTAAGCTGGGCAAATAATCCATGAATATATGTTGACATTTCTAAACCAATTTGCTTTGGCTACTAGTACACCTGTCTAGGGATTACTCTTTGCAAACATTCAGTGGGCTGACTTCTGCTGTAAATGTTAACATGAAGGGTCTTTCAGCATCTCAGAGAACACATTTGAGACCAGCTTGTAGATGTGTGAGGGTTGGACCTGCTGCTGTGTGTATTTATTAGGGAGCAGATATAATTTCATAGCTTGATTACCTAATTGTAAGCGACAGTGCTACTTAAACCAGGGTAACTGCAATATGGGAGGGAGGCCTTTGAACTCCACCGTTGCTGTGCTTAAACTACACAGCCAAACATTAGAAACTGCATAAATCAGCATAACAAATGAACCCATGAAAATCTTTAAACAAACAAAAAATTCTCTGAATACATCAAATATGAATAATTTGTTGGGCTCCAGAAGTTCTTAGCAGGCACAGCTAATGATTTCCTGTGGTTTCACAGTGCAGTGGCTGAGAAAGATGTGGGGAGGAATGCCCCACCATCTCCTGTATTGTTTAAATCATGCTCTTCTAGGTGAAATTTGTGAACTCATGAGAATGAAATTTTCCCAGCTCTGGCAGGGATCCAGGCAGAGTTTGGGCAGACATTGTGCAAACTTTCCTGTGCATCTCCAGGGGCTGATATACTGCAGGCTGAATGGGGTCCCCAAACTGCCCTACTAGCCCAGCCCAACATTGTCTGTATGTCCCAGTCTCAAGTTAAGTGAACGTCTGGTGAGGTGACTGCCCATTATCGTGGCTCTGCCCCCTTCCATCCCTCTCTCCTGCAAGAGGAGGAGGTATTGCTACCTCTTTCAAAGCAGCCTCAGTTCTGATTTGCATCAGGCTTGCTATTTCAGTCCTGGGAACTCCAAAGTTGCCAGATTAAGTTATTTCGTTGTTTTTACACATGTCCCTCTGGGGCCGAGCTGAGCTGTTAAAAATAAGGCACTAGAAAGACAAATGGTTTCCGGGGGGGGCGGGGGGGTGGGAAGCAAGGAGGGAACCGCGGGGAGGGGAAGGGGAAGAGGCTTAGGACAGCTGTAAAATGCTGCAAGGTTAAATAAAACTTTCGACTGCTTCTGTAGCTCTTCCTCATGTTCCTGAAACCACTGACGACCTGGAGGAATCATTCTTCTTCTCGCTCTGTGTCGTTGTTTTTTGTGTTTTGTTTTGGTGTTGTTTTTTTTTTTTTTTAAAAAACTTGTTACACAAAACATTGTTTTTTCAATTTCAGGAAGTCTCTTGATGCCCTTTGGTTGATTTTGTTTTGCTTGTTATCTGGACAACTAGTATTTTTTCCTGTTAGGGGGAGAAAAAGATTTTCCCAAGCAGATTAAAGATGTTTTTTAAGCATATGAATGGTGACATGGTTCACTTTCATTCCTTTGTTTATTTTTAATAATGAAAAACACCTTAATTTATCGTAGCAAGACGTCCATCCTGGAGTAAACCTTGAATTGAGTTTTCATTTCTTGTTTCTAATTTGTTTGTGGCTTCTTATCTAAGGGAAGGTTGTGAGTGTTTTCTCATGCTTTTCTGAAGTCAAGGCACATGACAGAGTTTTCTTCACAGCACATCAATGTCCCCTGACAACAATAACCACATTTGCAAGAAGGGCTGACTTAATTTCATTATTTTGAAGTGATCTGTTTATTCTAAAATAAGTAGCTTAAAGAAGGTAGATCCATCCAGCTCCAGTATCAGGGGGATTGTTTGATATAGTCTGGGTTATTTTTTAAAAAGAATAAAACGGAAATGGGCTCTGTGAATGAGGTGCAGGTCTGCAAAAGGGCAGCTGAGGTACAGTCAACCAAGCTCAGTTTGGGGAATGAAGAATGAGGACCCTGAGTATCCTGTTGCCTTCTCCTTTGCCTCTTAGGTTGCAATTCCATGCTTTTCAAAAGCAGCAACACTCCAGTGCCTTCAGGCTGGTGGTCTCTTTTACATTAACATGGTTGTAAGCAAGGCAAAAGGAAATCAGGTTGCTAGGCTTTAAAGGAGAAAGGCCAAAACTAAGAAGGGGATAGGAGAAGGGAGAAAAAGTCTTAGTTGTATGTTGTGGATAAAACACCTAGATGTTCTGTGCACCACTGGTTGGTGGGTGCCAGAGGAGCTCCAAAAGGATGTCATCCCAGCCACAAGCTCACCACCTACCCCAGCCTCAGACCACCCCAGCTGCAAGGGCTGAAGGCAGCCTGGACTTGCATGGGGGTCTGTCAGCCCCAGGTAAGCTGGGTGCCAGTGACAAACACAACAGTCACTGCTCGGCTAAAGGCCACAGACCTCTGCACCAACAGGTGAGTGTAGGTGGGCAGGCAGCTGGCTCCAAGCACAACATATGTCCCCGTTTGTTCACTTGCTTACTGGTCAGCAGCAAAACCACTGGGGCTGTCCTGCCCACCAGCAGCAGGGAAGAAGTATGGCCAAGATATTTTCCTTGGCACAGGGACCTCCAGAGTTACGGGCTTGCACATGCTGCCTGACTTCAGCGAGCTGCCTCCTCCAATGACTGCAAATTGTTTCTTCCTGCTCCGAAGCAGAGGCCCTGCTATGCCTGTATGATGGATTGGAATGTGGGTCTTTTTCAGCTGAATAACAGCATTACTATTCCCAAATTGCACTGGTCCTGTCCCTCCAGGAGTCACCCAATTTCTAACTGCTTCACACATTTTCAGCTACCTGTGCAAATAATAGCTCGAACTCATACTAAGGATCAAAATCACAGAGAAGATGAGATAATCATCAGCCTTGAAGTGTAGATCCTCTTCCTGTCTCCTTCTCGGTGATTTTTGTTGGCTGGCTCAGGTGGATGGCCTTACCCACTCTTGCCCTTGAGATAATCTCATCTTCTGGAGAGATTTCCCTCTCTGGTTTATCTGAGTTACAAATTCGCTAAACTGCTATAGATACTTGTGTTGTGCTCACTGTTGGAGTGATCTGCATTTCCCTAAGCCAGCCTACTGCAAGAGGCAGGTTAATTCATACTGTCCATTTCAAGTGTCCTGTAGGTAGAGGGCAAGTTTGGGAAGTAGATAGGTGAATTTATTAGCAGAACTTACAAGAGAGGTCCTTCCAACATGAGAACTCACCCCACTTAACAAAATGCCTGAAAGTACAATTCCACTTCTGCCTTTCCTGACTATCTAGTATCAAAACAAGCCATGCATCTCAAGCAGGTGCTTTCAAGGAAGCAAAAATATAAAAAATGTGTAAGCAAGTTTATGGCACAATTTCAACAGTAACTGAAAGGATCTGGGTCTGGTATTGAGAACAGCTGCACTTTGAGACCTCTTGGACAAACAGCTGGAGCAGACCCAGTGGAAGACTGTAATTGCCACATTATTGCGTTAGCCACTAAAATGTGCAAGTTGTTGCACATAATATCTTTCCAAATAATGGTGGCATACCTACCGTTATTTCTATAAACTCTTATTTTGGCAATAAAAGTCTGGGTTGAGCCTGGAACCCTAGGGTATTAATTTTTGCACAAATGTGTGGAAAAAAATATATAAGGGAATTATGGAAAACCAAGATGGGCAAATGTCAAAATCACACTGTGCCGGACACATGCTGCCCTTGCACAAAGAGGTGCCCTTGTACTGCCTCTGTTGGAAGGAGGATCCAGCCAGTGACCATGCCAGGCCTTGAGGGCATCACAGAGGTACAATGACCCTGACAAACCTCAGCTGGGTCTTCCCCACACCCCATGCACTGTTTGAGCTCAGACCAGAGCCCTCAGCCTCTTAAACTCTCAGGCTCTTAACCTTCTTGTCTTAACTTCTTCATCAAATGCATTCGGAAGCTCACTGACCTGTTTTTTACTGCTGACTCATCCAGCCTTTCATTTATTTGACCTCATGGCAAGTGTGGGAAAAAGCTGAGAAGGGAGCGATGGAGCCTGGATGGTTCGGGGAGAGGGATGGAGAGGATGTGAAGGACATATCCTAAGTGGCAAACATCTCACTGGGGTCTTGCTGCTAATGCAAGAGGTTCATTACCTCATTATCTGAAAAATGAACCATTTTTTAATAACAGGAGAACAACGGCTGGTGGAGGTATGGCTAGCACTCCAGCCACATAAAAATCAGAGAGGAAACAAAAAAGTTTCTGATGAGGTTTAAATGTGGGCCTTGTAACACTGCTGGGAAATGATGAAACATCCTAGGCATCCATCATTACTCTGATTTCAAGACAATAGGTCTGCGGGCCTGCTTGGTGCAGGGTTAGGTCAGCCTTTCCTGCCAACCTTGCAACTGCAGTGAGTTGTGAGCCCGAGGACACCCTTGCCAGGGGCACAAGGGGAAGCACCAGCGTGATGCGAGGAATCATATGGACAACAGCGGAGCTGGTAATGCACAGCCAGCAGCCTTGAAGTGTAGATCCTCTTCCTATCTCCTTCTCTACTCAGTGATTTTTGTTGCCTGGCTCAGGTGGATGGCCTTGCCCACTCTTGCCCTTATTTAATGTGAACCCTGGAGACTTTGGGCAGAGGTTTGCTATGCTGCTCTCAGCACTGGTATAGTTGCACTTGGCCTGTCTCAGGTCCTGTGTTTGTTAAGCAGAGATAATAACTCTTGCCCTTGTCACAGGGGTGATGAGCTGTTGATGACTATAATTGAATTTGTGCAGTGCTGCAGCCGCCACTCTGTGGACAGGGAGCTCTGGCCACATGCTTGCTTTGGCCAGTGTTCCCTCATCTCCTTTTTGAAAAAAACTACTTCTGGATCCCTCCAACTCCCTTAACACAGACATACATGATATTTCACAGTGAGCCTTGGTTTTGTATTGCCCCCTTCCTAAAGGGCCATTGAGGGGTGCCTAGTTAAGAGTAAGGCTTGGCTTTCTCTGTAGGATCTCACATTTTATTTTTGCTTGCCATACTCTACTGCTGTGCATGGTAAATGAGTGACTCTGTATAGGATGCTGTGGTGCTTCTAGCCTGACCTGGACCTTCAAACATGTATCCTGCAGCCAGGTGTCTGGCTGGATGACTAGGTCCACCTCTTTTCCACCCTATCTCTCCCTGTGATTCCTATTCCCTGTGCACTGTACATTTACTGCTCTGGATGGAAACCTACACAAGTTGTTGAGCAGCTATCACTGTTTCCCTTCTGCTCTGGTGTAGGTAACATCCAGCACAGTGACCCCTATATGTGCATTTAGTTCTGATCCTGCATGAGGGACGCATCTGAGATAAAGACTGCATTCACTCTGTACGAGGCAGGCAGAGCAAGAGGAGCTTTAGCCAACATTTTCTCTTATAAGAAAACCACCCACAGGGGTTCACAGAGCTGTATGTGTGAGTGTGTGTGTCCAGAGACACAGAACGCGTGTTCCCACTTTAGCCATTCAAGAACAACAGTGTAAATGGGCTCCCCAGGGAGCCCTGGCTGCCTTGCTGCTGGAAGAGGCACAGCTGCAAAGCATCACTCAGGATAAACATGGGAAAAATGGAGGTTGTCTCGTGTGCTTTTAAAAAGCTGGTAGTATTGAAGTTAGAGCTACTGTTTATAGCCTAATCTCTCACTTGATTTTGTGGCAAGATCCCATGGGGAGGTCATTGCTGACAGCCACACAGCAGTGTAATTTTTAAGGCTGCAGGACTATGAGTTATGATCCTGTGAGTTTAAGCAGAAAGAATATCTGGATCTTGAAAGGGGGAAAAGCCTCTAAACTCTTAGACAGACTAACTGCAAAAATAGCTAAGAGAGCTAGGGAAAAACTTACCCAAATATATTCCAGTGTGTATAAATAGGCTCTCGTTTCTCCGATGTTCTTCACTACAAAAGGAAGTGTCACATTGAGTCAGCTTGTGACCCAGATGAAATTACATGTATTTGTTTATTTTTCTTATTCTCCTTTTTATGATGTGTTGCACTTGGTGGACATAGTTTTGTGCATGCTCTTGCATTCCAGCATCAATGTTATGAAAATGCATTTTTGTATTTGCTGTCCAAATTCTGGCTGAGGAATTGTATTTCTGGGTCTGTATATAACTCACATAAATGAGCATACTCATGTGTGTGCATGTGCGCTCACTTACAAATTAAGGACTCATTGGTCTGTAAATTAAACTAATTATACATACAAAATAGTGATGAGACTCTGCTTTTTATCAGCTGCATGATATTAAGAAGGAGGAGGAGATGGGTTTGTGGCTCAAATCAGTTCCAGGAAAGTGTTTCAGTGGACCCTACAATGAATTTTAACTCTTTTTTTTTAAGGTCTGTTATATATAAGGCACTGTAAGATACTGGTCCAACAATTATTTTGGATGTTCCTTTCTACCCTCTAAGTGTATTTTTGTGGCTCTGGACATGACTTGCTAGTAGTGGTTGTGAACCCTTTGGTTGATGGTGAATTTTGTGGAGAGGGCTTGCTGCAGTGTAGCTGGCTGTTCCTGCTGTATGTGTGCGGTGCAGCATTGTTTTGGACCCCACTTTGGGTGATGTCTGCCTTGAGATGGAGATGCCTTCTAACCACTTTGGGAATCATCAGTAGCTTTAATGCATCACTTACTTGATAAGAAGCTATTTTCTCACTAGCCACCTGGATGCTTCCCATACAAACTGCACACTGAAGGTCTATTCATCTTGGCCTACACAATGGATTTCCTTTCCATGAGCATTCTTGGAAATAAAGCTCTGCTCCGTGAATGTTTGTGAATAACAAGGTTTATGGATTCCATCTAAACAAAGCAACAGTTTTAGTATCAAGAACATTTGTGGATATTGTTGTGCTGCATTTTCTCAGCTCCAGGTTATTTCAGCAGCCCAACAGTGGCCCCAGCTTGTGTTTGACTATGTAGAAGGGTTGGTTCAGGAGAACATTGCAGGATGGAGACCAGAGCCCTGAATTGTTTTATTGCAGGAATTGGATTAACTCATATGAGCTCATTCTCTGGTCTTCATTGCATTGTGTTTAGCAGTTCCTGCAGCGTGATTGCATCTAGGTTAAGTGACATTGTTCTGGAGGCTGGCAGAGAACAATCCTGTATTGACTAAATGTGGGGGAAGGACAAGATGATCTCATAAGTTTTTTACCATTTTGTGTATGTCTACTCTTATAACCTTTTCCTTTACCTGAAGATGTTAATTCCTCACATTCAATGGATAGGATTGCTTCATAAAACAGCGGAGTTTGGCTCAACCAGGCTTGTGCCTTTGGCAGAATGACTTGCTCTCCATTAACATTGACTAGGAGAGACACTTATCCAGTCAGACACTGGACTATGGACCAGCCTACTTTAAATAAATGAGGGACTTGACTTGCACAGCTATCAATGTTTGTATTTGCCAGCACCAACTGCCCTGCTTCCCCTCACCTCCATGGAGTGGTGCTCTCCTGAGGGGACGTTATGGGAAAAGTCACTATGCACTAGTGCAGAAAAGACTCTGACTGTCCTGAATGTTACCCAGAACTTGGACTGTCATTCAAACTCACTGAGGTCCATATGGGTGTCTTCTGAGCAGAGCTTACGCTGTATGAGCTGCCCCAGGAGTTTAGATGGAGCACTATCATTATGGGCTTGGACTTTCCTGGCAAAAAAAATGACATCTGACCAATGGAAGTGTTCGGACAGCAAATGTCAAAGAAAGTCAATTTCTGAAACTATGAAAATCTGGGTCTTGCTTTCTTTGTCACTGACTTCCAAGCACTCTCCTTTGAAAGTCTTAATTGGTTAACAGTAAAATGCAGTTTTCACTGAACACTTTGACTGTGTGCCATATTTCTGAGCATAGGTCAGGAAGAAAGACTTGGTTAAAGGACAGGAAAAATCTGTCTTGAACAGTTAAAGTAGGGAAGTTTATTTTTGACTTGTAACTGAAAGAACTACTTTCTTTTTTCTCTTCTCACTGGAAATGTGTCCTAAACTTAGTGGTGAGAGTGTTGTAGGAGCAAGAATATGAGGATGGAAGAGACCTTCCCGCATTGCTCTTCCAAAATCAGCATTGGGTTCCCCCAGAGATCTGGTGGAGCATCTCCACATCATTTGTCGCTGGTGTTGTGTCCTCTTGGTGGCCCCTTTTGCATTGAATCGGAGCATCTGTAGCTCTTGTAGGGCAGATGTTACAGAGGGGCTGATAGGCAGCAATAGTACTGGGGGAAATGGGATACATATTTGAGGAGCAAAGGATGTGGAGTAACTACGTGAGTGCCTGAGCTCTTTGCATGTACCCAAAGCCCAATTAAGCTGCAGGATGGGAGAACTACCCGCAGGTTTGTCAGTGGTATGAGCAACTCTGACCATCTGCATCTTATGGTGATGCGAGAGACTGTGATCTGCTCCCACTCCCTAGTGGGACCTGCAGAACTTGGGCCTCTGCAACTTTGAAACACATAAACTTACTTGTGATCCTTTTGGTCACAAAAAAACCCCAAATAAGCAGGTGTGTTACTGTTTGACTTAACTGGAGGCAGCTGTTGCAGGTGATTAGGCTCTTGGAGTCCTTCTGGAAGTGCTTCATTTCTGTCTGTCAGCATCAGTTTCTCTGTAAATCTGAGTTCAGAAACAGCCAGAGTGGCTTCATCCCTATCAAACAGATTTTATTTTATCATAAACATGTTTTATGCAGTGTGTCCTACACACTTGTGATACTCAGTGTCTAGATGGCGTGTGCCAGAGCGCTGGGAGGGGTCACCCTTCTGCTGGCCGCTGGACAGGAATTTGCATAGGTGTCCCCCCTGCTGTGCTTTGTGAATCAGCACTTATGTGGCCTGTGTGCAGGTCAGGTACCTGTGCCTGTGGGTCAGAAGCAGCACATGCACCACTGGGAGCTGGCTGGAGGATGAAAACCAGGGTGAGCTGGAAGCACGGTTGAGTCATGTTGGGATTACTGGTTTGTGCTGTTCTAAGAGAAGCTGGGTGATAAAACTCTGTCCCAGGACGATTTTGCAAAGATGTTTGCTTTCTGCTATGACAGTGACAAGCTCCAAAGATGTACTGCCTTTCTTGTTATAGGAAACTACAGATGCAACTTCTCATCCATTCACAGAGACTTATCCAGCTTGTGTTTTGCTAAAGGCAAGGAAGCATGGGTATATTCAGTTCCTCCCATTTTCCCCCAAATCTCTCTTAAAAAGTCCTACAGGAGAGGACAACATTTCCCATCTGTGGGTGGTCTTCTTGACCACACTAAGGCAAGGTAGAGTGTACTGCCACTGGGGGACTGTGACAAAAATGCTGTTACCTATGGGGCTCCCTCATCTGTGGTGGGCATTGGCAAATGGATGGAAAATACTGGATGGGAGACAGGGCCTTTGGACTATATGGACCTTGAAGAAGCAGATAAATCCTGGAGACCTGGAGAAATGTCAGACCTCTTTCTCAATTGCTCAGGTGGAATCAAGGCATGCTGTGGAAGGGCTGAACAGCTAGTTCGTACTCCAGGCTTGAGCACACCAGTGCTCTTTCTGTGATGAGACGATGTGGCTGGAGGAAGGAGCAGGGTTTAGAGGTTGCAGCCCTTAGACTCCCTCCTACAAACTCTCCCTCTCCTCATGCACAAACACAGTCCTTGTTGGCAGTGTGATGCTGCAGCTGCCATGAGAGATCCAGGCAAATCCCATAATAGGGGTGTGGAAAGCAAAAGCAATCCAGTAATGAAAAGAACCCTCTGCCATGTGTAAGTTATTTTCGAAGGATGGTGTTGCTGTTTTCCCAGGCAACAGCAGGCTGCAAGGCAACTTGGGTGGACAGGTGATCAGGGCAAAGCAGAGAGTTACCATCTCCAGCCAAGATGGGGATGCTGTTTACAATGAACAGAAGCTGTAAGAGAAGGGAGGGACTGCTAAGAGAGACCTGGGAGATCTCCATGGAGACACTTAACCTGTTCAATTGTATGCCTTCCAGGACTGGCAGTGACCAGGTCCTCAAGAAGAAAAGAACCTGGCATGGGAATGGTAGGATCCTTGCCACATGTACCATCTGCAGCCAGGTGAAGATTTCCAGACCCGCTATTCAGAACAGAATAAAAATGGCATTGAAACGACATCAAGGTTGGGACAAAAGCCATAGAAAGCCAAGAAATTTAAAAAGTGACAGCGAGCTGTTTGCTCTCAGCAACGGGTCTGAATTGGGAGGAGGGGGAGTAGGCAGAGGAGAGGGAGGGCAGGGAGTGGATGCTGCCTTTGCTGGGCTGATAGTGTGGGGGCTTGCCTTGTCTCTGAGGCTGACAACAAGTATTCTTTGCTGTTATTATTTTGGAGCAATTACGTATTATTAAATCCTCCGTATTTGTTATTATTCTCTTATATTTTAGAGCAAATCTTGAGAGTGTGAGGGAGGTGAGAATTGAGAGACAATACTGGAGGATGAAGGATTAGATTTTAATTTTGTGATTCACCCCGAGGAAGGGACAGCATCTGTTCATCTGCCTGGGCAATTTAACTTCCTGCTCTCTTCCTGTTCCAGATCCTTGGAATGACCTGGACTAATATCTGTGTCTGAGCTCTGACTGCTTTACTTGATGACACTGAAGTCAAAATTCCTCCCTCCCTTTCCAGCCCTTGGGAAAGTGAAGTTTTGTGCCCTGGTGTGCATTTTACCCATTCACAGTCTGGATACGTCCTCTGTCACTATCATGCCTGAGCACCCTATAGCCATGGTGTTCTCTGAGGGAGAGAAGGGTCTAAGGCCATGGCTGCTCAAGGACAAGACTTGGGCATTTGGGGGTCTCAGAAGGTGTTTTCATAGTGAGAAGACCAGACTTGTGACCCCAAACTTACCCACAGCTAGCATGCTGCAGGTACAACCTTCATCCTTGCATTCAGATATTCCCTTCACTTTTCCTGAGGAAATTGGGGGACACAATCAGCTATTCCTGCTTTCCAAGCTGCAGTGCTCTCCTGAACGGAATGCAAGATTCATGGCATTAGAAGCAGTGTGTGTATCTCAGCTCTGCTGCTCTAGCATTTGTAACTGTCCTGCTTGAAGGAGGAAGGGACTGAGGCTACAAGGTTGCAGTTTCCATTTGAACTGGTGCAGGAGGCTGAAGGAAGTGACAGTATGAAACCTTGTGGAGCCCTTTTGCCTTATTTTCTGGAGAGTTCGCAATGTAGAATACGACAAAGTGATGGTACGGTCTGTGCTCCTGTGCCAAGTGCTGTGTCACACGGAGATGGAAACCACCGAATCCACCTACCATAAACAAAGGAAATGGGGAAATGATTTACCATAAAATTAATTAAAGAGTGGTCGATCTCAAAAGAGAAATGCACAGACCACACTTTGGGCCTCAGGAAGGGTCAAAAAGACAGAAAGGGGAGTAGGCTAAAGAGAAAGATTTCCTCTATAGCCTGGAATTGGGCTCATCCAGCACTGCCATGCTCTGGGGTCTCTTGGGAACAGAACAGCAAGCCCAGGAGAACAGCCCTGAGGGAAGGTGGCATTGCTTCACGCTCTGAAGGTGTCATTGGGCTCTGCCTCTGGAAGTGGAGGGAAAAGGGATATGCTTCTTCCCCATCAAGATTTCAGTGATTATTGGTATCCATAAAAGGGAGCCCCAGGGACATTCTTGGCCCTCATCAGGTGACGGACACCACTAGTGGAGAAAACACCTCTGTTGTGTCAGTCCTTGCTCAGCTTCCTCCTGGGTACACAGTGCAGGGTACCCAGTTTGGAGCACACTCTTGTTGCATGGGTATGGGAGAGCCAAGGGAGCAGCTGGCTGGCTGGTGAAACTGGCTTCCCAGAACAGGAATCATTTCCCTTTTGTCAGCAGGTTGTGTGAGGTTAAACAGTCACATCTGAAGTATTCCTCTGCAATGGCATGTTTAAACATCTGCAGCCTTGTGCCTGGCCCTGCACACTGGTTGTTGCCTATGGGGCTGTGAAGAAAAACAAAACGCACAGAGGAAAAAGAAAGAAAAAAATAGCAGTAAAAATAGTAAGGGAGATGCAGGGACAGACATTGCCTGACTCTCCTCTTTCATCCATCAAAAGGAGAGTGAGGCCATGAAAGAGACAATTATATTAATTAATTAATTTGTATACTTTGAGCTTAGCTTGGCTAAATGATTTGTAAGTATAGACTGAGCTGTTTGCACGACTGAAAAGAGAATGTGTTGAGATGTGTAATGGAGGTTAACAGTTCCTCCTGACACTGGACATGCGACATATGAGACAGTTTCAGGAGAAGAAAGGTGCTGGAGTCATTTAAAACTGCTCTGCTGGAAATAATAAAAACTAGTGTCCAAAAGAGTATTACTGGGTTGAGATTAAGCCCATTCATCTCAAGATAGTTTCTGTCTCTAATTTATCAAATTCTTTATAACAGCGGGTAATTGGAAGAGTAGACATTCATTTAAATGTACCTAAGACAGATAAATATCAGGGAGGAACTAGAAGCAATACTCAGACTAGCCGCTTATATACCTTTTGGGTTTTTGAAAGGAGATTCTAGCTCTTTGCTGTCCATCTTTTTGCATTTCTTCACCTCCCACCATCCAAACTCCGCCCCTTAAAGCATCCCTCATCAGCCTTCCTGCCACAAAGAAACAGGTCAAGATAAAACACACACACACATACACACACACCCTCCCACCAAAATCCTGATCCTTTTATTGTTTTGGTAATGCTGTGGCCAGAGGACTATAAGATCACACCCCCTGAGTCATCTTCTGAACTGAATAAAATTATTTCCTCAAACTAGCCATCACACAGTAACGAAGTCCATGAAGTACCTTCTGTGGGAGTTTTCCTTTGTGTCCCAGATCTGTTAGAGATGGGATACCAGGGCTACCAGAGAGATGATGTGAACAGAAGTAGCTACCCTCAGCTTTTGGAGGGCATTAGTCTTGACATTCGTGTTATGTAGCCCAGCTGTCCCCTGATTTTCAAATGTTATCTTTGAAATCTCCAACACATCTTCATTCTTACCCCTGTGACAGTCCTCTAGGCTCTTCCCCTTTGGGCTGTTAAGAAGAAAAGCTCTACAGGGGGGACAGAGCGGGATGAAAGAATGGCCCCATTTGAATGGATAGACTATTTTATGAGCAGATACAAAGCAAGAGTAGTAGGCCACTGCTGGGGATGATGGATGCACTGCTGGTGGAAAGGCATAACTCAGGAGGCACAATTGTCAGCTACCTGAATTAGTAATTTGCATTTCCACATGAAGAGTAAGAGTCACTTTTCTGAGCTCCGGCATTGCATACAGACTTCAAAAGCTACAAAGTTATGTAAACTAAATGATTAATAGACCAAAGAAATTTTACATTACGTACATTCAACACAATGTTTTTTTGATGAAGCAATGCCAGCTACTAATGCAAGGACAACTTCTGAAAATGTTGGCTAACCGCCTGCTCTTACTGGTTTTCCACACAGCTGGAAAAAAATTCCTTGACTGGAAAAGTCCCTGGGCAGACAGCGTATATCCAAAAAGGTCCTCCATGTACATTGTATGAACATGAACATCTTCAGAGCCTTTCCCAGAAGCAGGATCGACCTGGGGATGGTGTATTTACGGGGGACCTGGCTCTGCAGTGCTTGTCCAGAAGTCCTCAGCAAATCACGGGGCAGAGTTGGCTGGCATTTGGTGCTTACAAGTGATGAAACATTGTGCTCACAGAGAATCTTCCACAGAAGGCACACCTTCTTTTGAAGGACATCTCCTTTGGTACTTTAGAGGCAACTGGCTGGAAGGTCTCCCTGCAGTTGTGTGGGATCATCCATGCTGGGACTTTTCTTCCCAGTAGGCTTGATCCTACTCACTGTCACACACTTGCATGGGAAGGTGGCATCGAAGACTGGTGCTTGCTCTGTGCATCATGGGGAGGTGAGCAGGTCTTGAGATCACTGTGCCTGCCTCAAGCTGTGAGGCAGTTGGGGCAATGGGACAGATGTACACTAGAGGACTGAGAGACAATGGGATCAGCCATGACTTTTCCTTAGGTAGGAAGGGAGATGTAATGAGTCATGAGTCTGGGTCTGAGTTGTGTCCTGCATTGGGACATACTGGCTGTGGCTTGCCCATGCTCGGGTAGTAAAGAACTGCTTCCACCAGGTAGAATGATTATAGAGACTCTTTATTTTTTTTTTAATTTTCTTCTTTATTTTCAGGGTCCCGACAGTACCAGAAATAGGTTGCTGAAGCATTTTAGTAGCTCTCTGACCCAAAGAGGCTTGAAGAAAAATCTGCTTTACTAGTTCAAGATAAAACTATTGCTACTGAGGCACAGGGAAATAGATGGGAGAGGCTATCATTAGTAGTCTTAATGTATTGTAGTCTTGTAGTGGTTTTGTTCATTCAAATGTAACTTGGCATTAAAGATAATTTCTGCACATAATGTGGAAAAAATGGGCACTATGATTCTTTTTCAGAGCAGAGAATCTTAGGTTAATTCATCAAAAATTATTGCTTGCACATAATTTTTCATGTCCGGACCATCATATTTTCTAAAAATCTATGGAGGGCTCTGTGACAAATTGTAACATCTCCAGATGAGCTCTTGTAATGAAGCTGAGGCAGTCTGTTGAGCAAATCAACAATTTCATCAGTCTGTATTTATATTCCAAGAAACTACACTGTAGTATGATAAATTCACCATCTGGTCACTTACTGCTCTACACATCTGTATTGTGTTATCGTTTTAGACCATGTTGGTAGGATTCATCCCTTTTTATTTAGCTGATAGGTGTTTAGTCTACTTCAGTTGTCTACGCTTCCTGGTAGACCATGGAGGTGTTTTCAAACAGCAGTTTAACTTCTCCTGTCCCTGCTGACATCATTTATCTTGGGATGGAATGAATTATCCTTTGGAAATACTTCTCTTTCTCTCTCCATTGACTTGAGATAGTGCAAAGGTGACTAGCCCAGACCAGATGATAAAGTGGTAGATGGGCTTGCTCTGCACTGATACCTCCACTGGTTATGCATGCAGTGAATATCAACATGTGAATACAAACTATGTCTGTTAATATCTGCAGAGAAGGATGCTTTAAATGCACCGATCTGGTCTCAGACTGCCAAGACTGAAGGCCTATAGCTAACAACGCAAAGGTTTTATTTAGATATTAAATTAAGAGCCTGGCTTTTGAACTCAGTGGAAAGGTTCACACTGATTTCTGGCTGGGGTTGCCCCCATTTGCGGGGATGCTGTGCTCTCATAGCTCAATTACTAGTAAAAGGGGTTGCCAGAGTGACTGTTCTGGACCAAGGAGCCTAGATTTGGTCCCACTGTAGAGTCATTTCCTGGAAGTTTTCCTTTTGTTGTTTCTCTTGCAACTCTGAATATCTGCTCAATTTTCTATATTTACTTTCTTTCCCTTCTTTTGTGGAGTGCATTGTATACGTCCCTGGCTATGACAATGTTCTTTCATTTCAGGAAATGCTCTGAGCATCATACCAGAGCAGTTGCTGTTCAGTGGTGAGGTCATTTCAAGAGAAAGGTTTTGCAACATAGGCAAGGTTTGTTTTGCCTGGAGACAGACAACCAGGTCTGGGAACTCTAGACAGACAGGGCACACAAGGAAATGCTGATGAAACCGGTGCAGTGCTGAAGTCTTCTGAGTAAGAAGAGTGAGCGGAGTTCTTCAAGAAGGAGATGGATTCTATGTACTTCCCAGGAGCATGTGGTAAGGAAGAAAACAGATTACTTCGAAAATACAGCACAGAGCATGTGCAGCTTGTGGTCTATTGGGTCATCATAGTTGTGTCCAATAGAATACGGTTGTCTCATTAAAATACAATGATCAAGGTAAGTTTGATTCTTGCCTTCTGTCTTCAGTGGCCATTTAAACAACAAAATTACTTGGCAATATCCTTGTTCTTTAAAACCAGTAAAGGCAAGGATGTGTACATTGAGTCCATGACTACAGCTCCATTCAGAAAGGTTATCTTAAGGCAAAACTAATAGAGGAAACATGAGGCTAGGAAGCCAGGCCATAACATGGATAATATTGAGTACACATGGCCCATCGTGGAAGGTTCCTGTCCTCCATGGGATATTTGTGGGAAAGTCACATCTGACTGTTATCTCTGCTTCCCTCTGTGCATACTCATGGCCCATGATGGCTGCTCAACTCTAGATCTATCAGGAGCAGGCAGGCTTTCAGAGCTGTTCAAACAAGTCATTAAATTAGACAGGCGATTCAAATGGAGAATTTGCTGTGGTGGTGACTCTTACCCAATCCACAGTTTCCACAAAAAGGAAGTTCTGGTTTTACATATTAAACTAGTGTTTGTCCTGCAAAGCACCATGCAAGAGTGATCAGCATGCCAGACTGAGTAGAGATCCTGATTAAAATAGCATTGCCCCAGCCATGAACAAGCCAGACATATGGATAGATCAAACTGAAAGTATCTGAACACATACACAAGCCTTGATTACTACATTTAATGAGACTTACTAGAGAGTAACATTTTTGTTACTCTCAATTATTGAGACATGCATAATCTTTTCTTCCATATTTTAGCAGTTTAAAATACAGTATATCCCCACTGCATTGCGACCTCTCCATTCTGACCCCACGCATTTGCGAGGAAAATTTCTCGCAATTCAGTTTCAGGGATCTGCGAGGTTTCCTCGCCGACTCATGAGCAGTGCCTCTGCTTTGCTGAGGGGCAGTGCCGGCTCTCCCTGTATGTGGGATGGGGCCAGCCCCCTGGGGAGGGTGCCTGGGGAAGGCGTGCTGTTTCTCCAGCTCGCAATGGTGTTTAGAGCCCTGTGGCACCATGCCCCCATCCCTGACCTGGTCCTGTGTGTCTCCTGTGTGCTCCGCTGAGACCCAGCACAGCACTGCCACAAGACATGCCATTCCTTGTTACTCAGAGCCCAGTCAAAGCCTGAGCAGTGCTGCCTCTACAGGGACCAGTGGATGTTAAAGGGAAAGAAACTCCGATACTGACGCCTCCCACCCCCCGCCATAAGCGGTACGGGGTGTCACAGTGTTGCAAAGTTAAGGTTTTCCAGGCTCCAAGAACACTGACCAGAGCTCAGGGACACCCCGATCGGAGGTACACCCTGACTTCCCCACTGTGGAGGCAGGGCAAGCACGCGTGGTGGCAGCACAGCAGCCGGGCCAGGGGCCCGGGAGGGGGCCAGTGGGGGGAGCTGGGGGGGTGAGCAGCGGCGCAGGGTTTGGGCTGTGAGCACGTGCGGTTGCAGCAACCACTCAGAAACGGTTCCCTTTGCTCCCCTGTGCTGAGAGAGACCATGGGAAGAAGCGGAACGTGTCCACAGTGTTCTGGAGTACCGGGGGGTGGAGCAATGGGCGTGGCCTTCATGCATATTAATGACCTGCGCATCTTTGTGAGTTCTACGTTCTGCAAGACCCCTGGCATGACCCATTCCTCGCAAATGACGGGGTATAACTGTATTACATCTGCAGTTGTCCACACTTTACAAAATTTGGCCCATAGTCTATCAGAGACCATCTACCTGAATTTGCAGTTCAGTCAGAATCTGTATTCTTACCCAAGAAAATGCATCCCAGGAATCACCTCAAAGGCTTTGGCCATGTAGGGTAGGATAAAGTTGCCAGTGATGCCTAATGCAAAGCTTTGACTAGCGGAACCCATCACTTTCAAGTTGTAGATAAAATAAATATGCATTATGATGAAGCTGAACAACAAAAAAGCTTGCTTCTGATGCAGCTAAAACCAGAACAAGTCAATCCAATTTACAGAAACCTAATAGCTAAGATACAGCCCTGGTTTTCTCCAGGTTTTTCATCTGGATCAGAGAACTGAGCTGAAATGTTTCTTCTTTGTGTGGAACTGTGTCTTCCTCTGCATTTCCAACAACAGCAAAGCAAACAATGCTTCGCATTTGTTGCCAAATCCTATTGTAGCTTAGTTTATTCTTTCCTCTGTAAATGCACTGGCCTTCTCTGCGCTTCCACAGCACAAGTTCAGTCTGATGCCAAAGGCACCAGTGCTGCTGCAGGCTGCCCACCAGCAGTTTTGCACCCCGGTGTCTTATTTCTTATAAGCAAGGCTCAGTGTGATGATGCAATAAAAATGCAGCAGTCTGATGCAGGGAGCTTGGGGTCTCTTGATTGCAGCTTTTCATGCAGTTATGCACAGTGTTTCAGGAAAGCCAAGAGCAGGCAATGCATTGGTGCATCACTGTTTAGAACATATCTTGGTGTGGATGTGGGTGACTGGTCAATACTGCACGCTAGAAAAGGACCAGTTAATTTTTCCTGTACCTCACTTAGTGAATCCAGTTCAAACTTGCACTGGTTCCATCAACAGCCATTTCAAAAAGTCTGCACCTCTCCACACAGGCCAAGGAAGTTTATAGCTTGTTCTGAAAAAAAATTTCAAACCATAGACAAAAGTCCTGCATTTGTCACAGACAGTTCACAAATAACATTGATTTTTATGCATCTGTGGGGTAAACTGAGATTCCCGCTCAGCCTGATCTGTACCATGGTTAGCCCCTGGAGTGTTCCTTTAAACAACTCTCTGAAAGTCCCAGAGGCACTGTCTGAAACCAGCACTTTAGTGTGTGACCTTTGCGGGTTACGGTAGTATTAGGCACTGGGCCACTCTGATGCAAGTTCCGCGAAACCTCAGCCCATTTCTAAACTTCCATATTGATATATTTCCTGGTTCCAGTGGTGCATAAAAGAAACAAACTTCAGAAAGCCCCGCTCTGGATTTTCCCTTGCTTTCTTATGACTCTTAAATCAATCATGTTATTTGTTATTAGCACCCATGCTATCACACAGGTTCTGTGGGGAGTCTAGGAAGAGCTGCCCTCCTTCCAATTGCTGATGTGCTCAATCCTAGGAGGTAGTAGCTGAAGACAAACTTCGACATACTTCCTGTGCATGGGTTCCATCACAGTGACATACATATTTTTTTTTTAATCATTGTCCGTACATGTCAGAAATTGATCACATTACATTTTGTCCCAATTCAGCTGGAACAGCATCTGCAGTCCTTCATCAGTTTTACACTGAAGAAGGACAGCTCTTGCCCTTCTCCCCGCTCTGTACCTTTGAGGTGTATTGCCTACTTCTGCCTGAACAAAACATCTCTGATGCCAGTGAGACCACTCGAAGGAAAACTCTTCTTTGCAAGGGATCCTTTGGGGATGTAATCTCTATGTAAGCCTTTGCTCCTTCTCCAGTAAGTAGTTAATAGCTACATCTTTGTGTCCGGATGGCTCTGAGTACCCAGATTAGCCCTTATAAGCATGAATAGCCAGCACAAATAGTGACTAGTTGGGTACCTAAACAACCCGAAGTGTGAAGGAGTACAAATCCTGCAGTTCTGCTGTGTGTCTGCTCCTATGTGGATTCATATAATACAATTCAGCCACTCATATCTTTTATACATTAGTGCCACATCTTTAGCCTTATCATCTTCTTCCTTTGCGTCTCCACATCCTTTTCCACAACTTCAAGTCTCAGCTCTCTTGTGGTGTATTTTCTTCTGTGATGCCCCTAGCAGAAGAGGTTTAAAGAAGAATCTCCATGGCATATATGAATTTAGGTAGGATGAACAAGGACCTTGCTTACTATGTCCTTACCTGCTTGGCACTAATGACTCCTGAGACTAAACAAGTGGATGAAGAGGCTGTAACAGCCCAGTCTGAAGCCCAGGGAAGGTTAGTGCACTTGCATGTAGCTAGCAAAGGAATACAGTAGCAGGGAGAGAAACAACAGTGAAATATTTGTGCATGAGGGACAGATGGAGATGAAAGCACTGGGAGAGGCCATGCTGTGGCTGATGCCAGTATGCCTTTGCATACCTCATCCTCCCTACAAGGTCAAACCTTGCCACAGCTTTCAAAACCACTAGTGTTTAATGACTTGAGTTCCCTGCAGAAGAAGAGATGTGGGATGGAAAAGCAAACAGGTCTTCTCTTCACCCTTTGCGCCTCTCTTTGATCTCTTTCCTCACTACCTTCTGCAGGAGTATCTCAGCATGGGCAGTGACACTCTCTGACTCACTTGGGCTGCAATGGTGTGTGATAGGTGCACCTGGCTTCCTCTGGGCACTGGCTCATTGCAGCTCAGTGATAGGTGGCAGAAAATATCCCTGGGAAGCAACACGGGGTGGCAGGGGGAAGTGATTAAATACAGTGATCCCCTGGAATTTGCTGGGGGTCGGGTCTAGGCAGGTCCCACGTGTTATGAAATCCGTGAAGATACCCAACCCATGAATATTCAACTACTCCCCGCCTGTAGCCACTCCACTAATAAGGTCTGGAGGGATGGTCCTGGGAGTGCGGCTCGCACTGTAGCACCTCATTAAAGCGGAGGAAGCACCCTTTGGTGCTTCCCGGCCCCGAAATCCAGGGTCCGGGACATTCTGTGCACGTGCATGGTCTCACAACTCACTGAAAATCCAACCATGATTAATTGAATACGTGGATATGTGAGCCATGAATATGCGGGGGATCACTGTAGTACAAAAGACAGATGTTGCTTGCACATGGTGGAGCCTCTGGAGCCAATTGTACTGTGAACACCAAGGATGTCTTGTCCTTTCCTGTCCACCAAGCTCCCTGTGGGACACAGCAGAGCTGAAGAGCTTTTCACTTTGGCTATTTTGAGAGTAATTAGCAAAGTATTTAAGGTTTGCAGAAGCTTCTATGTTTTCTAACTTTCTCCTTCAGAAAAAAAACCAAACCCAAAACCTGTGAAAACCTTCTCAATGTCTATGTATTTGTTAAAAAATTGCCTTTGACCAACATCCAAAATAGCAACCCACAAAGAGAACAATTCAGTGTTGCTGAGTACAGAGGGCCCAGACTATTGCTGAATGCATGATTTGTGGTTATTGCCCAAGCACACTTACATTGTCTCACAGTTTACCAGGCAGACCCAGATGTCTTTGCTTTTTAACTTGGCGCAGACAAAACCGGAGAAAAAATATTAAAAATCCCATATCCCTGTTTTCAGCTGTGGAAAGCTTCCTACTTGTGCTCACGTTCCATCCAGGCCAAGCATTCAGATCCTTCCCTGTCTGAGGGAGTAGCAGAACACCATGTCACTGCTAGCCAGGAGTCATGTGAATCCTCCTACCTTGCTTTGGACATGTCTCACCGGGTGTCAGCTATATGATGAAGCAGGCCTGTTTTGTGCACAGATATTGAAGTCAGTGCTGGAATTTCTGCTAGAGTTTTCTCAGCCTGCTGCTGAGCCCTAAGTGCTCCTAACAGACCTTGATACCCTGGAGATCCAGTGGTGGGCAACTACTTGTGAATTTGTTTGTATTTTCTCTCAAAATGTCTGATATTTTCTACTTAAGTTGTCTGTTTGTAGTTGATCAGCTGCTTTCATCACATGGTGTTTTCTGTTCCCTAACCAGGGAAACAAGCCAGCAGTTTGAGTAGGACCTCCCAGGTTTTCAAACCTAGAAATTGGTTTTCGTGAAGATTTATACTCATATTCAGTGCTGGGAAGGGGCTGACTAGCAGGACTCTGTCACAGCACTCTTTCCAAACTCTGTAGGAGCTTGATGCTAAATCAAACCAAAAATCCTTTCCCTCTCCCCCTCCCTCCCCATCCTTTTCCAGTTAGAAAAGCTGAGGTTTGCTATGACCTATGGATTTTGCAGTGTGCAGGGAATGTTTCCCCTCCCCAGCTTTCCTGACTGTCGGTTTGCCTGTTCTTCATTCCTGGCTCTGCCATTCCCTTCTCCTCCCCAAAATGTCTGTGATATGAGTCTCCCTCTTTTCCTCTCTCTACAGAAGCCAGCCTTCCCACCCTAAAAGGTCAGGCCCTCTGAAGTCAGGTGCTTGGAGGGAGCACAGCAGTGTGAGGCCTTGACAGACAGGAAGCCTTTTACTCTAATTAGCCTTTGCAGAAGTTTGGCATTTCTCCTTGTAGCTGTTTCCCCACTGATGAAGAGCACGTATCCAGCTCTTCCTTCTCACCTCACACATCCGAGCCTCCTGCTGTCTCCTGCTGGGCTTCAGGGGTTTAGTTGTGGAACATGTTGCTTGGAGGAAGCAGGCAGGGGAGATGTAAGGAGATAAACACTATTTTCTGAGGCTGGGAGGGTTTTCTTTCAACTCGGCCACATTCATGACCTGAAGCTGGATCATTTTTGCTACTTGCTCCCACTTGCCTCCTCCCTCCCAGCCTGGACTAGCCAGTCTTTTGTCTGGTTAATCAGTACAACTCCTTCCAGGGCTTCCTGGGGGCTCTTTGGCTGCTGGGTTATGAAGACCCATGAGTTCATTGTTTAAATTAAGTTCTTCTATATGGAAACACCACTGGTTTCCCATATGGTCTTGGCAAAGCCACCATCCGCTCCCCACCTAAATTAAATTTCACTAATTGAATTAGTTACCATTTTATCAGCTGCCGCTTTGCAGTAGATTGCAAACCCCCAGGGGTTCAGGCCACGCGCAGTCAAGAGCTTCCCCACCTCACTCTCTCATTCATCATCATGACAATGCGCAGTGCTGGGAGAAGCAGAGGGGTGGAGAGTACCATGCCCTTCCCAAGCATCCCAGCCATCTCTGAGCATCCTAATGATTGACCTCTGTGAGTGAAGCAGCCCTGTGCTGACCCCAGACTGCTGAAAGGAAGCATTCTCCCTTTTGTAAAAATCCCCCTGTGATGGTGGTGCCGGCCAGGCTGAATGCAGGAGTGTCAGAAGGGAAGCCCTGAGCACAGGCAGTGGCGCCCTGGGACATTGCAGCTTCCATATGCCAGGGGACTAATAGTGACAGGCCTGGGCTCAGGGGACAACGCTGTCATGCTGTCCTGCAGGCGAGAAAGGAAGAGGGGACATGCAGAAAGGGACAGTCTAAAGTAGGTCTGCCAGCATCTGGCAGTGGAGCATGAAGCATGTCACCTGCCCCATCCTCTGCCTTCCCTCAGCAGGCACTAGGGGCTCAGCTACTGTTGTATCCCAGCAGGATGCTGGGGATGCGGTGCCTGAGTGAGTGGCAGAGATGCTTTTGGCTGCTGGACTGCATCCTCTGTTGAGGACTGTGGCTGTCTGCAGGTGTTGATGACCACTTGGAAAAGTATTTGCTTTCATGTTACAGCTTAGGGGAGGGCTAGGGAAGTCTAAGAGGTATTTAGGAGCATCATAGCCTTATAATCCCTGACCTCTCCTCTCTGTGAAGGAGGAGAGGGGTGCATAGAAGCATCAGAGAGGCTGGGGATGTAACCCTCTGAACTCAAGCCCAGAGGAAATGCCTTCTAGGAACACATCAGCGCTGCATAATATTTAGTGGTAGGGGAATGCCTCTGTCATGGAAACTGGGTTGGTAAGGCCAGTGGGGCTATACAGGCTTAACAAGCTGAGCTTATCAACCACACCAGTTTGTATTTAGACTCCTTGCAGAAGATAGACACCTTCATCTCACTTAGATGATGCCAGACCTGAGTTTGCTTTGCAGATAAGGCAGATATCCATCAGTAGTGATGATCAAGTTAGGTATTTGCAGGACGCTTCTGGGTAAGAGCAATTGGCTCCTAGAGCCAAACTCCACTGCTTCCAAGATAACCTGTCAAAGAGTGACCTGGTTTTCCTCTGAGGACCTGTGAGGCAGAAGACGCTTGGATGCATGCTTAGATGCGTCTGAAGGGAGGGAAGCCAAATCTGAGAATGAAGTGCAGTGTTGACCAGGGACAGCACCCTTCTGCCCACACTCACCCACTCATTTTGCCCTTCTGAGGCACATATGTACTTGTAAACAAAACAACCCCCCAAAATCTGTAAAAAAAGGATCGATGCTCAATGTGCATTTCACTGAAGTCTGGCTAACACCCAACATATCCCATGTCCTTGATAAAATGCCAACTTGTTTCAGAAAATCCACAATGGTGTTTGAATATCTGAGAAAGAACAGTTCCAGGAGTACTCACCAGATTTTCATGCTCAGCAATGGGTTGGGGCTTAAATTTATTACGAGTCACCGATTTATGCTCCCTCGCCAATTTTAACATTTCCTCATAAATCATGAAAAAAGTATATACAGAGGTCATAGAAACAAATGAGTCAGCAATTGCTCAGAAGAGATTTCTTGGATAGGAACTGGGACTATTCAAGCTGATTATCAGTTTCACCTTTCTAATTCATGCTGTAGGTTTTCACATGGTTTTCTGCTAAATCGTATCTATTGGCTCCCATTTTTACCTCTGCAAACAGATTTTAACAAAGCTCAGGTACCAATTTTCAAAGCAGACCACTGCTGCATTAGTGAGATTATGAGTTAATGAACAGAAGCTGTGAAAATGTGTGCAAAGTCCAGCACCCACCAAGGTACTACGAAAGCAAAAGGGTTGAAAACTCAGCACAGCCCAGAGGTTTGGATCTGCATCAGTAGTGGGGATGACAATTTGGAAGTGTCCAAGCCTATGAGGGAATCGGAGCAGTGGTTGAAGCATCAGCATGTAGAAGAATGTCACTGCTGTGACCAGGGAGCTGGGGCAGGGGGAACAGGCACCTGGGGAAGGATATTTTGCTGTAGGATATTGAGCAGGGGTGGTTGGAATATGAAGCACTAAGGGGAGAAGGTGTGGCATGTGTACAGTGTGTGGCACAGGTGTGTTTAACTAGGTTGCCCCACAGGACACTGTTGTGAGCCAGGGATGGATGTTGGCTGTGGGTCCATCACCTCCCCACCTTCTAGTGCAAGAGGGTTAAATGTGGCTGAAACTGGATGCAATCTCTGGACACATCAGATGTTTGTTTTAGGCCTGTAGATCAGATCATTGTTTTAGGCCTGTACTGCACCTCTGGGCTCTCCCTGTCCATGCAGAGCTCATGTTGAGCAATCCCCCAAATGTTTATTTTGCTTTTGGAAGACAATGGAAATTTACTCCAGAGCTTTACCTCATCACTGCTGGGATATTTGTGGGCAGCAGTGTTTCCAGCACCATTTTGGTTCCTTCTCTGTCGGACTCCTCCTGTACCAGAGGCAGCTGGCTTTGCAGCCCTTATTTTTTCCCCAATTTCAACTGAACCCATTGCTTCCAGTACTTCTGTGAACACTTCATTTACATATTCTTCTGAATTTGCATCAGCCAAAACATTGGTCATTGAAACCTTCTCTTCTCCACACTTAAAAAAAGCTCTGCTTTCCATATATGAGCTCTGAGGAGCCAGGGACTCTGCATGGGATTACTTCCCCTCTCCACGTTGTTCTGGCGGTGGGGCACCTCCGGGAAGGAGGACAGACTTGCCAGCACCCATCCGCTAGCTCCATCTAGTGAAAAGACTACTGCGTCAATCCATCGGCTTGGGAACATGGGGCCAGGACCACCAGAGTTTCCAGGTCCCTGGCAGGATCACCCGGGCTTACTCCAATTCCTAGGCGGGTGGCACTGGAAGATGTAAAGGTAGCTGAAAGCTAGTAGGCAGAGAGCCAAAGGGGCTGTGGCTGCAGCAGGAGATGGAGAGGTGTGGGAGCAGGACAAGGCATGATGTGTTGGCTCCATGGGGTCTATGATTTCCTCTCTGAATGAGGAGTGAGTTGGAGCATCTCCTGGTGACCTGGGGGCCAGAGTGGCCTTCTCTCAGAACAGTGAATTTACAGTGTAGATGCAGAGTGAATCTGGTCATTATATGGACCTGCTTTAAACTGACAATATTTTCATGCTTCTTGGCACCACAATTCTGTGAGCATCAGCATCACACACTGCCTATCAGACATTGATGCCAATATTAGGTTCATTGTGCTCCTGGACTGATTGTTGAGGATCGAGAGATGAAAGCAGTGAACATAAGTCTGCTTAGTTTGCAAGAGAAAGATTGTGCTTTGTTGTGATTCTCTTTAGATTAGTACAGGTCAAACAGTGTCCTGGTCCTTTTTACAACAGGCACAACATATACCACCACTATACAGAATTGCACCGTTCCTTGAAGGAAAGAGGTGCTTTTGTGCTATCCAGGCATGACAGTCTTTCCTTTTCCACTACTGGCACTCATGGCACTCACCTTTTAGCAAGCCATGAGTCACCCAACTCCTATTTCTCTAAGCCTATTAGGAGGATGGGTTGGATTTGTCTGTTCCTTTGGCTGCTGAACACTCTGGGTTCTAGTAGGTTGTTTTTCCAAATGCTAGCTAAAGTGCATGAGTTTTAAGGTGATGTAATAGATCATAGTAATTTTAAATCCTGCAATAGCATGACAAATGTGAGTTTAAGATTTGAGACTGGAACACCTGGTGTATTTTTGGTTTCTGCTGTTGGACAAGATTGGTGGAAGTAGGGATTCACCTGCTATTTCTTTTGTTCACTCTGTAACTCATTGCTTTAGTCAGTGCATTCTTTCAGTGACTGAGATTAAACTAAGTTTTGTGGTCTTCATTCCTGTTCTGTCACTGCCTATGGAATGAATCACTTTTATGGGAATGACACCTTGAAACATGGCAATCTGGGAAAGAAATGTGAATAATTATATATTCACTTTGGAGTATGATCACCTAATGTGATAATGGGCATTATCNTTTTACTGAAAGAGTGATCTGGATGTGGAATGGGTTGCCCACAGAGGTGGTTGAGTCACCAACCCTGGACGTGTTCAAGGAGAGGCTGGATGAGGGGCTGAGTGATATGATCTAGATGTAGAGCATAGGTTAGTTGGATTATAGGTTGGACTAGATGATCTTCAAGGTCCTTTCCAGCCTTTTCTATACTGTGATACTGTGTAATTTGGCAGGGGGGAAAGGGCCTGTACTGTCCTTGTGGTGTGCGAAAAGGCAAGTGAGAGTGCATCAGGTCACAGAAAGGATGCACTTCAGAGGTGGGAACCACAATGGTTTGTTGGGTATGATAGCCATGCTTAGACAGGTTGAAGGTGGCTGAAAAATTACAGATGTGCCAGATAAGACCTAGAAGAATAAAAAATCTGCAATATGAAATCACCATTTTTTAGTTTAACAAATATTATGCTCCTTGAAGAAGGTTGAAAAGTGATGCTGTCTTTGCCTATTAAAATCTAGATCAAAAGGAAGTATCTGATATAACTGGTTTTTTTTCCCATTTATTCAACAAGACTAATACACTGCTAGCCAAATGTTTAGGAATCTAAATCCAGAATAAATTTACATTTTTAAGAATAAGCATAACAGTCCACTTAATTTGAGCAATCTGGGGAACTGCAGTGTTATTCATAGATTACATTCCTCCCTGCAACAGAAAAAGAGTCATTAGTCTGTTTTTTTTAAGAGCAACATTGTAGTAATTCCTATCTCCCTTCCAAGCAAAAGCAGATGATTTATGTATGTTTTGAAAATCATTCTGTGCTTGATGTTCCAAATACAGAGAATGAGACTAGGTGACTCAAGAGGTCTCTTGTGCTTCTTTATATTTTGTTTCACTTCCTCTTGAACAAAAGTATGAGGTTGAACCTTGCAGCAGTTTTTAGGTTGAATAGTGGAGGATTTTTTTCGCTCTCAGGCCATTTCATGGTTTAGCAAAGATGAAGCTTCGTGCAAAGCTGATCCGTGGCACCTCCTCTCTCCTCTTCCCTCTGCTTGGAACATGTACTCGGTGCCATATCATGAGGTAGCAGAAAAGAACAGTAAAGTATCAAGTTTTTTCTAAGGAAATGAGGTCTTCCATTAGAAGGAGGAAAATTGTGGTCTTCTGTCCCGTTTCTGTTTCACACAGGTGCTTCAACCTTGAAACTTCATTTTTCACTATCATCCACTCTTTTTACCCTGCAATGTCTCTCCAGCCTGGCTGTCTGATAGAGATGTAAGGAAATGTGGCACATACCCTCGCAGTAAGGAAAGTATCTCAAGAATGGGAAGATTCTAGGAATAGCAAATGTGGTATTACTCAATCAACATTAAGTAACAAACATCCCCTCAAGCCATGAGCGTTGATTGACCTTTTTAGTACAAAATCATTTAGAAAAGTGTGCATGATTTGAACACGTTTGATGTTCCTCTCCAGTGTAAATGCTGGGTTTATTTACCGGAATGTCTAAGGCTCAAACTGGAATGAGGGGAAGCATGAGAGGGGTTTTCCTCTGCACATACTATAAAGAAGTCAAGTGTCTGAATTGTGCAACACATGATTTCTGTAACTTAAATTGAAATGTGTGTGTGGGGTAGGGGTGGTGGGAGGGAGAGTTAGATTGTGTTGATATTATACTGCTTTGAGAAATTCCAGCTCCTGAAGATCTTAACAAAAATATTCACCATGAGGAGGGGAAATGGTTGGCAACGAAAGCCTTTTTTTTCTCAAGAACTCCCATTTGGAACATATTACGCTCTTGCAACATGGGATTGATAAACACCATATTAATGATTAGATGGAGACCAAGAGCTGAATTTGTTTGCATTTGATAAAGCAGTTGTTCTGTTGACCATATGTCTTTACTCTAGCTGTTAAGAGAAAGCACGTCTCTTTTTGTGAAAATTAACTAGACTGTGTGTGGAAAGGAAGAACAATCATTTTAACTCCATCTAAAACCATTGACATTTTACCTCTGTGCCTGTTTCACTTTCAGAAACCAGCTGTCAAGTTATCAGGCTGAGAGATGGTCATTTCAATTTGCTAGATTTCCAGTAATATGCGTGCTAAACATCAAAATGTCATCATGAGCTTGAATCCAGTGTATTGAAAGCAAAAGAAAAACCATACACATTTATAAACAGGTAAATATAGAAGTGAGGCATTGCACCATGTTCTTCTGGGCATTTTCCTAAATCTACCTATTAAATTTTTAAACCACAATACTCAAGTTTTCAGATCTTTCCAGGTGCACAGGGTTGCCTGGGAGAGCCACATCAAAATCTAAGCTGAGCTTCCAGCTGGCTGCCTGGACAGGCAGCTCTACTCCCATTTGTCCTGGTTGGCTGAGATGGGGAAGAGATCCTTTGAGAGAAATCACTTCCCATGTTACCCAGCTGGACTCTGGAAAGGGCAAATGCGCATAAATGGGCTTCTCAAGATTTTGCACCTGGAACATTCCTACCAACATTTTCAGGATTTTTCCCTCTACAACTAAAAATAATGATTCACCTTTTAAATAGGAAAAAATTAATTTGCAGTTTTAAAGATTGAATTTCTCTTGGACTGGTCTGTCATGAGGAGAAAACCCAGTACTGGGATGAAAGCATTAGATATTTTTTAATTTACCCTCAGTTAACTTAGTAATTTATTTTCTTTTCCAAAATGAAATATAAGTTCTCTGATGGTTTTCACGTTTTACTGAAGATGTGTGACTCCCGTGGAAAATATATACTTTAACTGCTAAAGTTTACCTCAGGTATCATATATAGTCACTCAGTTCTGAGACCAGTAAAGAATCTAAAGCTCCTGAGGATGAAAAATGCTACTTTTTGACAAATTATGATTAGTGGTAACATCCCTAGATAATGCTCTGCCAGTGCAGAAAGGTTTTGTCTGTTGCCTCTCGCTGGGATTTTCTCTTTCCCTGAATCAAAAAGGGAGAGGGCTTCAAGCAGTTTGAAGGGCTGAAGAGGGCTCAGTTTTGAGTGAGATCAGCTTCCCACCTGTCATTGTAAGGGCAAGTCTTGTCCCTCCCTTAACCAGGAATGGGAATAGCTCAATGGCAGGGAACGACAAGTGATGAAATTTGGGATGCAATAGACCACAGGATGAAGTGCATGAGCATGAGTGAGACTGCTGGACTAAGAGCAAATAACATAGAGCAAAGAGAAACAAGGAGGAACATCTACAGACACTCATCATTGCACAGGCATCCCACATGGGCTGCTGGAAGAAGAGGTTATACAGTTGATCTTCTTGCACTTCGCGCTCCCCATATTGCTGCTTCACATCTTAGCAGCATGATTTTTCAGAGAGTAAGGAGGGCCCTTTTCGCAACTGTGCATGTGCAACTTGGCACACATGAATATTCAATTAGGAAGTCACGAATATGCAAAGCAACCCACACAGCGGTGGCAGCGGCCCCGCTGCTTCGCCTTAGCCCTGGGATGGCGGCGGCCCTGTCACTTTCCTCCCCCGGCACGTCCACCACAGCAACAAATACACAGCAACACAGTGCCGAAACAGCGCTGGGGGGCTGCATGAGGGTGCGGGGCAAATTTGCATATTAATGAGCTGCCATTCAACATGGAAGTGGGGCTTCGCGGGACCCAAATAAAACCGCAATACCGTGGTATAGGAGACCTGACTGTACATGTGGTGTGGTTGAGAAGGATACAAAGCGAGCAATAGAGACACTTTTCAAACTGTATAAAGGAGAGTAGCTGAGGGAGTTGTTAGGGTCACCATATCCAAGAACCTGCCTCTGAGCTGCCTGAGCAACAAGATATTCCCAAGACATGATGCTTCCTATGGAAGCACTGCTTTGAGTGAGAGGAGAAATAGGGCATATCTCAAACAGGCACATGGGAAGGACAATGGCCAGTAATTAATCCAGAATAGACATGTTTCCAGGGGAAATACAGCAAATGGAAGAAGATCTCTTGCATCGGCATCCTATTCAATGTGTGAAAAAGAGGATGGGAGAAATTTGGGATCCTCATAGGGATAACTATATGTACAATGCTGATTTGGTGGGGCACCAAAACAGGATACAGGTAGGAACAGTTTACAAAGAACTGGATTCAGACCTGAGGAGGGTGCAGGAACAGTTTACAAAGAACTGGATTCAGACCTGAGGAGGGTGCAGTGATGAAGACCATGCACATGATGGCTGGGTGTGCCCTGGAGCTCCATAGTTTTGAACCACTGAGTCTGGCACTGCCAGCAGAGCATAGGGGCTGCTCTTCTGTGCTGCAACTGGAAATGTTTTCACTTGATTTCTTTTATCTGGATGTGAGTTACTCTTGTCCCACCATCTCAGGTCCATAGTATCAAAAAATAAAATAACAACTTCCTGTAGAAGTTATTTCTAAGTTACGTCTTGCCAGCTGTTTTCTACAGGAGATTCCATTTGTTTAACTGCAGGGACTGCTGAAAAAAATAAATAACCCCAAAGGTTAGGAGCTTCTGCAAGATATTTGCAAGTATGACACATGCAGTAACAACAGCGAAGCGGTGTTTTCTGGTGTCTACACTGAAGAAGAGGTAGGGTGTTTTTGCACTTAGTTTTGAAAGGGAACTGGTAGTTAGGTCAGTGTGCCATATGGTATTGCAAAGGTCAGTTGCCAGGCAGCACAGATTATGGGAAAAGTTTCTTATTCAGCATGTTTGGTTTCTGCTGAATTTTGTGAGTCCAGGAGAGTAACATTATGTGGAACCTTGTGAACAGTCATTAGTTATCTCTTTACCTAATTTTGTGCTACTAAATTACGCTTGGAAGAACAATTGGAGCATTTTGAACAATCCAGGGGCAAGCAAGGAAATGTAATCAGAATCCAGCAGCCTTTCTGTTTCACTTCTCTGGATGTTAGTTTAGTTTGTTAGACGTATTATGTGGTACTGTATCAGCATTTTATATGTCTGTAGTCCACATCATTGTAGAGGCATCCCAGAAATCCTCATTACCGGCCGCTGGCTGTGAGAGCTGTGAGAGCTGGAGTGTGGAAGGAAAAAGCAAATTTTGGACAGCCTCTGTGGCAACAGGAAGGATAACCTCTTCCAGCATGTATCTGAGATGCAATGAATGGTAAATGCAGAATTATGGAATTCTTAGCTAAAAGGTCCCCAGAGCCCATTGCCAGGGAATCACACAATCACTGAATTACCTAACTAGGTTGGAAAAGACCTCTGAGATCATCAAGTTCAACCTATTACCTAACATCACCTCATCAACTAAACCATGTCACTAAGTGCCACATCCAGTCTTTTTTTAAACATTTCCAGGGACAGTGACTCCACCACCTCCCTGGGCAGCCCATTCCAATAGGCAATCACTCTTTCTGTGACGAATTTTTTCCTAACATTCAGCCTAATCTTCTACATCCAAAGCAGATCCCTCTTCTCTAGGTTTTAGGCAAGTGTCAACCTCCTCCTCAGCTATGGGTATCCTGCATATACAGTGTCTTCTGGCTCTGCTGCTGCTCTCCAGAATTACTCATTGGAGGTAAGAAGCCGGTGCAACTGCTGTGTTAACAAAGAACTTCCCTGGGGCTTCCAGCATCCTATTGGAAAGTCATTGGTCCCTTCTGTGTGGTGCTTTCATTGATGCCCTTCAGGATCTTCCTTAGACAAAACTTGAGTTTTGGGGGGGAAAACAAGGAGGTATTTGGAGAATGCTAGACATAATTTTAGCTTTCTGGTTTTGGCCAAGAGGCTGAAGAAACTCACAGAGAAATAATTGAGTTCCTTTAGTGCAGTTGACATTTACACAGCAGACAACACCCAATATTGTTTGTGGGAAGTATTTTCAATTAGGTGATAGGGCAAAGGAGAGATTTTTCTCTGACCTAGAATCCAGTGTCTGTTGCTCATTTCAGTATTATATTCCCATGCAGTTAACTGGCTCCTCATCTTGTATATTCTTGCTTGTGATTTTTACAAAATGAATGGGCAAAGTCAGGACATTTTCACCAGGGGTAAGGCAAGGTTATCTGCTAAAGTCAGTTATTGTGCTGCCTTGGGGAAAAAATTCTTTCTATCCTGTATTCCAGGCATTATGTTGCAGAGGGAACCAATGGGTTTAAATGTGCAAAGAGCTGGAGGAATTTTACTTGGGCAGTGAAAACGAGAGAATGACCAGCATAGAGAATTATACAAAGCCAAATCCAAAAGGAAGTATATGGAAGATATCTATTAGCAGTCTGATCAATAAACACTTCAAATCAGTTATAGGCTTTCTGGTGTCCTTCTTCATTCTGCAAAGAAGCTTTCATGTAGGCTGACACCTTTTGGGATTAAACAAGTGATTTAGACACTGAGGTGGGAAAGCAAGGTATCCCCTTGTGAAGATGAAATAATAGAGCTGAACAGATGAAGGCATGTGTTTACAGGAGAACTAAGGAAATTGTGCTGTAATTTACTATTAGCAAAACTACTATCGTGTTAATTAACTAACCCCCCTTATCCGTGGACTGCATCTCCGCGGTTTCAATAATACACAGTTCATTTTTCAGCGAAAAACAGTGCCGCATGCAGGTGCAGAAGACAATGCAAAGGCAGACAGCTCATGAATATGTAAATGAGATCATGAATATGTAAAAAGGCCCCACCCAGGAACCACTGGGGCGGCGAGAGGAGGGAGCTGGGCCTCACGTGTGGCATGGCATGGCCTGGCCTGGCCTGGCCCGACCCGGCCCAACCTGGCCTGTCCAGAATGCATTTAATATAAATGTGTGGTTTTGCATGGCTGGAATTGTTCTCCGCTGGGCTGCAGAAGGGGGCTGCCATTGTCTGTCTAGAAAATGCATGTGCATTAGAGCAGGAGCAGGAGGCACCGCTCCTCCATCCCCCTAGGGCAGGTGGCTGCCCACCTGTGCCATGCAGCTGGCTCAAGTTCTTGTTGTTCCCAGTCACGAGCCGACACCAAGGCCAGGGGAAAAAAGAGGAAAAAAAAGGGAAAAAAAAAGGAGAAAATTGTCCATTTAATAACTGAGGTGTCCCAGCCCATCCCATCCCATCTCACTTTGGTGAAAGGAGGGAGCCAGGAGGGAAGCCGCAAGCAGTGCATTCCGGCCTGGCCTGTTTCCGGACCTGTGGACCCGCGGAACCCAGGGGTTCACTTACTACATAGTATTATCCCTACATGCTAATAGTGCTTCCTGTCCACATGATCTAGAGGTGCAGTTCCTGCTTTCCAGCCTTGCCTGGAGTTGCATCCATCTTGATTCTGCAAAATTGGACACACTTGATTAAAACAGCTTCATCACCCTCTTGCTGTTATGTTACAAACTTGATCATTATTAGATATGTTGTCAGAACTGTGTTTTTTCACAGTTTTACCTTCTCTGAGAAGAAGTACATGCAATTTATTAGGGAAGAATAGAGTTCTATATAGAAAGGAGTTTGGAGAAAATATGCCCCAAAGCTTCCCTGGTACTGTTCTCCCTTGGTGTCTTCAGAGTCCTCTGAGCAAAGGATTCAGAACAGGTTTTTTTTTCTTTTCTTAGAAATATTGGCGCAGATTATAAGGAAAGAAACTAGGCCCCCAGTGAGAAAATGACCTGTTTGAACACACTCCCCTGTCCTCAGCATTTCTGCAGGTTGTTCTCTGCATGCAATGCGCTTTTTTTGAGACATTTAAAGACTACCAGATACAGATGACTGCTGCTGAGTGTGCTGGTTCACAGCCTGGGAAAGCACTTTCCGAAAGACCCTAGGAGGGAGCCTTCTGAGCAGAGCACTGCCAGCTCTGTGCCCACAAGAGGAGGGTCTCGGTGGGATACCATACTTTCAAATAACAGTGCTCCACCGCAGGCTGAGGGCAGGCAGCAGGCAGCTGGCAGAGTAAATCGTCTTTCAGTGGTAAGCCATGAGGAAAGAACACAGTAGATAAAGGCTGTCCCTGGCAAGGCTGGTGTATATCAGGAGCCTAAGAATTGTTTTTTCCTACTATTTCTTCACTGGGGAGCCTGGCAGCCTCAGGATCCAGGATCCAGTGAAGCACGGCCACACTCCATAGACTGTAGATTTTCAAACTTTATTGGACATCAGTAGATGATGCATCTACCCTTGAAATTTTCTTTGAGGGCCTCATGGGTTTTAATGCAGTTTTTTGATGTTATTAGCAACAGAGCTGCTGTTTCCAAGGGTGGAGTGAAATTTTCAGCTGGCCTGATAGTTATGTTCCACCACTTGTCTAGACAAGGCAATGGTGGGAAGGTGGGACAGGAGTGCTTGAATTAGGATGGGGAATGGCTCATGTCCTTCACAGCAGCTTCCTCACACAACTGTCTGGACCCGGGAAGCCACTCCATGGCAGCATTTTCAGCCTCCTTATCAGTAAATCTTAAGGCTGAGGGATATTTACAGCAGGCAGTACACATCTACTTTACATTTGGTTTACATGGATTTAACATGGATTTACCAAGGTCAGTAAAAATGTTTAGTATTGTTTAGTTCCAGGTAAAATAGATCAGTATTAAACTCAGAGGTGTCACTCATAAATATAACAGTATTATATATATGTAGCATTAGTATGATATCACCTATTCTTCTATTATGTGTCTTCTCTCATTGTGTGTGTTACTGGCTGTAGATAAGAGTGCTACTGTGCAATAGGTTCAAAAATGTTTGCTTCTGGCTGACAAAAAGGATCTTTTTTGTGCTTTCGGATCTGTACGGGTGTTAGATGGTGAGTTGGACTAGATGATCCTTGTGGGTCCCTTCCAACTCATAATATTCTGTGAATCCGTGTGAATCTGTGAATCTCTACTTGGGTGCTCTTATCAAATTAGTCTGAACCAGAATTTCTTTGCTTAGTGTTGTTGCAAGCCACCCATGAGTCTGCAAACTGAAAACTTTAAATCTGGAAGGTGAGGTGAAGCAGCTCTTGCAGCTTCAGCACAGTGGAGTGGAGCTGGAAGCTCCGCTGAGAAGCTTGTCCATGAGTATCACAGTTGTGACAACTTGTATAACCACGTTCATGACAACAGATTAGGATCCAGAAGAGGAGTGGTATATTTGCGTTCAAGAAATAATTGGACATTGCACTGTGCCATGGTCTAGCTGACAAGGTAGTGATCAGTCAAAGGTTGGACTCAATGATCTCAGAAGTTCTTTTCCAACCTAAATGGACTTGATGACCTCTATGGTCTTTTCCAACCTTACTGATTCTGTGATTCTGTGATTATGTCATATGAGCATTAATAGCCATGGTGCACTGCCTTCCCAGGGAATATTTTGGAAGTGCCACTGTGGTGACATTCCTAGTTACTTCAGTTGTAATGTAACTGCCTGGGAGTTCATGACACATTTGTGGGCCTGACCCCTGGGTGGGCATTCGCTTGGGAGTTGAACTAGATGATCCTGTGGGTCCCTTCCAACTGAGGATAACCTGTGAACCTGTGAACCTGTGACTATCCTCAGCACAGAGAGATGCATACAGAGGCATGTGAATCATTAACATCGGTGAACAATCCCAGTCCTAATCTCTGTTGTGGACCTCAGCAATCTCTGAAACGTGGCAGTGTACCTGGGATGAAGAGCAGTATTGCTTATGGCTATTTTCTTTGGTGAAAACCACAGCAATGTGGACATGTGAAGTGCTAGTGAGAGCACGTATCTCCAGAGCAGCACACAGGAGTTCTGCTGAAGTGGATATATTGATGTAATTTCTTGTTGGCTGATATCAGTACCGCAGACATGGGAATGATTTTTTGTGGCGTCATTATCTTTGAGGCCCTGAAATTATCAGTGTGGCTGAGCTCCTGTAGAGACCTTTTGTCATCCCATCCAATTGCTAACAGTAACATTGTATAAACAAATGCCATTTTTGTAAATCAGCATGTAATTAGTTCAATAGAAGCAGTTCAGGGAGATGTAGCCTAGGAACTAGCTTTCTTATGGAGGTTTCTGCAGCTTCATGTCCCAGCCACCTCTGGCTCTGCAAGCAGCATGCTGAGCCCATTGGGAAGACTGTGCCAGTCATTTGCTGAGTGTCAGTGTTGCCCAGAGGGCTCTGGCACAGGGGGTCCAGCCCCCTATGGGGAACGCTCATCTGCAGGCTCCACAGTCGGAAACTCCACAGAAATGCACAGTGTTTTTGAAGTACATTTGCCACAAGGGTCCTTACCTTGTAGCTACAGGCCTTGCAGTGTCTGATACAAATACACCGGTATCTGTGCAGTGATGGCTGTCTTTAGTACTTTAGCGTTCAGGGTGATGTAGATACAGAAAAGTGTGTTTTATTGCAGATGTAAGTACCAGCATCCCATGAAGCTTTGGCTGAGTCCTGCACTCACTCTGGTTGTTTCCCATTCTGGTCTGGTCTGCTCTGGTTTTGCATTCCCATTGCCTCCATCCTGGGGCTGTGCAATATGATGTCATGACACGACCTGTCTTTTCCTCACCTGCGATGAAGATGGAGGGAACTGCCTCCCACGCAGGAAGTAATTTTTAAACTCAAGATGTTTCTGTCCTGGAATGGATGTGGAAATGGATACACCAAGTTCCTCTGAAAAGAGCTCTGTCTCCTTCACACTGCTTCTGACCCCAAGAACAAGGGCAAGAGAGAAAGTTGTTTGAACATGCAAGAGGTTGAAATATTTCTGTGAAGGACACATTGCAGTTTCTTTATGTGATGCCTACATTCATCACCATTTATTTCTAGACAGTCCAAGTTCTTTGTGCCAACATAAATTACCTTTTCCTGTGCTCCTCCCTCCTCCTTTATCATGAAGAAACAAGGTGGAGTTCTCACTTGAAAAGTTATTTCCAAGCTGTTGTATTTTCTTTTGAGCGGCTCTCAGCAGAAGCAGGGAACAGTCTTTTCTATGTGTCAGCATTAACTAGAAGGCTTCATAGCTTGACCTGCTTCCAGCAGAGTAAACACAGTTGCATGAAATGTGAGTTGAAAATTGTACTGTGCACATATAAATAATCTTCTAGCTATGGCAGTAAAATAACACAGCTGTGCTTCTACATAACTAATAGTCAAACTCTCAAGAGCAGATACACTGTTAGCTCAGTAGGTTAGAGCATGGTGCTAAGAAGGCCAAGGTGGTGGTTTCAATCCCTGCGTGGGCTACTCACTTAAGAGCTGGACTTGATGACCTTTGTGGGTCCCTTTCAACTCAGAACATTCTGTGATTTGCAATTTCAAGTGGCTGCTTCTCTGGTCTTCTTTTTCCTGAAATCTGTTTTTTCACTATGGAAGATCAACACAGTCACCACTTCTTGGTTTGGGGGATTATGATGTGCTGCTCTGTAGTGGTCTCCCTGGATGTTGTTGGCTGCTACTCTGTACTGTACCTAGGAGCAGCATTTCCTTTCAGGCTGTGAATACACCTATATGGTCCTATAACAGCAGATGTGGTGGACTCTCTTAGTCTCACTTTTTACCTGTGCTCTGACTAGTCCTGAGCTGGATCCACAGCAGTGTTCAAGACCAAAGTAAGGTTCATAAAGCAGCTAGGTCTCAGAGAAAAGTCCTTTTTTGGTAGCGTCTCAGGAGTAGGTGAACTACAGGGCCCAGGTCAACACTTACAGCACACTTACAAAGAAGGAAGGGGAAGGAGTTTCAGAACTGGCAGGTTTTCAGTGCCAATGCTCTCAGCTCAGTCAAGGCACTACTTTACTTGCCTCTTATATTTACATCAATCTCATTTTATAATTTCTATGGTTACAAAAAGGAAACTAAAACCTCAGAGATACAGAAAACCCTTAACACAATATCCAGGCAAAGACACACTTTCCTGGCTTGCAGCTGCTACAGTCCTACCTGTCATCATGGCCTATCTGGATTCCACAGGTAACTTTGGTTCCTGCTACTGATACCTTCCTATCACTGAGTTGCAAGGAGTCTGACTTGGAGGAACCTGGGCTGCTTCCCTTCTCTCCAGTTGTCTCCCCAGCCCCTTTGCAGCCTCATCAGGTAGCTGAAAGGCAATAGAGGAGCCAGAATTTTGGCCCCAGGCATTTCTTGATGAGACACACATCCTGTGGGCGGCATACAAAGGTGACATTGTCACAGATGAGTGTCCTCCTCAATGTGGATCTGGCAGACCAAGCACGCTCACAGCACACATGTGGAAATCACATGCAGGACAACTGGAAATTCCCACTCTGAGTGTAGATGAAACACTTGGTTTGACAGGAGCCAATTTCTATTCTCTTGGATTTGGGTCACTCATTTCAGGCAAGGAGATTTCAATAACAGACCACCTGGCAGTGGTTTGCCAGAGATAACCTATTTACAAAGGAAAGGAATTGTGTTTCCTTCTCATGCCCTTTCACCCAGGAGAAATACTTTCTGTAGCATCATAGTAATATTGTCAAGTTGGGATAATCTTTTTAATAGTCAAAATTAGCTGATATTGGCTCTCCAACCATTGAAGTTGCCTTTCTTTTGCTTTCCACCTGTTTATCTGACTCCTGCACTGCAGTCAGTCTCACTTCACCACTGTTGGCATGAGAAGCAGTTGACTCTAACAGCATTTTTCAGAGTCCTATCTCTGAAGTAGATGTCTTTATTTTAGCTCAGCCCTGAGCCTTTCATTTTGCTTTGATGAGAAGTTATACTTTTCAGAGAGTGGGGGGTTGACACATACAGTTGGCATAAAGGAAGTTCCTTTCCTTCCTCTCCTTTCCCCTTTTCTTCCTTGAGATGATTTTTTTTTATCTGTCTTGAAAATTACTTTTTTATTTATTCACAGTCTTTACTCAGATCCCTTGTTCTTTCATTTGCAGCCCAGTTTTCTTCTTTACGAGTTTTCAATATATAAGCAGAACCTTCTGAGTTAGATAGAAAGGAGGACATTTGACCCCCTTAATATACAACAAACAAAACGCAGAGAAAATATTTTATTATCACGAGTGAACAGCAATAGCTACTTTAAAACAAAAACCCTAAATGAATGTTTCACTTAATGGTAGACCTTTGAGTCTAAGATTATGCTTTTCTGTCCTGAGTTCCTCCAGTGGTTTCTTCCTGAAGCCAGCTGAGTTGCTGTTCATTCCTAGCCCTGCTTGGCTAGGAACAGAGACTGTAGTGGAAGCAGCAGGCAAAAACGTGAATGAACTCAGCCTTTTCTGTGCCCAACCCAAGGAAAGACACAGTTTTCCATCACTAGGTGTTCAGGGCACAGCTCTCCTTCATTGCTGCAGAAAAACAGAGAAAGGAGTTTGCTACTGGTCAGCTGTAATTGAACTTTGCTGTTCTTGGTAGAGGACCTCACAGTGTTAAAGAGGAGAGCGTGTACTTGAAGCTTGTGGGTTTGTTTTAGTTCAGCTCATTAATCTAACTGAAGCATTGCTGGCTTCAGCCACTGTGAGGATTAAGTGGTGCAGCAAAACAAACGGAAGTCTGAATATCTGCCCAGGTTATCGACACCTCCCTTCCACCAGCAAACACCCTGTGACTGGTCAGTAAGGGGGACCCTAACCTCTACTCTATTGTCCGACTGAAATTCCTCTTCAGCCTTTTATTGTCAGGAATATTGACCAGTTGGTAATGAAATACACAGAAATAAAAATAAATCAAGTCAGCCAAACTTGAGGATGGACAGGATGGTTTCTCAGTTCATTCCCATGGGGGAAACTCATTTGCAAAGACAGGCTGGCAACTGCAACCCTTTGAGATGTATGCATGTTCAGTGACGAAGTAACACAGTTTGCAAGACAATTTCCACAGTTTCCAATGCAACAGCTCATGGACGTTTTCTTCTGTTGTTTTTATGCACTCAATTGTTCATTTATTTTCTTAAAATTCAGCCTCCTGTGTTTCACCTCTGACATGGGTTTCTTCTCAGGTTAATTCTCGTCTGGCTTCTAGAGAGCGGGATGTGACCTCTCCTGACATTTGTTTAGTGAGTTATGCTTGCCTTCCGGAGAACACAAACAAGCTTTTGGACTTCCTCCCTTCAACTTTAGCTCTGGTCCAGCTCTTCGCTGCACTTACTCTAGCCTCATGCCAATACAACAGAGATCAGCATCAGGCTTCTCAACTTCTGGTTGCAAAAGTTCCTATGTTATTTAGAGTGTGCTCTGTTTTCAAGACAGACTGATGTCCCAGACATATAAGTAAGTAATCAGTTTGATTTCACTCAAACTGAAACAGCTGACTGTCTTTAAGGATTTGGTCTTAATCATTTGAGAAAGTCACTTGGATTTACATCTTTTAATAGTGATGTAATTTCTAAAAATAAGCCTTATACTCCAAAGGCACACAGATGGTGTCTACATTATCCCTCTTGTCCCACTTTACCCAGCAGGTAGGAATTTGGGCACTATGGGGAGAAAAATAGAAATAATTTCCATCTCACATCAACCAGACCTGAATTTAATTACTGATTAAACTATAAACGCACCTTCCCAATGGTATTTGGAAACTAAAACAAAGCATCCCCTTTATTCATGGGAACTGAAATTGTATTCTCATAACAAAGAAATTAAGTAAGTGGAAGTATACTGAGGAACTCAGAAAGTGAAAAGTCTATATTGCTATATTCTTTCAAGAGCTAATACAAAGCAACATGATTAGTCTGTTCTTCAGCAGCTTCCTTTTTCCATCACCAGACTGCTTTAGTCTTTAAGGTACTGAACACCATGTTTTTCTGAAGTTAATCTGGATGGATTTGATGCCTCAGAGTTTATGTCCAACTGAGCCTCTTTGCACAGGTGTAGTATGGATGATTTGGTGGAGATTAGATTTCAGATATATCTTCCACCTCCCACTTCCATGCTTTCTTTCCTTTCCATCTACTTCACCCACAGCATCTCTTTGTTGAGCTTTTATTTCTTGCATCTTTCTTACTGTTTTTCAGCAAGGGGGTACTTGACCATGGGATGAGGATCTTATTGATGTGTTACATTGGAGCACCCTAGCTTTTGGCCAGGCTGACAGCATTAAGGCCAAAATACTGGACTGTTACTAATGAGTAAACTAATTCCACTTCTAGGACCATTTCAATGTTTGCAACAGCTGTTGGGCCAACTCACTTTCTCTTCTCTCTCATCTCTTCTCTTCTCATGCCCACTGATTGTAGGAGTAAAGGCTCCTGTACTATGCCTGCCATCATGCCCAGATAATTGTTATTAGGAGTGAGTCCTTCATGAAGAAATTCAATTTTACAACCTGACAAGTGTCCTTCTCCCTGAAAACCAAGAAGTCTCATGACCCCAGATGCATATGCCCACTCAGAGAAACACTTTGGTGGGCTTGGGACCCCTCTCCATGACACTGAACCCTGTTGGGTAGAAGAGACGAGTGTGTGGCAGTGCCCTGCCAGCACACCTTCCTCTTGGCAGGCTGGAGACAGTGTTTCAGTCAGTTCTTCACCAAGGAGAAAGGAAACCTTCAGCCCCTGTGCATGGTGGGGTAAGGCTCAATCCTTTAGACATCTGCAAAGCTTGGGCTCAGAAGAATCAAAATTACCTCGAGGTTCCTGCACTAATTTACACACGTCTCTGCTTCTACTCCGCTTCAGATGTAGACTGCATATTTCCCTGCAAGCTGTCCTTCTTTGTGTTGGCTGTAAACAAAATTACACCAGTATGGCTGTCCTTGGTAAGTCCTGTATGGACCTCCATCCCCTGCCCACCTTCAGGAGCTTTCCATGCTTGGTGGGAAGCTGAGTGTGCCTGGGATGGGTAGCTGCAGCCAAAAAGTCCCTGGAGCAGAGCTGAAGAGCAATCACCAGCATTTCCATATGTGCCTATTTCTTCCCTGGAGAGCAGGGGTTCAGCACAATGCTACAACACATGACAATAAAGGTCAAAACAACTATTTCTAAGGTGATTTCTAATGCAAAGTGTTTACCAACATTGCAGTCAGAAGGGTGAAGGATGTTCTGCTTTCTCTCAATTTATTTCTCTTTCCATTCAGGATGGAAGGAAGAATAAGAGGACCAAAACTGCTTTCCAAGTGAAATTTTCTATTTAGCTTTCTTCATTGTATTTTTCAAAACATTTGTATATTTCAAATGGAAACACAAATTGAAAAGACCAGTAAATGTCTTCAGTGGAGACAAATTGGCTCCGTGCCAGACTACCTCCATAGGCAGAGACCCAGCTTGGAAGTGGCAGCACATCTGCTCCCGTACCCATGTCCCTCCTGGGAGACAGCACATCTCAACCTGGTTTGGTCTGTGGAGGACAGGTAGCACAGGAAGCTTTGTCACACAATGGTCACTGTCTTCCTCAAGTATCTCCATGTCCAGGTCATTAATTTCAGCCAAGCTGCTTCTCATTTATGATGATCTGGGACAGGAAGGATGTCCCAAATATACAGGACCAGACTCCCATGGGCATATGCTCATCTCAGTTGCATTCACAGAATCACAGAATCACTGAATTAACAAGGTTGGAAAAGACCTTTGAGATCATCAAGTCCAACCTATTACCTATCACCATTCCATCATGTAAACCATATCACTCAGTGCCTCATCGAGCCGACTCTTAAACATCTCCAAGGATGGTGATTCCACCACCTCCCTGAGCAGACCAGTCAAATGATGGATCACTCTTTCAGATAAATATCTGAATATCTGAATAAATATCTAAATATTCCTAATATCCAGCCTAAACCTCTCCTGACAGAGCTTGAGACTGCGTCCTCTTGTTCTGTCTCTAGTAACCTGAGAGAAAAGACTGACCCCTGCCTGACTACAACCTCCTTTCAGGAGTTATAGTTCAAGGTAAGCAGGGATGAGGTGTAACGTGTCTGTGAAGAGAAGAACGAGGGAAATTGAGTTAAAACGTAAAAGGACATTGCAAATATTTTAGCAGTGGTTAAAACTATCCAGGTAAAACAGCCACCTCTACTTGCAGATTTGCAAACCAGGCACCGCTCCATTGTCTGGCATTGCAAAGAGGGAGACAATGAAACACCACACACAATCCTCCTTGAAAGTTTAATGAAGACCTTGTTGTGTAAGAAGCCAAGCTGATGTGAGAGGTCCCCTGCAGCCAGCAGACCTGGGGAGGGTCAGTGGGTGCTAATTGCAAGGTATTTTGCAGCCACCTTGTACAGCAGTGGAGAAACCATCGCCCCTGCAGGCTGCTACCAGGCAATTTTACTTCACCTGTTTCATCGAGACCCACTTGATTATTTAACACTTTCCCAGTGTCCAGTTTGAGACAGCATTACAGATCATTTCAGATGGCAGAATGCATCAGATTTTTCTGTGGCTGGGTTTCAGGTAGTGAGTGGGTTATGGGCGAGGTTTTTCTTGAAGAAGTTGCTGGAAGCCTCCCTCATAGCTGGCAGAGGGAGCCACCTTGGCCGCTAGCCAAGACCAAGCCAATCAGGAGAGATAGAGACGCCTCTATCTATGTGATAACTTATTTAAGAAGGAAAAAAAAGTTAGGAAGAAGAAGGCAATCATGGCCACCAGAGACGAGCAGTGAGAAGTTGTAACAGCAAATGCAGGCACCAAGGGCAGGGCCAAAGGAGGGGGAGGAGGTGTTCCAGGCATCTCACTGCAACCTGTGGTGATGGCCATGGTGAAACAGGCTGTCTCCTGCAGCCCATGGAATGGAGAGAACACAGGGATGCAGACATAGACCCATATCCCGTGGAGGAGCTCACGCTGGAGCTGGAGGGAGGCTGCAGCCCCTTGGAGCCCACATTGGAGCAGAGTCCCAGGAGAGACGTGTAGCCCATGGAGAGGAGAGTCCACGCTGGAGCAGAGCTTCTCCTGGTAGGATCTGTGCCCTGGGATAGGACTTATACTGGAGCAGCTTGTACTGAAGGACTGCACCCTGTGGAGTGACCCACGGGCAGCAGTGTTTGGAAGAGCTGCTGCCCCTGGGATTGGACTCACGCTGGAGAGGGTCATGAAAGACTTTGTCCTGTGGGAGGGACCCCATGGAATGCAGGGGAATGGCCTCCTCCCCTGAGCAGCGGCAGAGAAACACCAACTGCCTGGTTTTCCCCTACTTACACAGGTTATTCTGAGTTGGAAGAGACCCACAGGATCATTTAGCCCAACTCCCAAGCCAACGTCCACCCAGGGATCAGGCCCACAAGTGTGGAAACAGGGGCACCAGGCTCCATCCATCCAAGCCTNCTGTCAATCATTACTCCTAAATCCCTCTCCATTTCACCACTCTCCAACCACTCATTCCCCAGTCGGTAGTAATGCATGGGGTTGTTATGTCCAAAGCGAAGAATTTAGTCTTGTTAAATCTCATAATCCTGTTTCCCCAGTCTCCTGGAGGAAAGGGGGGATGTGGTATCTGTTGTAAGAGTTGGAGGAGTCGGTGGGGAGAGGTTGCCTTAAAGATGACACTTCTCAATTTAAGCTCTGATCTTGTTAGAAATAAATTCTTTATATCCCCACCTTGGAGCTGGTTTTGCCTGTGACAGTAAAGGATTTCTAATAGTCCTCATTCCTGCCTTCAGGTTTTTTTTTCTTTTCCTCTCTTCCCTGTTTGTAGGTGGGGAGGGAACAAAGTGAGAGAGCGGCTGTTGGTAAGTCTCTGGCATCCAGCCAGAATCAAACCACCACACAGAAGTAATTTGAAATTACATGTTTCCTCATATTCATCCTGTTTGGACTGTTTCTAGTCAGGAATCTCTCCTGGATGAATCTGAGGATAAAACTTATGAAGCTTAATCCAGGAGTGTAGTGGCTGGTACGGCTCAACCAGCAGCAGTGAGTCCTGGGGCTCCTGTCCCAGGTGCCACCTGGCTGTGCAGTACCTTCTGTCTGCAGAGGGAGGATCCTTTTGAAGCAAAGTATCTGCAACATGGAATCAAATCACTTGCTCCAAAATGTTATACCCCCTTTCCAGCAATGGCCAGTGATGCTTCAGGAAAACATTCCCATTTAATATTCTTGCTTCCCACAAACCAAATAACTGTCTGTATGTGAAGGAAATATGAGCTGCTCTCCTGATCTCTGGGTTTGGTGAACGTCTGTGGAGTGGTGGTGTTGGTAGGACAAAATGGTCCAGCATAACCAGCCAGTGCCACAAGGTTGTACCAGACAGGGCACAGCAGGAGTCAACAATCAGACCTGTTCCTGAAGTGAGGCATTTTTTCATCCCTATCTTCACTGGTTTAGCTACTACACAAATGCTATGACTTTTTTATAGTATTTTGGTACTTTCATTTTGGGTGCTAGATGAAATCAGAAAGTATGTTGGTGCGTAGAAATACATAAAGCTTGATATCTTTAAAATGAGAGCCTGAAAATAGGACAGGTGTCCAGGCAGGTTAATTTAACAGCCTATTGGTGTTGGCAGCATTGCTCTTGTTATTCCCAGAGCCGTGCACCTTCCCTCTGACCTCACCAACGATGCTCAGCTACTTGCAAGGAAGTAAACAAAAGGGACTCATGGGGACTTTGGTTCCATAGAAACAGCAGGGAAAATGTCCATGCGTGCCGAGTGGAAAAGGACTAAATCAGTGGGGAAGGAAATTTTATTGTCACAAGTTCAAAGAGGATGTTACAAACAAGACAGTGGGGGGGATAAAAAGAAAAAAGAAAACATAAAAAAGAGGAAAACTTCAGAAAGCAGTCCCTAAAGTCAGATCGCAAAATACTACTAATGAAGCCTTGCCTTAGAGCAGTTGTCAAATATGATGTGATATTTACATCAACAGTGATTCAGGCAGCATTTACTATTTCCCCTTTAAACACAGCAGGACACTGCCTGCCCTCAGAGAGTATGGATCCTAACTCTGTAGATGTATGGATGGATCCAGGGCTTGTGGATGGATGGGAAAACAATGCACTGGACAAGGGGATGGGAGAGCATGCAGTCCAGTAACCACAAGTCCCTGTCAATTAGTACTTGGTGCGAGAGAAACAAGTAAATGGTGTAATTGCTGTGGTAGGGAGAAAACCTTGAAACATTTCTGCACTGTGGGAGTTTGCAGCCAGGTAAAATGTGCTCCTGGTTCCCAGTCTGACAGCTTTTTCAGATCAGGGGACTCACTGTGGTCTAATCCAGGCTGGTGCAATGCCAGCAGTGCCTTGGGGCTGGGATGGGATCACTTTGAGCTGTACCATCTGGCCACAGTCCCTGGGGCCACCCCAACTGGGGCATGCTGGAGGGGAGCAGGAGCTGCTAATGCCCCTTTCCACTCTGTCAGTGGTGGGAGAGATGGCATCAGGGCTGTCTGGCATGGCCAATAAGGGAGTCCAGGATGGTCCCCTGAGACACAGTAGGCCTGAGAGTCTCATCATTGCATCCTAGCAGTGGCAGCATTCAAGTAATGCAGATTTGTAAATAAGAGAGAATACCCGAAGGTTTTAAAGGGGAAATATCTGAAGACTCTGATGAATTTCATAATGAGCCAAGTACAAATATGACTTTGCAGAGCTGAGAAAGAAATTCGGGGTTACAAATGCAGAGGGATGGTATAACTAGACCACTGGATCATTCTTTTATTTACCATTGCCCCTTGTCGTTGTGGAAGCCTTTCATAAACATGGCTGAAAAAAGGTAGTTTTCATACCCCTTATTTTCCTGAGATCTTGAAAGGTGAAAGAGCAAAGCACTATGAACAACAGGGCAACCATCAGGTAGGCTGTGCTCTCTAGTTTGTGGAATATCACCTCTCCAGGTACCTCCTTCCTCCAAAGATGCAGATTGTTTGAGGGATAAGCAGGGAAATAAAATGCAAGGTCTCTGCCTTCCCTGTAACTGCCAATGCTCACCCTGTCTAGCCTAGAGAAGGCCTTTTGAGCAGTAGTTAATCTTGGTAAAGCTTGCAGGTTGTATTGCACCTGCTTGCATAACTCTGGTGGCAGTCTACAGAATCTGTGAGCACCCTAATCGAGTCTCAAATAAAACCTAAAACTGATCATATTTGAAATAGTTTGGGGGTCATGGTCCTGAGGTTTGCAGTATGCTGGAGCAGGTCCTGGTCACAGCAGCAGACTGTATTGTTTGTAGGGTGAAAGTCCACTAGAAGCATCTGCATTACTGTCAAGCTGTAGGTCGGTCTCATACCTCTCTTGGGGGTTCCTCATGCATACATACGGACAATTGCATGGGGACACTCACAGAGAGGGCACAGGAGTAACTTTAGCAGCACATTTTAACCATCAAGCTCAAAGACCCTTGATTTGAGCCTAAGTGTTCTGAAAGTGGGAGGACATTTTCCAGATTATTCATGGCAAATTCATTCTTTCTTCACCCTCAGTGCTGCATACGTGACCAAGCTTGTTCTTTTTGCCTCCTAGATGATTATTTGTTCACATTACTCATTGAAACTTTGTGGTATTCTAACACCCTCCATAAGGATCTCTAAGAATCTCTACCACAGTGTCAAAAGCATGTGCTCTACAGTGTCAGTCTCTTGGAAAGTTGTTTTAACAAGCTTCTGATTTCAATTAGCAAGTAAACTCCTTGGGGCACGAGTCTGGCTTCCCATCAGTCCTGGCAGGCACTCTGGTACTTTCTAAGCAATTCATCCTCATTCCCATCTTCCTACTCAGGTTGGCAAAAGTTCAAAGGTAGCTCAGATTTCAGCCACTCTAAACTCCCCATTCGAAAGGGATGCAAGTTGTTCGTACCTGGGGCTGTATTTGAAAGAGGGTTTTTCTGAATCATGTCTTTCAGCAGTTCAAACAAGACAAGAGCAAGATGTAAGTTACACCTGTAAAAAACCATCACCTGTCTAGGCTTCTCCCCAGTTTCTCCAGCTAACTGGTCTGATACAGTCAGGGCTCCCAGCGCTTGCTAGAGCTTTAGCTGATTCAGTACTTGCCTGCTGGGATTTTGACCCCTCCCATTCCCCATGTGGCTGTTTGAAGAGATAACTCTTTACATATATATATATATATTTGCTACTTGGATGGTGGGGAACCTTTATTGTTGTCTCTGAGCTTCTGCAGCATGAAGTTCCAGGATTCTTCCATTCCCAGCTGCTGAATTCAGAAAGCTTTTCCTTTTCAAGCTTCCTGTTCACACAGGGTGGGGGTGGGAAGTAGTGGGGGATGAGGGGGGAGGTTAGGCAATGAATAAAAGGAATTAACCATTTCCTTTCTTTGACCTTTGGGAATTTCCGTATGTGAAAGTGGCAGCTTGTGTGTCTAAGAATTATAAATTATGGGACTTTTCAAGTTACTGAATGGATGTGTGACCGAAGACCACAAGCTGCTCCCTGAGCAGGGCTGTGAGTGAGGAGGACAAAGGGGATAAAGAAGAAGCAGGAAGCATTGTAGATACTGGAAGACCACATGTTTTATAGGAATGAAAACTGCTTATCGTGCTTCAGAGAGCTCATGCTATTATAGCTTCCCTCCACCATGCCTTAGTTCATCTCCTGTTCTCAGTACACAGCAAAAAGGAGGTCAGGAAGTAAGTTTCCATGAGAAGCTCTCATGACTCAGATCTCCCTCCTGTAGGGTTTCATCAGTTTCCCTAGAACAGGGTCACCATCCTGAAAGGAAAAGAGCCATCCTGACTTGTGTTTAACTGTATGTGCATTTAATAAACATAGCGTGTGTGTGCACGATCCTTTCTATCCCCTTAAAATGGATTTGACAGTGCTTGAAAGTGGAACTTGCATTGCTGTTTCTGAGAAACCAGCATGCATCCCCGAAGCCGTCCTTGCCACTGTTTCCTAGATGCTTCCCAGACTCTCAGTGCACACCCCAACAGGCTCACAGCCACTCCTGTGGCACACCTATGCACACACGCAGATGCACATACATACATCAGGGCCATGGAATTTGCTGAGCACCCATTGATACTGTCATTTGTGTGGAGCACCAAACACGCTGGGAGGGACGTCCTGGCAAGCTGACACTTGGTTTGGGACTAGCAATTTCATCCAAGGAGGTTTCTGTTCTCACTTTTTGTGCTCTCTCCCCCTAACCCACTGGGAAATTTGCTCTTTCTGTCTTCTTTCTAAAGTCACTGAGGCTCATGGGCAAGTGAGAGGAGTTATGTAAGCCTGAAGAGTTTGCCAAGCAGAAAGGAGATGGCAAAGACTGGCAGCTGATGAGGGTCACCAGGACTGATGTGAGCAGCACAGATGGAGCTTCAAGCACAACCTCATAACAGTTAGTCTTAGGCCTCCCAGATATCACATCCATTACTCAGAGTTGATGAACATGTGTTTTCACAAACACACATACAAATATTGCTGGACTTCAGACAAAGTGAACCCACAGCCCCTTTCTACTTTTGGGAACCTTTTGGGGAGTACTGATCATGAGGGATTCACTGTTTGAATTTGTAAGCCACATTATTTCATGTGCCTGAGAAGTGGCCCCAAGCTGAGGATGCACCTTCATGCTGACACCCAAAGCACACTCAGCTCTTCCTTCTTCATCAGCCATGGAAGAGTGATTTCCTAAATGCAGGAGGAAAAAAAAACCTGCTCATACTCACAGCTGGCTGCAATTTGCAAGACGCAGAGGAAAAAATATGTTGCTCAGCAGGGCCCCTGCTGTATCCTGTACAGCATTTCTGTGGAACTAGCCAGGCCCATCTGTCTAAGTGTGTACAAATTGTAAACCTAAAAGGGATGACCTGGGGAGTCCCAGGACCTGCTGCTTTACCAAGATGACAGAAGAAGACTGAGGATGCCTTAATCCCTGCCATGCTGCTAGAGGATGGGGATGGAGGGGAAGTAGGTGGCCTCTTGCCACCCACTTGTAGGATACAGAAGCACCCAACTGGATTTAGGGGGAGCCTGGAGGTGAGGTGGTTTGAGCCTGGTATGAGGTGGTATGAGGTGGTTTGGGAAACAGTTCCTTTTCACCCTTCCTTTTCTTCCTCTGCCGTAGGATGCCAGGGAAGAGAGAATCAGGTTTTCACTCTGTAGCTGAGCATCCCTTGTCCACTGCTGCCCTCGGCACTTTCATCAGCCTGCAGATGTGACAGGGCCCAGCCTACACATCAAAGGCTTGTTAAGTTACTGCTGTGCTGTGAAAGAGGGAAAAAACACTGTTGACTGTGACGAATTAGTGAAGTTCAGGGGTGGCACTCACCCTTTTATTGGAGAGCTGCTTGTGTCTGTGCACTGCTAAAGGGATTAGAGCAGCGTGTGGCATGTTTCTGGTTCTGACAGAAACTTGAACACACCCAAGCAGAGCTATAAAGAGAAAGGCCATGTCAATGGTAGGAGGTCTAGGGAGCTGTGAGTGATCAGCCACACTTAGAAGGTATCAGTAGGTTGTGAACTGTACATGCAATGTTAACTATTGAGGTGCTGAATTCTCCAAAGCATTGCATTTGCAGCAACAGGAGTGGGCTTTCTTTTACCACCTGTGTTTTTGGGCACAGTGTGCTACCACAGGGCACCTGGTGGTGTTACCTCCTGGAGAATGAGGCCCTGGGTATGGTTCTCAGTTCCTACCTGCAACCAAGGGATCCCTCTAGGGATGCAGAGGACTTTGAGATGTGGGGGGTATCTCCATTCCCATTCAAACCTTGTTTATCCAGCAAAGCCAGAAGTGAAAGCATCAGATCTTGATATAGCACAAATAAATTAATGTTACTGTGAATAAAAAATGAAAAAAAAAATGATTTATTGGGAGGTAAGACTATGCCCAAGGCTTGGCATTCATTTGGGGTTTCCAAGGCAATAAGCTGATCATGGAAAGGGAGTCAACTTGTATCTGTTTACTCTGAGATAGACTTCCTAAAGGTTTCAAGAAAATAGCCATTTTGAACATGGCAGGGTGGAAGCCTGCTGCAAGAATGAGGTCAGAAACTAACCCTACATCCTGGTACATAACCTGAATGGTAATGTTCCTAAGCAGGATACCTGGTTGGTAACAGGAACACAGATTACAAAGAGGAAGATATTAAGAGCAACCTGGCAAAACAGATTTGGAGACATGGGACAGGTATATCTGGAAGGATGTCACGTCTTGTCAAGCACTGCTTTCCCCAAATGTACCCTTACAGCAGGGTTAGGATGGAGTTCTCCAGATGGAGAGATTAGGCTGGAGTTCTCCAGATGGAGAGGGCAGGCCCCAGACTGCTCATTCATGTATTGAAAGAGATTTATATCAGCTCCTCAGGTTATCAGAGCTCAGTCATTTGGGTTCAGATGGGTCTGCAGTTTACTCGTAGTAAAATTGGTGATGAAATTTAAGCAGAACAAAACACTTCAAACCTCCAAGAAAACTGCTAGAAAAAGCTTAATAGACAGGACATTGGGACAATGATTTCAGATCAGACTGGGTGACAATTTTTAGCTGCTGCAAGACCTAAAGCCACTTCAAGAAGTCAGCAAGAACTTGTCATGTGTCACACTTCCTCCTGCATGACAGCATCAGTGACAGCTTGGTAAGTCTACATGGTTTCCTGAGAAGCAAAGGTAAAGCAGAGACAACTCAGGGGGAACTCAGGGGACTCAGTGAATGTAAAGAAAGAAGTCAAGCAATAAGCCCGAAGAGGAGTTCTCAGGCAAGAGGCAGAAAAACTTTTGTTCAGAAGGGTAAAGTAATACCAATGTGAGAGGTGACAAGAGACCCTCACAGATAATGCCATTACAGAAATGTAATGCTCTGCTGAGGAAGCTGAGAGTAATACAATTTTCTGAGTAGTAAGGTGTGAATTGGAGACAGGGTTTTTCACATTACTGTACATTCAGTGAGGCAAAACAGAGTAGGGTTTTTACCTAGTTTCCATCAGAGATTTGGGAAACCTACCCTACAGAATATTCTGGAACTCAAATTGCTGTGCAAGTCTTTATTTTTAATGAATCACCATTTACACACACAAAAATGTAAATATTTTTAGATCTTTTTCATCCAGTTTTGTTTCTGGCAGAAATGTTTACAGTGACTTACTCATAATGAACAAGGAGAGACATTAATAAAAATAGAGGTAGGGAAAGCATGCAAAAGACATACCAAAATAAGAACACAAAAGGACTAGTGCCTGGGAAATGTCTTGCACGGTAAGTAAAGATGTGGGACATGCAAAACAAAAAAATAAATTCACTAGTTGAAGGCCTGTTGAAAAATTTGTAAGGGTGGATTCACCAGTAAATTCTACCATTGTGCCTTCCAGTGCCTTTGGAGGAAAGCTCATGAACACTGGGAAAATGCTACTGTAGTCAGAGAAATGCTGAATGCAACACATGTCCAGCTGCCTTTCAGAGTTCTGTGCAGTTTGTTTCTTGTGAGAAGCAATGGAGTGATTTGGGCAAAATTAATGGAAAAGCCCGCTGAACGTTGACCTGAAAGATCAGATGCTAGTCACAATTTTAAGAACATTCATCAAAGAGGCCAGAGGATGGAGGAAATTGCTCATTGTTGTTGCTCATAAGAAATCATTTGCTAGCCTTCCTCCCAAACTTGGAAAGTAAAAATACTGGCATAATCCAAGATGTTAGTTAGGCAGAAAGACCATCTGAGGGAATCCCTACCCTGAGCTGTGCTGGAAAAGGAAAAGCAATGGCCCAGGGCTTGACAGTACAGAGCCCTCATGAAGAGTTGTCAGGACAGACCTGGAGCCTGGTACAGGCCCCAGTCTTCAGTACATGCTTCTGCCAGTGTTCCCAGAAGATATCTGAAAGTCTACCAACTACTCTCCACTGTTAATAGTATAAATTAATTACTCCATAGAATGTTTATCCTTGTCACTTCCAGAGTTACGAGTTACATGTTCAACTAATATAATATGGCACAGCCAGTAGATTATGTATATACTTCTTTTCCTTCATGTCTAATTCTCTGTTTTCATGCAATCATTTTTCTAGTCACTCAAATGAGCTCAGACTAACTGATTTACACTAGTAGTCAGTAAGCAAATAACTGGGTTTTGATATCCTGACTGCCATTGAGCAAGATGTTCAGGTGGATTAATACATACGATTACACTGGCTTGCCAGTAGCCTTAGACTTCCGATGAGCAAGTGATTTGGCCAACACTGAGCTATCAAACCACAGGCAAAAGAATTCTTGCAGTGTTTTGAAGTCTCTCTTGAGTGCTAGCTTCACATTCCTAAGCAAAACAATGCAACATCCTTTTCTGGGATTTGCTGAGTTTGCTTGCTTTGGCATGTTACATTGTACCCCTCAATTCCTAAATTTGCAATATTACTAGTTGGGAAGGTTTGGGAAATGCACAGGAGATTGCCAGCTGCAGAGGAATTGGGGCGTCTCCTGGTTTCTCCCTGAGCATGGGAAATGTCAGTGAACATCTCTTACCCAACTATGGTCCTCCTTGGATGCTCATTTCTGTTGCCTTCCCCTGCTCCAGTGCCATCCTGCTGGGTTCCACCTGGTCAGGCTTCTCAGCAGTTCTAGCATGCAAATCATCACCTATAGCAGAGGGAACTGGCTGCTTAGACTTCCCTGCCGTCACTGCCTCTGCAGGCTGCACCAAAACTTCCCCCAGTGATCCTCCTCTGGACATCCCTAGGGGCCGAGAAACATGACCTTCTCCTCAAGCCTGGGTGTCAGCTTCCTCACAGTAGTGTCACATCAGCCCTGCCAGAGCCCAGCTGGGTGAGCTAAACTGAATTTAGGCTCAGTTCCCATGCCTATATCCAAACACAAGTCAGGGTGCTCATGCCATCTGCCTCCTGCTGACTGATCACAAGTGAAGGGGTGAGGCATGACTTGTTCTGCATTTGGGATGGGGTGTGTCTGTTTCCTACAACTAAAACTGAGCTGGAGTTATATCTTGCTATTAAAGGGGGTAAAACGGAGCAAAACCTTCTCTGAACATACTGTGCGTGGTTAGTCTGACAGCTCTGTGCTGCATGTACATAACACACAGATACCAAGGAAAAGTATAGGAAGAGGTTAGGAATGAGAATCTCTCTGTCCTGCAATAAAACAAGAGGCTCCATTTTAGCAAGCAGCAAATGTTTCCCAGATACACAGCAATGTCTCATTGCCCAGTGTCTGCAGCTGCTGAGACAGTATGGATTCACAAAACAGGCATTAGGGATGGGATGGGTCAGAGACCTGTGTGCATTTGCACTGGATTGTAGAGATATTTCAGGTGGGAGCTCAGTCAGATGTGTTCTCTGTGATCATTTTGGGATCCTTCCTCTGCAAGCTGGGCTGAGCATGGAGGTTTTAGCTGGGAATATGCTCTTCTTCCCCTGCCACACTAAGCTGCTTTGAAGGCATCTAGTCAAGTAGTAGTTAACTTAGGGATGTCAGGGAGGACTAGCAAAGACATTTGAGTGAACTGCTGTGCTGAAGACACCCCACTCCCAGAGCACAGCAGTGTCCTCAGTCACGTACAAGTAATTAGGAGCCTTCTGGCACCAGAGAAAGGGCACTTTCTTGGAGCACAGACTCTGCTTGCCACTTTCCTCCTGGCATGTGTCCCTGCTGTTCAGGCCAGAGGGACTTCCAAAGGAGCAGCTGCTGTGATCAGCCAGGCTGACTGACTCTTGTCTGCTAATTGAATGGAGACATTGATTTTGATGTCCCTCATAGGTCTGCAGTGATGTCTGCAGTTCGAAGTCCTGTGCTCCTGAGTGCACTGGTCCTCCCTCTGCCACAGGCACCCTCTTGCCCCTCTCATGGGCAGTGCTGACCAGGGACGCTGCCTGGAGGGTCTGGCTGGACAATCGGCCAAGGCAGTGACTAACAGCAAGTCCTGCACAATTTAGGCAGGACTTAAAGTTCACCTCCCCAGAGACACTCAGAAGGGAAAACAGACATAGCAATACCAGCAATACCCAGCAGTAGAAAGGCGGGTGAGCGGAAGACCTGGGAGGTGCAGTAGAAGGTCAGCCCAGCCTACGCTGCTCTGAGCATAGCACATGGATGGGACTGTAGCCTGTTTATCTGTAAACAGGGACACTGTTTATCACAAACATGCAATCAGCCTGAGCTTGGGAAGCTTCACATCCTTCTTGGTAACAGCATGATAGAAAATAAGACCTTGGCTCATTGCCCTGAGTACGTTGCTGAAGTGGGCTGGGTGAGGAGCAAGGAAGAGCAGGAATAGAAAAGATGAGTCTAGTTACCTCAACAGCATGATCAGGACAGACCCAACAAGGCAGACCCTTGGAGCTGAACGTCTGGGGAGGATGCAAAGCCCTAGGACAGGCCTGAAAACTTCTCAGCACCCTGCTTGCTTTCTGGGAAAAGCTGTCTGTAACATCTCAAGCTGCAAATAGGTACACAGATACCACCTGAAGGTGCTTTGTGTTGACTGTAGGTACTTACAAGGCATCTATTAAGTTGCATCCAAGAATCCTCACAGGTCCTTCTGAAGAAGTCAGGCAGAAGTGTCATCTCATCTTAGAGGTGGGGAAACGAGGCACAGCAGGATCAAGTGGTCATGCAAGAGTCAAAGGCCCTACATCTACTGCCACAGCTGCCTAAAATGGAGCACACCATGCACCAGAGCTGTCTCGGTGAGTTCCAGGATGGACCTGCCCCTGTAGAAAAGCAGCACCCATTTGAGTTCCACATGTCAGAAACTTCTAATACTAGTGAGACTGAAGCCCAGACTACTAGTCAGGTGATATTAATTCATGTAACCCCATGTGTCCCCATGAATATTTTCACCATATGAGAGTATATCTGCATACCCTGAGATTAGCTCAGTTGGTTGGAGCATGGTGCTAATAATGTCAAGATGTGGGTTTGATCCCTGTATGGACCATTCACTTAAGTATTGGCCTTGATAATCCTTGTGGGTCCCTCACAACTTAGAATGCACAGTCTACTTCACAGGGAACTGGCAGCAGATAGAGAAGGGGCATTTCTGTTTCTAGCTGGTGAGAAACTTTCTGCTTACTGTCATGGAAACAGACAAAAGCATTGGACATGCAGCTATACAACTACAGAAAAACATAGGCATGAATATAATAAATAAATGCCTGATATGATAAAGCTTTCAATCCTGTCCCATGGGTTGAGTTAGTGTTTTCCCTGAAGCAATTTCTTTTAGCTAGCAAGCTTTAAGTTATGAGTTGCATTCATTAGATTCGCCAAAGGCTGAGAATTGGCTGTCTTAACACTCATGCACAGAAAAGATCATGGTGTTAAGATTTCATCTGAGGCATTAGCCATGCCACAAACAGCAAGGGACATGACACTGCCTCCTCAGGCATGTAAAAGTCTGAGGAGACTTCATACTCATGAATTTGAGACTTGAAATAGTGATCCTACTGTTCAGAGCTCCAGATCCCCAGCGTGCCCTTTACCTGGAGGACCATTCTGGGAGATCAACTGATCAAGGTGCATCCAAACCCAGGTTTTTGGTGGCAAAAGAGAAAATTATGCAAGTCACTTATTTTACAGGAAAATCTTCATTTTGTTACTCCTCCTCCTCAGGAACATCCATGAGCAACTAGTTCACATTTGCCTCAGTATTCCAAGAGGGGCCTGTCAGGTCTGCAGTTCATCCTCTGCAGGAAGCCAGAGCAGCACTGTGGCTTCTCTGTCAGGCCTTGAGGACAGAGTACAGGAAGGGGGTTTCAGGAAAAGCGGCCATATTCTTCCACTCAACACAGATTGTATTTTCCCCCGCTCCTGTGCTATTGGAGAAGTCCTTAGAAGAAGTGGTGCGCATGCAATTTGCCTCCTCACATTTACCTTGGGGAATCTTTCCAAACATTGTCCCTAACAGCATCTTATTTCTGAGACATTAAAAAGCCACTCTATTCAAATGCAAATCAAGTCCTTCCTGACAATAACTGTTGAGTAATTTTGACGTCAATACAAGCACTCGAGCCGGACGTTCCAAGAATAGACCTGGTGTTTGGGAACGGAGCAAAAAGGAAGCAACCACAGATAATACAAGAAGCAACCCTTTAAAGGACTGTGAAGGGAAGATAGCACAGCTGGGGGTATCAGGTACCTACGTATCCGAGGTTACAGGCATGGAAAGCTAGACTGGAGAAGACTGAAGTGAAGGCTGTCCTCTGACCTAAGGTGAAAAAGCTGGGGCTTTCATTCCAGGTGCGTCCATTTGCCCAGGGTCAACACCAAGCTCTTTCCCTAGACTGCATTTTGACCACAGTTTATATAGTTGGAGCTTGCTTAAGCGTCCCTGCTCTGTGATGTATTATACAATGTGCCCTCTGGAAGTTTTATTCTGTGCAGTGTGTGATTTCATGCTCCTAAAGTTGGTTGCAGGCAGGATATTGAATTTGCTGCCTTCAGAGGGAAAGTCTTTCAACCAGAGCTTGATACCAAAAAAGTACATTCAGCTACAGCACTAAGTATCCCACCCCAAGGAAGAGATGCACATAGCAGATATGGCTGATGGGTTGGTTGATAGAGCAAACTGCTGGCCTCCCAAGGCTCTCCAAGGCAAATGGAATGCTCTAGAGCTAAAGTAGACCCCTTAGGAAACATGATCCAGCAGAGATGCCATTGATGTGCCTGCATGATCAGAGGAATACATGCAGAGCTTCTAGAGTGAGTGACGTGGCATTTGAGCACTTTTTGGAATACAATGGCCTTTCTGCCCCTTTTAAAAATTTCTGACATTCTAACTACAATCGCATTTGTAATGGTTACATCTGGCCTTTCAGATCTGCTTGCTCATCAGCCAGTAGAGCGCCCTCAGGTACAAATCTCCTCTTAGCTCTGCTCTATTCCACTACTTCATCTTGTGCTAATTAATCACCCAGGGCTCTTAGAGAATTTTATAGCATTAACCCATTCACTTCTGAAAACCTTCCATGTCCCATTCACAATAAGTTGCATATTTGTCTGCCAGGAACTAAGTAATTAGTGGAGTCTGAAACTAACATATTGTGGTAGGCAATTATTTTATCACCATTCTTTGCAAAGTTGATTTATCCAAATTCACAAGGCAAAGCAATGACAGAGTTGAATAACAAAAATGTTCTTCAAGCCTTGAGTTCTGTACCCACTGGCAAGCATTCTTCATGAAAATGCATTCTCACTATTTTAAGCATAACCTAAGCAGTTGGGAGCCCACCTTTAGTTATGAGTGTGACGTGATTTAACTACTGAGGGCCCTTCTACTGATTTCTAGGAGATTATGAATCTTGTCTTACTACTAGAAAGTGGTATGGTAAAATGCTAACTTGTTTAACAAAAGGTTGTCAGCAGTCAGTTTATGCCCAGTCAAGAACAACTCATTAGCAGATGCCACCTGCTGTTCTTTGTGGACTGCTTCTCTTCCTTGTTTTGGAGGACAACATTACATACGTCGTGGGGGAGCTGCACTGCACATGCTTCCAAACATGTTTCTCTCTCCCCGTACATTTTCTATTAGCTGTGTCTTTCCTAGAGTGAGGACATGGCTGCTGGGAATACAGCTTCTGGTCTGTCACTGCTTTGTGTGACGTGCTACAGACCGTGTTATGGCGTGACAATACACCTGCACAACCTTCCAACCAGACTTGGCCTTAGCTTCTCACCTGAATGCTCGTGTTCTCATCTTGGCTGTGCACAGGGAAGGGAAAAACACCCTCTGAGTTTCCTATTTAGTCCTTCCTTTCATCTTCATACAAGTCTGGAAACAGTATGTTTAAAGGTAAGGGGGAGCCATGTTTTCCAGTAAATGTAGCTTTACCAGGAGGGAAAAAAGAGACAGCAGTAAACAAACAGCAGAATTGCTGAAGTACAGCTGATGCATGGACCCCAAAAGAAGTGCTGACTTCATCATGAATGAAAATCATGACCACCTCATGAATATGATCTCTCTCATGCTCCCAGCAGGAGACACAGGACAGGGTCCAGCAAATATGGGTGTTTGCAGAGGCAGCAGTCAGGCAGTGGGCAGTGGGCCGGACTGGGCACGCAGCACAGGAAGCACCTGCTCCTGAAGTGACAGCTCTCTTATCTGACCCCAGTCACATCAGGTGGCTTCCTTGTTTGCCTTGGCAGCGGGCCCTTACAGCCCCCTCCGGCTGCCACTGGCGAGCTGCTCCTTCACTCTTTTTTTTTGCGCCTGAAAAATATGTGCCCATTGGTCTGAAGAGAAAATTGCTCAGACACCTTCCAGTGTATTGCTCTGGACCCGCTTCCCTGGGGAAGCAACAGCAGGGAGTAGGCATGAGCGGCATGCTCGCCTCAATCCCACACTAAAGCTGCCCCCGTGCTTGGCCACCATCACGCAAGGCAGGTTCCTCACCTCTATGAAGAAAGCAGAGGATGAAGATGCCTGACAGCAGGTGGGAATGGTGAGCAGCTGGTGGCCCCATTCCAGGCAATGGGAGTGTGGCAGAGCTTTCCATAGACCAAGGGTCACCATGTGGGGTCGCGGCCACCTCAATCCAGAGTGGCAGGGCTTTAAAAAAATGTCAGTGCTTGCGGTTTCTCTTCCTCCCCCTGCCACCATCCCTCCCTTGGTCTGGATGATTTACTGAGCAATAGCTGGTCCCAGCAGCAGGGCAGCCTTGCCGGGGGCCTCCCCAAGGCAGCATCAGGGGAGAACCCACCTGGCCACGCTGAGGTGCCACATGGCATCCCGCCACCATCTCAGGAGCCAGGAGCTTTTAGGAGCAATTCCCCACATCTCTTTCCATCTCTGCCTCAGGGGCAAAACATGAGGCCAAGAGAGGTGCAGGCGCTCCTGCTGATCTGCATTTCAGCCACAGAACTTGGCCAAACTCCAAGATGGTGTCATTTCAGTTTGACATCCACCTCTTAAATAATCTTCAAAATAAATTTAATCGGTAGGTTAGGTATTGAGGCATTGAAATGTAGCACTTCTGCTGTGTAAAGATAAGAACAGACTCACAGCACACACATACTTTAAACCCATACCTTGGTTAACAGACCCCTGTAACTCATAGATGCATGATAGAAATTATTTGGCATTGGATTTTATGAGACATGCAAAGAAGAGTCTTGCAACATATTTTCCTTTTCCTTTTTTTTCTTTTAAATTAATCCTTCATCTTCAACTCTTCTATAAGAAGAAAACAATTATTCAGGGGCAAAATTTACAATTAAAAAATGCACAGAAGAAACTTTTCATACTTAACGTATTATGCTAAGAGGAACAATAAGAAAATAATGGGACTGAATATTCATTATGCTAATCAAATGTTAATAAACTGTGGGACTGTGTGCAGCTCAGTTTGGCTCCCCATCTCCATCTTACTTCTTTTCTTGTCTGTTTGCTTCTGTCCTCCTTTCTTCTTTTTTGCTTCTTCCGTTTTTCTCCTGTCCTGCAAGCAGAACTTGGGGAAGCCATCTTGACTAAGATAACAAACATTCCAAATGAAAACATTATTTATTTAGAGGACGCATGCAAATAGTAAACACTGTCAAAAAGATGTGCAACATCTGTGATGTTCAGGCAGCTGGTGAATATTTCTACTCCAACCTTGGGGAAGCCTCAGGTTCAGAAACAGACAATAGCCAATAATCAAAGAAGCCTCAAGCAGATGTGTGCACCTATGCTGTGTTCAAGATATGAATAATTAAAAGTGAAGGCTAACTCATGCAACTGTCATCTTAGAATAATAGGTATGTTTGGGCATGACGTGGCTTACAGTTATGCGGACAGTATTTTCACTTCAATGAAATGAAATGTTATGTAAATGTAATGTTAATTATGTAAACAAAAAAAAAGCTCAAACCACAAGACAACACATTCACGATCAGTAAGAGCAAAGGCCTGGGTACAGTATCTGTAACCAGAGATGCACCAACATCTTGTGTCTTCAGTTTCAGATAATCACCTGGTGTCAAGTCCTTTGTGCTGGGAGTGTGCCGCGGAGCAAGGCATAAGAGACTAAACCAGTGTGCGACACTGAAATACAACCCAGCAGCTGACCTTCTTCTCTCGCTCTCCTGCAGCATTCTCCCTTAGATATGTCTGCTACAGCAGCAAGCTCCCTCTTTGCCTTCTGGGTGAGCAGTCAGGTGAGCAGTCAGCGAAGCCTGTTACTATGAATCCAGGTGTGTTGTGCCCTGGCAGCTCTGGGATGCCTCCTTCATCAGCAGCCTGATGGCCAGGGCGGTTGTGTGCCCTTGCTCCCTGGATTGGGCTGGGAGATCCTCATGTTGAGGACGAGAAGTCCAAGTCTCCTGTTCTCTGATGAGGCAGTATTTAGGCAGGTGCAGCATTGGTTTCTTTCTCTTTGGGCAAAGAAGAGACTGCTCAAGGGATAGCACAGACACAGTCTTATAGGTCTTGGAAGTGCCCAAACAGTGCTGTAGCACCTCAGTCCCCAGCACTGGACACTCAGGATCTGTCACCAGCACAGTCATGGGAGGCTTGGTCTTTCTCTGCCAGCTGACTTCTGGGTGGCAGTGGCAGTGTCAGAGCTGCCTTGACTTGGGCTTTCATCACATGGCCTGTTGTGGGAGTCACTCAGCAACAGATGAATATTAACCTTGCTAAGTATGGCTGGAAAGGCTGCAGGGTTACTGCAGCAGCAAGCCCTGAAGCATTGCTCAGGGCAGGCCAGAGCAAAGGTCAGGTCAGTCAAGTCAGGAAGAAGTGGCCTGCATTGGTGGCCTGGGTGAAGTCACATGCCTTCTACCAGCCCAGAGGAGAGTGTATGCAGTGCCACAGCTCACTCTGGCTGTTTGTATGACTGCTGATACCAAGGGATCATGTCCAGCCCTCTTGCTTTTTTCCTGGCAGTCCAGAACAGGCATTAGGTGTGAAAGGCTGCAAAACCAAGACCTCCTTGCTCAGTGTGTAGCTGCACTCAAAGAAGCTGTGCTCCCTCTCAGCCCCTGAGCATTCCTGTCTGGGGAGAGACAGAAACACCAGCTCCTTCAGGGCATGCTGCCTCTGTAGCCCTTTCTTCTTCTTTGTGTTCATGCACATGACTGCTCCTCACTCTGCCTCTTGAGAAAGAGCAGCAGAGCACATAGACTCATCCTGCTTCTGCTCCCGACCGTTGCAGGACCTACTTGCACTGTGACTTCCCAAGCAGCAGCAGGGAGCTTTCATCAGGCCACCTGAAACTAGTGAAGTTTTGCTTTCTGGGTCCTGGGTGTTTGTGCTGTTCCGTGAGACCAGGAACTCCCTCACGAAAGGTCCCTCTGCACTAGGAAAACTGCCTCCTGGGTGGGCAACAAGTAACCTGTGAAGTAGCAACAATTTTGAAGATTGTATCTTGTGAATATAGGCTGATTAAGGATGGGAAGGGGCTGCAGTCTCCTTCCTACTGAGGGACTCATGAGGCCTTGCCAAACTGACCCCAAATGAATATTTCCTTTACTCTCAGTATATGACACACAGCTAAGCAGACTCATCTGTTCATGCCTTAACTTGTCACCAGTATTAACTTTCTTAGCCATATTTGCTTTTCTTTCCCACTCTATAAAATGTACTTCAGTTCCTGTACTCCCTCTTTCCATCAGCTTCTGTCTGGGATCCACTGTTTTTTTCATGTGATTCATGCTGTGCATCACAACCATGAAGGAAAAAAAAAAAAAAAAAGAAGAGAAAATAAGAAGACCCCAGAGGAAGATGTTTTCAAAATTCAGACATCTTTTTTTCATGCAGCTCCAGCACTGATAGAGTAATTTTGGGAAGAAATCAGCCCTATTAGATCTACACATCTTCCAAATGCATAGGAGTCCAGGTAAATGGATGCCAGACATCCTTAGGCATGTATTAAAGCTGCTGCCCCCAGGATGGCCCTCAGCCCCCTGGCCCTGAGACACAGAGATGGTCCTGACCTTCTTGATGCAGCTTCCAACCAGAATGAATATTTTAAACGTCCAGGTGTTTGCTTGGGAACCAATGTCATTCTTGCTGAATGCCCATGCTGTATTACTTTCACTTCTGCCCATGGACTGCCTATGGAGGGCGAAGCACAGGAAGGAGGATGATGCTGGTGGTACTTGCTGCTGCTGGGGAAGGCTTGACTGTTTTTTCTTTGGCCAGGCTTCTGTGTTAGTTTGAGCAGAACTGGGGTGCTAGTGACACTGGGGGCAGAGTTCAGAACATCACCAGAAATGTAATTTCTGAATTCATTTGTGTTGAAATAACACAGGCAATTCCCTCTCAGCATGCCACACTGCCCCCTCAGCTGCCTTTGCTGAGGCTGTGGGGTTCTGCTTCCTCCAACCCCTTCCTGGAGTCCCAATTCTCCCTGGAAGCAGGAAGGGAGCGGGGGACACCAAGTTTCTTTGTTCACTGCTGCTGGAGACACCTGCCTTCCCTCAGCCCTTTTCAGGACATAGGAACAGCTCAGTATGTCCTGATGCTCTTACAACACCAATCAGGTGCTCCCCCAGGGAATATCTCCACATCAGAAGAAATATCTCCACACCCACATGAGAAGGAAGGGGATGCAGCAGTAGCAGTTCCCTACCCCAGCTATCGTCACGTCCCCAGGGACACAAACAGCTGTGCTCAGGGCAGTCCGCCTTGCCCCTTGTAGAGGAGTGCACCAGCAGGCTGGGAGAGAGGAAGCAGGACTGCACACACTGAGTGACAGTGCAGGGCTGCTACAGGAGAACTCTGGATCAAAAGCAGGACAATGCTCCATCCCTTCATGAAAGTTGAAAGCAAGCACAGCTACTTCAGAAGAAACAGCTCATGGGGTCCCATCTGTATCACGTACAGCAGAGCATTTCCCTGCAGTACTCCTCTTCTACCAAGCAGCTCCTGCCCTGCATGTAGCACACCCAGCACAACATGACTAAGAAAAGTCCACTGGGTCCCCAAATACATGCAGTGACAGCCAAGAGCGTACTGTGACAGTCAAGATGCAAGCTTCTCCTGCAAGTAGCACGTGGGGTGTCAGATTCCCTCTTGAGGCATGTGGTCCTGGTTCTCCATTACTTATCCTGTCCAGTTTTTCCAGAGGCTTGTTTGGTTTGCTCCTCACCAGAATATGCTGCTGCATGTTTAAGCTGACAAAGTAAAACAGTGGACTCAACAGCTGCAGGATTTGGGGAAGGGAGGGATATATGCTTTCAGCTTTGACTTTTAACCACAAAATGTACACTGGATTCTTCCTGTCATAAGTGACAAGAAACAGAGCCATAGGCCTTTGTTGGAAATAGAGGGAGAAAATAACGAAGATATTCCCTGATGCTTGTGCCTCTCTGGTATTTCTGGTAATAGCAAGGGAAGGCAATGAATTAGGTAGTGGAAGTTACTGCTGCCCTCTACTCAGCTGAGCAGAAGAGGGCTACAACTAAATCCACACAATGAGCAGAGCAGTAGACTTGAAAGTGGACTGAGGCTTACTGCACCTTTTGGACTCCTGCTTTCATCCATCTTCTTGGCTGTTGCCAAGTGTCCATACACACCACGCCTTGGAAGTTTAGAGCTTTCTGCTGCAAGACAGGTTGGTGGAAAGTCAACAGCTCAGTATCAGGTCTGATGTTCCAAACCCTACTATTGCTCAAGAAGGGCACTACCTTAACAGCTCCAGTGCTATCCACCATACCGGTATTACTGCCCAAATCTCCTGGCAGGAGAGGTGCCTGCCTAGTACCTAGGTGCATGCTGTGGATTTTGCCAGAAGGACGCAGCCCACCAGATTCAGGACTCACTAACATCCACTGATCTGCTTAGAGAGAGTCGGACACACTTTTTACTCTTTCCTCACTCAGGAATATCATTTGTCACTTGAAGGCAGAGGAACTACACCATGCCTGAGTAGGGTTGAAGGAAACTGTAGCTCTGCAGGGCAGTTGACTTAACACAAGGCTTTTAGAGCAATTAGTGTCTATACAAAAGAGCTTTGTGTCTGAACTCCCTAGACACGCTTTCCTATCTCCATAGCAGTTGAAGCTTATCGAAAACACCAAGTCATTTAACCAGAGAGGGTGCTAAGATGAGCTCTGATAAACTTGAAGTCCATATGGATATGAGTATGCTCGTGGATTTTATTTCAAGAGAGGACCAATACTTTGTTAGCAGGAAAAAAGGCTACTTCTGGGCAATATGTCCTTGACTGTCTCAGACAAGGTAGCACTATGCAGTAGGAAATGGTCTTTTGGATCCATTTGCTCTATAAACAGAAACAAGGAAGGAAGGAAGGAAGAAAAGAGAGAAGGGCATGGTGGAACAAAGCTTCCCCTTAGAGCATATATTTCTTTACCAACCTAAGGTGAGAGCTGCTTTGCAAACATGGGGCTATGCTTATGTTTGGTAGAGCTCCACTGAGGCAGGGCAATTTCAGTGTGGACAAAGCAGGCTCCCCGGGGCACATTCTCATGGGAAATGAAGAGGTTCTCCATACTCATTTATGGCTTTTTACTACAGTTCCCAGCAGCAGCACAGGGTGGCTTGCTGTCCCTACTGCTAACAAAATGATCATGTCAAGGCTACACTCCAAGGATGCAGAAGGTGCTTGTCATGCATGTGCTTGTCCACTGAGGAGGATAGAGAGCCTGTCCAGATCTCAGAGGCATTCAGTGACTGCCCCACAATAGGAGTGGCTATTCTAGGATGGGAGGAAGCAGAGGGACCACAGTTGTGTTGTACCTGAGGGGAGCTAAACGGCATAAATCTTTGTGCCCTCTGCTCCCCTCACGCAACAGTGCAGTGAGCAGGTGTAGCCAAGCCACACGTAGCACCGTCACACAAAGGAATATTTCCCATTGTCCTACTATTTTTTTTCCACCACTACAAATTTTATTACCTCAAAGGTATGGAATTAGGAAATGAAAGATGTGGAAAAATTCCTTGGACCAAAGCACTCATTTCCACCATTTCCACCTTGTCCTGGATTTCCTTCTCGATTAGTTCCAGCAGTGTCCTTGGTTCCAGCCTTAGAGTCATTAAAGTCTTTTTGAAGCTCTAGTGCCTCTCACTAGTTCTCATTGCTCAGCAGAATGATACATCAGGAATAACAAAGTCCACTTTGATCAACTACTTCCATCCTTCACAGCTGCTTCTGTGGGGGTGATTAATCCCAGCCCTTCCTTCGCTAATAATAAGCACAGAGAATCAGCTACATCCTTTGTCGTTGTTATTTTCTCTTTTCATTTCCGTTTTTGGGGAGAGCTGTGGAAGGCACTCGGTGACTTTAGTCCAGTTTCTGCCGGAGGGGTGACTATGTCCATGACAGTGGTGGAGAGTGTGGATAACTGGTGGGCTTGGATGGACTGCCCTCTCCCCCAGTCAAAGCCATGGACTAAGCTCTCTGTGCACCTGCTCTGGAAAGCTTTGCAGCACCATCCTGCCTGAAATCCTACCTACGTGCAGGAGATTAGCATTTCGTATTGGCAGGAAGCCTTTGGGAGGCACAGGGCCATTAAATAGGAAACACAAGGTATGGGGACTTTGCTCGGAATTAGGCTGTTTTTTAGTGAACCCAGCAGTCTCCTGGGCTACTGATCTGGCACCTTGCTCCTCCATGAACTTCTCCTTACAAATAAAAATTATTCCTAACCTTTGGTTTCTGTTTTAAGCTTACACCAAGCTTGAATTACTCTTGATTTGCACAATTCAATTTACAGAAAAGAGGAAGCACACTGTTTATTTAATGACAAATGCCAGCTAAATTATCAGTGACCACCAACTTTAAAGACAAGATTTCAGCATCTAGACCCACAGTCCACTATGTTTTGAGGACTGCAGAGATAAAAGCATTGAGCATGGAAAACACCCCTCTAGAAGAGCATTTCAGAGTAGAAGCAGAACTGTAAATGCCCCGTATCACCTCCTGGTAATAGCTGACAAAGTCTGGGCTATGCACTATTCATGCTGCATACAAGGAGAGGGCATTGTACATTTAAAAGTAATCTGTCTCTTTACTGAAACAGCTAGTACCTGAGGCATACCCTGGGCATATGCACTTCCAGTTATCTCTTCCCAGCTCCACTTGTGTGGTACTGGATTATCAACCTCCATGCAAATTGACCCTGGTATGATGAGGGAAGGATTGGGCGTGGCTAGCAATAGGCAAACAAAGGAGGAGAGAGATGTGGCTGGACTAGTTTCTGTCCCAGGCATGGGACTGGGAGACACTGAACATTTTTGCAACATAAAGGTGAGGCAGGGAGAGGAAAGTCCAAGTGCTGGAGGAAGCAGGTTTGTGTTTTCTGTGAGATCTAGTCTGGGGAAAGACCAGCTTCATTGGGGCAGACTGCGGTGTCAGGCCATTGTGCCCCTAGCTTTTGGACCTCTAGCTGTCAGTCTGGCTGTTCAGTTCCTTCACCCTTGATAAACAATGTTCCCAGCTGCTCCCTTAATTTCTTAACACTGCTCTCCTCCTGGGTGTTACAGTGCTTGGCGGTGTCATCTCTTTGATGTCTGGCCCTTAGGCTTGATGTTTGGCCCAAGTAGGACACCACTGCTGTATTCAGAACTGTCTTGTTCAGCATGTCACTTGCATAGCACATACTCACTAAATCAAAATCCATGGATTCAGATGCAGGCATCCCTAAATCCACCTTGGGCTGTCTGTTCCTCCAAAGAGCTCCCTCAGGCACTCTGTGCATTACTCCAGCAATGCCTGGAGTCCTGAAGAACAACTCTCAGCTCTGTCACATCACTATAAAATCGGAACAACTGCTGCTGCACTCTGCTACACCACACTGTTTCATAGCACACTTCAACAGACAGCTATTGGACTGCACAGGTACTAGTAAGTGCAGAATGTATCCCAGAATTAATTTATGTGCTTTTTTAAACTTTTGGTGGAACATGTGAATGAAATCTCAGTGAGTAATCTATCTGTTTCCACTTTTAGAGTATTTTAATGGTTTTCAAAAACCACAAATCCCAAGGTCTCAGACTTCTCTGCAGCTTTGCTGACAGAAGCAGGCAGTAGTCCCTGCATTTCTGACAAGTGTAATCCAGAACAGTCTCATGGACTCGGCTGATTTTGAGATGCCTGAAGATATGGGCCAAACACACAGAGAATTTTGTCTATCATATGGTTTGGAAGTGTGCTGACAAACTAAGCAGGATTTAATCAGGAGACCTAAGCTGAAGAAATTATTTTGCTGTTTCAATCTGAATGCATAAGATATGCTTTGCTCTCTAATGGCATTAAGTATCTGGGAAATGGCTTCAAATTCTGAGAAAACAGATCTATGTAAGAAATGTGTAGATCTTCCCACCAAAGTCATCTAGTCAAAAACTGGTGTAGACATAAACAAATAAAAAGAAAATAGCCTGACAAAACAGGCTGAAACTTCAAACTACTTTGGAAGATCAGCCTAGACATCCTGGGCATGGTTCATGGCTCAGAGACCATATGTTCTTGTAGGGCTGGAGGTAGCTGGGCAGAGTGGGTAAGGAAGAGGGCAACAGCAGCCCTGAGAAGTGGCTCGAGGAAGATACCATCATGGTATGGGTTAGAGCTGTTTCACATTTGAGTCACATCTGGATTTCACATGCTGTTTCCTTGGAAAGACACGTTTCAGCAGCAAAATGACCAACCTTTCTCACAGATCTCTATTTTTAAAAGTTGACAGTGTGCTTCTGACATTGCCAGGCAGTAAAGCCATGCATGTATGATTCCTATGTTAGTGCAGAGACATGTGTGCCAATAAACATTGTGTTACCTTCCTTCACATTCCTGTATTATTATATAGATCAGGTTTGATAGGCTAGAAGATGAGGACAGAGTGACAAAGTGTAATCCAAATTCACCCCGGGTCATCTCTGAAGCTAAAGGGAAGAGGATGATGTTAGACCTGCTCATCTGATTTTGTCTAGTTTACAGAAAGAGTCATGAGTGATTTAAAATCATGTTTCAGGCTGAGCTACCTTCATGGTATAGAAGACATTGAGGTCAAGCTCTTGCTGCACGGCTGGCAACACCCAGGAAAGCTAGTTTAAAGCAGTACCAGCTGGGTGGACACATCCTGAGACTCATCCATGCTCAGCAGACACGTCTTTACAGCTGTAGCATCTTCTGAGTTTTTCACCTAAACAAATTGTCCCTGGGATTGATACTTAATGCTTTTATACCTGTCCTGTGCGGTGGCTAGGTGGATGCATGCAGGCAGGCACACCTCGGAACTGCTGCAGAACTCATTGTAAGGCTTGTTTGCCTTGTAATACACAAGTGATGCTTTAATTCAAGCTCCTCAACTTGCATGTGGTATCATCAAGGCCAGGATCCATTACATGACAAGACAGAAAATGTCCCTACCTGCGTGGCATCTGCATCAGCGCCTGTTGTCTGTCAGGCTACAGATATGCTGAGGAGAGTGTGATTGCAACTCTCATCCCTTCCCATGCATCTCAAAGCTTGGAAACAGTGATAAAGTTAGCCCAGGATAACAGCACTTGTATTCCCCTGTACATCTTGCATGCTTCTCTGCTATGCTCTCATGGATGGCCTGACCCTCTAGTCCTCTCCAATCCTCCTTGTACTCATCTCTATTTCTCCAAATGAGCATCCTTACCTTCCCCATTCCTGCACCATCTTTCCACACATCATTTTTATAATTTCAGCTCTCTACACTTCCACTGCATATCTTAACTTCTCCCTGTGTTGTTCCCTTGGTCATGATCATAGAATCATAGAATGGTTTGGGTTGCAAGGAACCTCACCTATATTCAACCTCCCTGCCATGGGCAGGCACCTTTCAATAGACAAGGTTGGTCCAAGCCCCATCCAACCTGGCCTTCAACACTGCCAGGGATGGGGTATCCACAACTTCTCTAAGCAAGCTGTTCCAGTGTCTCACCACTCTCATAGTGAAAAATGTCTTCCTTATATCTAATCTAAATCCACCTTCTTTCATTTTAAAGCCATTATCCATTGTCCTATCATTACCTGCCCTTGTAAAAAGTTTCTCTCCAGCTTTCTTGTTGGCTCTCTTTAGGTACCTGAAGGTGCTGGAAGGTCTCCTTAGAGCCTTCTCCAGGCTGAAAAACTCTCTCAGCCTGTCTACCACAAGGTGCTCCAGCCCTCTGATCATCTTCGTCACCTTCTTTTGAACTCACTCCAACAGATCCACATCTTTCATATGCTGGGCACCCAGGAGGGGTGCTGACTCCAGGAGGGGTCTTACCTTCCTCAGCTGGCCAGCCATGGTTCTTTTGATGTAGCCCAGGATGCAGTTGGCTTTCTGGGCTGCAATAACACATTGCTGGATCTTCTCATCAAGTAGTACCCGCAAGTTCTCTCGGGGCTGCTCTCAATTTGTTCTCTGCCCATTCTATATGTATTTGTGCCTGGAGTTTCCTTGACCCTTGTGCAGGATCTTGCACTTGGCTTTGTTGAACTTCATGAGGTTCACACATGCCCACCTTTCAAGCCTGTCAAGGTCCCTCTGGATGGCATTATATCCCTCCAGCACATGAACTACAACTACATAGCTTACTATTGCCAGCAAACTTGCTGAGGGTGTGCTCAGTCCCACTGTCCATGCCACTCACAGACACTGAACAGCACTGGTCTCAATACAAGCCCCTGAGGAACACCACTTGTCACTGCTTTTCACACGGACATGGAAATATGGACAACAAATCTTTGCGTGTGACCATCCAGGAAATTCCTTATGCACTGAGTGGTCCATCTGTCAAATCTATGTTTTTTCCAGTTTAGAATCAAGAATGTTGTGCAGGGCAGGGTCAAATACTTCGCACTAATCCAGGTAGATGGTATCAGCAGCTCTTCCCTTATCCACCAATGCTGCAACCATGTCATGGAAGGGTCTTACTGGGTCTCAGGCTGTCTGACCTTTGCCATGTACATATGGAGCACATCAGGATCGTCACGAGAACTGATGCTTTGCAAAAGAGTAAGGGCTGCTCTGGGAGAGTTCACCCTGAGTCTAACAGAGGAGGGTGCACACACAGGCACAGTCTGCAGCTGTGGCTGCTGTTGCCAATGTGTGCTGCTAAAGAGTAATTCATATACAACTGGTTGATGCAGTGCACAACTGAGTCAGAGGCTGAATTATCTCTGATGTACTTACTTCCACTGCACTGTGCATCTAAAGAGTGGACTTTCAAAAATAAAAGTAAAAAGATCAGGTTAGCTTATCTATCAGCTGAGTAAGGTAGAAGTTTCTGAGGAGATGACAAAGCAGAAGAGAAAGAGATAACAGTGTGGCCAGAGATGGACACACTCATGGATTGATTGTTATCTCTTTTATCAATTCACTAAACTTGGTGAAATAATTATCCCTCTGAAATCAGTACTGAGACTAGAAATAGGCTGATGTGCATTCTTTATCATGTGCTAACTTGTTCTGCCATCCTGTGAATGAACTTCTTGTTTTCTTCTCCTTGATGATACAATTCCACCTAATTCAGGACTGGACACTAAAGTAAATCTGGTAGGGGAATACACTTCCTGTTCATAAAAATATCTTTCCTGTGTGGAAGAGCCTTCTTCCTGCAAACACTCATCTGCATACAGCATCCCAGACCTGTTTCCATGTGGACACAGGCACAGTGGGTACAGCTATTATGGATATTCCATGAGGCTGAAGTACTAAATAAATTAATGTATTGGTTGTACAACCTCTGGAAATCAAACACAACCCCATGGAACCCCAGTCCGTGATCAAGATGCCATCCTTTCAAAATGGAGGGCTTTCTGTCTTTTACTTACATCTAAATCTATCTGTGACCATTTCCAGAACCATGTCTCACTGCCTTGAACTTATTTAGCTAACTTATATACAGTGTATTGTGATTTGATTGTGGCTGATGGCTCATGTTCAGAGTAGCTGATGATTTGAGATGTGTGCATGAACTCATGAATTAAAAATAAAATCAAATCTCAAAAGGTGATGAGCTGAATGTTTGTATTAATATCCCTTACTACGGTTTTTCTTGTGACTTCTGAAAGAACCTGGTCAAGATCTTCATCAGGCTGGATGTATTAATCCACTCTCTCCTCAGATGGCCTCTCCTCTCATGTGCTTAAAGGTGAAAGGACCACATCCCTCCACCTGCCATGACTCCCAACAGTAGCCTGTTACACTGCAAGACCTCAGGGATCCTCAGACAGAATTCTTCAATAACCAGTTTATAAATGGCTACAGCCACCATCTCACTTTTCCCTCATGGTTTCATTATTTTCCTCTCCCCCTTAAAGTACTTCCTCTGCTTTGCATATTTCCAAGTCCTTTGATGCCTGTGCAGCATGGTGTTTGAAATAGCTTCTCATTGGTTCACCTGTGCTGCTGTTCCTTCCCTCTTGGATGGATCCTCCTTGCACTCTTCCATATTGGAAGTCAACATTTGCTGTCACTACCTAAACAACATGTTCTGCCATCTAAATCCCATGTCTGAGTAGCTCGCAGATGATTAATGTGTTATCTTTTCCCTTGTAACAACAATGTTCATTTCTGCAAAATCTTGTTGGCATACAGGGAGCTGGTGACATTCCTGCACCAGCATTTATCACTTTATGGCCACACAGTGTCTTGAAGAGATTAGCTAGTTGGAAGGCAAGGTACTGGGATGTAGAAAATTGACCTGGTTGGGACAGTGCCTGATCTTCAGGTCATCTCCTCCCTCTGTCACTTCCCACAGTCCTCACTGGTGCCCCCACGCTCCCCTGAACACTGCTTCCCTGGTAATGAAGCCGTCTAAGGGTGGCTGTTCCCTGGCTGAGACCTACTGCTCTGAGGTGGCAGGGCCATGGGCAGCAGACAGTCCCCTGTGTCACACCTGCCTTGTGAGGCAGGTGTGCAGCAGCATACCCTGCCTCCGCTGACCGAGCCCTGCCGTGGCTGCCAGGACCCCCCAGTGCTCTTCCGCCCAGATTTCCTTCACAGGGAAAACAGGATACAAGTGGAGGGGGAGGGGAGTGGAGTATGCCTCCGGCTCATCCTGACATGGAGGTGACAAACACAAACATGCCCATCTGCACAGGGAGCACCCCTGGGTCCCACGCTGTATGTACATGCTCCTCTGCTGAGCCCAGGGTGAAGTGTAGGATACCATGCTCCTGAATTTGGCACCTGCATTATGGCTTGGAGTCAGCAGTTCATCTTCTCTTCTTACTGCCCAGTTTTGAATAATCGGCTCCTCAGTCTAAGTAGCTGACAATTTGAAGGGCTCTAGTCCCCAGTTTGCCAAGCAGCATTACAACATTCACTGGGCTTAGCAGCAAAGCTGGGATTCAGATGAAGTCCATCTCATTACTACACCTAAAGAAACTGAGCAAGTTGGCTTGAGGGAGGCATGGACTAGCCAGTTCTCATGTTAGATGCCATCTGTCCAAAGTCTGTGTTATGCCTGAGTCTGTTGACAATATCCAGAGGGGGGGAAAAAAAAGAGAGTCCAACCTGCACTAAGTTATTTGTGCAAAGACCAAAGGAGTAAAAAAGTGTTGGACTATGTTTTGGCTACTGAAGTCAGCATAAATAACTCTGAATGCACATATTGGGCAAGCCCTATTTATGCAAAAGCAGTTTGCAGAGAACAACTGCACTTTAACACTGTTCCTGTAAAAAAGGAAGGAAAGAATGGCCTGAGTATTTGAAGGAAAAACACATTTCCTGTAAGGAGGTTCAGCCAGGGGAGATTGCACCTCTGCTGCCTGCATCTCATCAGCGTATTTTAGTCTCAGGTATGACCGCCAGTGGGAAAGGGCAGAAGCTGTGTCATCCTCCAAAAGGAGGTACAAACATTTTTATAGTGACCTTTGTGCTCACCATCATGAAATCAGCTGGTGTTACGCTGGGTTTTCAAAGATGTACTCATGTCCCAACCTTTGCTTTGGATTTGTGACCTTTGTTCTGCTTGCAACACCTGAACCTTTCTGATCCTGCTTAGATTCCTGCTCTGTCCTTCCTGGAGACTCGCCAAACTGCAACTTGGCAAAGGAAAGCCACTAAGTTTACCTGCTATTTGTTCAAAATGCTCAGGGTAACTTCTGTCCCCAGATCCATCTTCTCTTCTGTTTGTAATTGTGAGACTGCTGTTGAGTCCCTCTCCACCCACAGAGAGGTTTACCTGGGCTACAATTTTCTCCCGGAAAGGGCATGGAGGGCTGAGCTAGCCCTGAGCACAAGCATATCTAAGACTGTCTACAACAGGGGCTAGCACATGGGAAAAAAAGACAAGAAATTTTCTTTAGAAAAGACATTTTAAAGCTTACCTCAAACTGTTACTTAGGGTTCTACATTGCTGAAACTCAACTCTGCCAGGAGGATAATGTTGTCTATGTTGCCTTTAATTTCAAGGAAAATTCTGTGAGAAACAGAAAAAGGGGATTTTTTTCCTGGGTTGCCCTGAGAAGCATAGGCAGCTACTTGGCAGTGTGGAGATAGGAAATGTTGTAACATATGCAGCCAGCCTCTCCTGCCACAGCCATGAAAAAAAATGCAAACATGTTGATCCTATAAGCAGAGTTGATCCTTGCTCGCGCTATGCTAGTTATGAGCAATTAGGAGAGACACTGCACTGAGACTGGGTTTTGATTGATAAAAAATGCGAGAAGGGCACCTTCTGTCTTTTTGATGTCCAAGGGATTACATGAAAATTCCTGGCCATATTGCCACACTGAGACCATCCCCCAGTTACTTTTGGGAAGTAGGACAATCTGAAAAACCACGGACAGAAACATCTGGGAAGTAAACTGGCCTGTTCAAAGGTTACATTTCAGTTCAGCCCAATCCATTCAGATAAAATGAGAGCTGGCTTATGTTTTTAACCTCAGAGGCACTTGGAATCAGACATTTGTGTCACATCCAAACAAAATAAATATCAATCCCAAAATGCAGTCTAAAATGCAAATTAATCCAGAATGGATACCAGTTGTTTAAAATAATAATCATATTAAAAGGGACAAAAAAAGGCAGAAAAATGCTATTTGCTTGAGCAACCTTTAGAGGTTCCCTATAATTTTTCTCTATCTAAAAACTGGACATAGTTTTTACCCTGCAAAGCAAGGTTGAAGGGGCCTCGTGCTGGCCCAGCTTATGCTGCCCTCAGCCCAGCTATTCCTTCTCTTCCTGTTTCTGGGCCTTAATAACTGACACCTTTTCCAAGAGGCTGAATGAGCAAGACAGCAGTTCCAAAATTTGGACCCTAAACCCCTCAGTGTGAGAACTGAGATAAGTCAGAGAAGCTTTACCTAACCAAAACTCTCCCCAGGGTTCATGTCAGTATAATATACTATGGGCTGGGGGCTGCTTTGGCTTGCACGAGGCTGAGTATAGGTACGGCTGCAACAAGGCTGCAGCCATGAGGGCAACAGCTCCACCTGGGTTAGCTGTAGGAGTGTGGTATCCAGAGCAAGCAAGCTGCAACAACACGGAGCTTGACGTGACCTGAAAAACCTGGCTCGAAAGCTGGAAAAGCCCATTGGAGCTTAGCTCATGCTGAGCTCCACATTGCTCCAGCTTGGCTGCTACCACTGGCTAAGCCAGCCCACCTCTGTTGCTGGCAGGTCTGCATCACGTGGTGGTTCTCTAGGGGCTGTTCCAGTGTATGACTACTCCTAGATACTCCTCTTGCCATGGGGTTATAATACCTCAGGGGTTCATCCCACAGCCCTCCCTCTCGCAGCTCTTTATTGCCCTGCCTGCTGACTTCGCAAGTGCTATTCTACAGACAGGGTTATCTGAGGACATATTCTGAAGGATCAATACTTGGAAAAGTGCACATTTACACATATGAAAATCCAGGACTTGTTCTCCGCTCCTAAGTCTATCCAGAAGAAATTTGGTGTCATTCCTGACTGATGTCAGAATAAGTAAAAGCAGACTTGAGCCTTCAGTTTCTACATGCTTAGAAGAATTTCGGTTTTCCTTCATGGAAGAAATGTTTGAATTGTTATATTTGCATAACATTATGATGAAGCACATTTTTCCACTGTAGAATTTCTAGATGAAAAGGCAAGGTTGGAGTGAAGCTACACAATATAAGAGCAAGGAGAAGATGTATAATAGAACTGCAGAAAATGCCCTCATAACACATTAGAAATACCAGAATTTTGACGTCTAAAAAAACACATAAAAGAACTCCACATGCATTATGATAAAGAAAGGCACCTTTAGGACACTTAAAGCTGCCACAAACTAATGCCTAAACAGGAGTGTGAAAGAAGTGAACAAATAAAAATTTGGTCTAGGACTCTTTCTGAAAGATGAGTATCAGGTAAGTATGAATCACAAACACTCCAACACCATTATTCTAACTACAAATATTCCTGGAGTAGGCGGAAGGTTGTGGGCTGATCAAGGTGCTGTGTGAACACAACTTTCTGAGTGCATCCATCCTCTGCCTGTGCAGCAGGTGACATGCTTCTGCCCTCCATGGACCACAGCACAGGACCAGAGAAGGACAAGGAGACATGGTGCCTTGCAGCCGTGCTTCATTCCTAGGCTGATAGTCCTTGGCTTTCTTTCTCCTCAAGGAGCCAGAAGATGCTGCTTCACTGCCCCGCAGCCAGGCATATAGAAAGAGGACAGAGGGAGGAAACACAGCCCTTCTGAGGCCATGCATTTAGTCTGGCTTTGCATCAGCCATCCTTATTTGCCTACAATCTGATAGACAGACTTATTAAAAGGACCTGTCCACTCTGCATCCTTGAGTCACATCCTGCACACTGCTTTCCCAACTGGGCCCATCCCATCCCAGCTAGTGACTCAACTGTGAAAGAAATGGAAGTGTCGCAAAGCCCGTCACTCTGAGTCATCAGCTATTATTGTCACACACAGGTGGACAATGCCAATGAGAGGAATTCCTCCAGTGTTGCCAGACAAAGCAGGATCACCATCTCCACATCACCACTGTAAAAATAAACCTTTCTGTTTGGGAACTGCAACTTTAGATAAATTTCTTGTAGCCTCTTGAGAGAGATGGATTAGTTAGTCTCCATGTAAAGGAAGTTCAGGGACCATGTCCTGGCATTAAACCTTGTGGAAAGGTAGGTCCAAGGGTTCTGCTTGGCCTCTGGTTCACTTGTCTTAAACCAACCCCCATAATGCATGAGCATCTGGATGCTATATGGGACATGGATGCTGTCTACAGAGCAGATCTCAAGTATCAGGCTGTGCAAGGCTTCAGCAAAGTTGCCTTTGCCAAATTGAAAGTCTTCTGACTTAACAGCCTTGGCAGTGGTTAATGTTCTGCAAGAAAGCTGTAACTACACTAGTTTCTGATGACGTCCCCTACATCTTCATTTTGTGAGGGATTCTCTTCTGGGCTCCCCAGAAGTTGGTCAGAAGTGCCTGGAGAGTTCAGGAGGGAACAAATAGGGCTGTTTCCACTCCAGCTGCTGGGGATGCCCACGCAAATCCATTCTGCTCGAGTGTTTTCATCCTTTTGCAGATACCAAGGCTGGAGCTTACAGCACTGCAGAGAGCCCTGGGGGAAGCAGAGCAGAGCCCGAACTGTGCCCAAGGGGAGTCCAGCCAAGTGGTCTCTCTGCCAGGCTCCACCATCCATCGCCTGCCTACGTGAGTTCCCAGCTCCCTGCGGAGGTGCCAGGGAATCCCAGACTGTTTCCTAGGGCAAGGTTTAAATCTGAAAGCAGGTTTTGGCTGCGGACTGCTCACAGGTCCCAGCCGTTTCCTGAGGAAACGAAGCCTTATGGCACCTCTCCGCCGTATTTGGTCCCGTCCCCCCTCGGTGCCGGGACACCTGGCGGGAAACAACGGCGGACCCACCCGCCGGGGCTCGGGCACAGCCCCGGCANGGGGCTGCCGCCCCGGCGTCGCTTTGCCCACCCGGCCCTTGCGACGGGCCAGCCGCTGCAAACGCGATAAACTCCTTGGAGAAGTACGGGAGATTCCTCTCTAGTGCCTGCCTGCAGGAGCCCACGACAACGCCTCCCTGGCTGGATAAAGGAACGTTGGCCCAGGCACAGTGCCCTGCGGCTGGTTAGACTGTCACCCTGAGTGTCCTTAAATCCATGGCAGGCCCTGCCCCACCCCAAGCTGGTGCCTCAGTGTGGGTGAGGAGACCTAAGGTGCCCCTCCAAGAACTGCAGGCTGGGGACAAAAGCTGTATTTATATCACAGAGGCCTTCCCCAGTTGCAGCGGCACCTATGGCAGGACTCCAGTTTTCCTGAAGTGTGTGCTAACAACAACATACCCACCGCCAACTCGTTCTGGGACTACACAGACATTCCCTCTCCCCCAAGAAAACCAAGCTCCTCATATGTTATGGCATCCTACCTCCTTCCCAAGCAGAAACAAACTGCTGTGTCTCTTGGGTGTCTCTTGCTGAGAGGAGACCAATGACTGTTCCAACCTCATATATGTCATCTGCTCTCCTAATGGGGCCACCTCTCCACACAGGGAAGTCATATCTGTCCCCTTCTTGCTGGCCATTCTGATGGGCTGCAAACCCCGTGCTGCTGGAGCTACTGCTCTCTTTTCTTCAAGGGAGAATGCATCTTCCTCTGCAAGGCTGGTTCCCCTTGACTCTCATTAGTTTTTGCTTTTTCAGCAAACCCTCAACTAAAATCAGCTAGAAAAACAGATCTTCCCTGCCTCTTTTTTTGTGGTTGAAAACAGATCAGGAATGCAGTCAGGGAGTCCCTCTAATGATAAAGCAAAAGTAGGTCTGTGCAGCTGTGGTGGAACACAACTTGTCTGAAACTGAGATTGGGACAGAGTTTACTTTGCTTTTTTTTTTTTAGGTCAAAGACCAGAGCAGAATCTTATTTTCATTTCTGACCTGTTAGACATCTCAGCTTCAACATTCCCCATTCTTAGGTATCGTAAACCAGTTACAGGGTCCTCAGATCTGAAGGAGATTTTTCTAGTTGCAGGAGTCCAGTGTGTATTCCTCTCTACCTACCAGCTTCTGGATTTGATGAACTCAGCCTATATTTAGCCTTAATTTGAAGACTGTGTGGACTGGATGTCCTGTTGGAAGTGCATGGAGAACTACCTGCTGACCTGGCCCTTGAATGCATTTCACCCAGCAGCTGCAGCCCAGCCAGTGCATGAAACAGAATCACAGAATATTCTGAGTTGGAAGGGAGCCACAAGGATCATCAAGTCCAACTCTTAAACAGCACCACTGCCTCCCTGGCAGGAATCAAACCCCCAGTCTCTCGTATGAGAGATGGGGACACTCACCACTGTACTAAAATTTTCAAATCATATTCTTCTTTACAAAGAAATATCCTCAGTTGCATTGGCTGTGATCAGGAGAGGAAGCAACCTCTTGGGTCAGTGTTTATTGCATTAGTTATAAGAAACCAAGGAGCGACTCCATAAGGAGAGGCATGATCCCAGGACAATGCCTCTGATACAGTGAGAACCTTTCTCAAATCTCTCAGTTTGGAGAACACCACCTGGTGGCATGAGCAGGGGCTTTGGAGATCGGTGTGTTTCCTTCTGACACTGGTATGCTCTAGTCTTACACAACTTTATTAACCATCCTTCCCATTTCCCTCTCTGTAAAACAGGGACAATAGCACCATGTTTTGCAAGACCTCAAGGTCTTACCTTTGTAAAACCTAGGTCTTACTAGGTAGAGCTTGTATCGCACTGCAGGATTTGTCAGCAGCTCAGCTGTGCATGGCTCAGAAAGCAAGTCAATTCCTTCTCTTGACTTCTAGTGACAGCAATGCCAGGATGTGGACATTGCTTCATGAATCCTTCTGAGAATGTGGCTTGCAAAAACTGGTACTTTGAAATAGTCTCCAACTTGTTCAGTCTCAACATTCTCACATCCTCCTCCAGTCACTGACCTAGAATTCTGTTGTCTTTCCACACACGATACGTATCATTCAATATATTAGGCCATGGGCTTTTCAAGGTCAGTGCTATCAATATGCGGAGAGCACTAGAGGACAATAACAGGTTGATAAATCACATGGCAAATTAGGAAAATGCCCTCAATGGCTGTAAAATGTATCAGATCCACTAATCACAAGCCTTTCTGATAGTTCCTCTGAATCCATGGTAGTAAACATTCTATTTACAGTTTCCTCATTGTGTGAGAGCAGGCAGCTGTCAATCCCAACCACTTCTGACACAAAACTGAAGTTCTTCCTTTCTCTTGATGGGAATGACCAGAGGCTCTTGCTCCACAGAGTTTAGCAATCTCTTCTTTCAGTTTTCATGAGACACAAGTGAAGGCTGGGTGAATCCCCTTGGATTGTGTGAAGATGTTTCCACTTGTTGAGGACTACATTTGGTCCTGGTAGCTGGTGTGCAGCTGCCGTGGAACTGCAGCCTGAGCTCTGGGTGGCAGAAGCCCGAGTAAAGAGGCTGTGACCTGGAACCGACTCTTTGCATAAGAAGGGGCACAGGGACCTGTGGCACAGACAGGTGACAAAACACTCAGAGGCACACCAGGAGCCAATGACTCCAAACTTTAGCACATTTAGACTTGTAAGGGTATAAAAGGCCAAGGTTTCCTTTTTGGGGGGTCCTGCATGGAGGCACCCAGCTCAAGTTGTTATTTTGTTGTTACACCATGATTAAACTACTTTAAGGATCCAGACATTTGAGGACTCTGGTATGAGATACCTGGTGTGGAGCTGGTAAAGAAACCTGGTCTGCCTGTATGAGTGTAGTGTGTGTGGCTGTGAAGGCGCCTTGGTCCTAGCTCAGGTAGTGCAAGTGTGACTGCTAGAATGGCACCTGGATGTTCAGGCAGGAGAGTTTCCGTGACGCACTCTCTGCTTTGCTCCAGGATCAGTATCTGGAGCTGCAGCTCTCAAAGAGGTACTTTGGGAATGGCAGGGCAGGGCAGTGCCTGTGAGACTACTGTAAAACAGTGATGTGTGTGGGGTAATCTGGGATCTAGGCTCCTCTATACTAGTAAATTGGATATTGCCAGGCACTGGGTATATTGCCTACTCTGTCAAATAGAAATGTCTCTTGGAGTTTTGTCCTGTGTAGTAGTGCACAGGTCCAGGCAGGGTTTAGGAATTAGCAGAAACCGTATGGATGTGAGTGGCTCAAAGCTAGCTGGCCTCAGTGCCTGAGAAAAGCCACAAGTCCATTTAATTTAGTAGTACAGATGTACAATATGACTTTTCCAGAGCTATAATTTGCTGCCTCTTGGAAGAAACAAACACAGACCTGTTACCTGTCCTAAGCATCTGCCACCTGTAAGGAAAGTGGCTCACTGTGGAGCAGGGACTGACACACCACTGAACAGTGCATGCACATCCAGCACACACACTCCTTTCTAGGCATCCTTGAGGTGGGATTCACCTCCCCTGAGAAGCCCTTGTCTCCCTGCAGAGGAGAAGGACAGACACCTCCAGAGATGGTTCTTCCCATCCTGACCCACACTAGGTGCCTAATCTCAGCTTGGCTAAAAGGAGATGTTTTCTCACGGCTCACAGGCTGGGGTTTGCTGAAAGGACAGTTTGTGTCCTCCAGCCAGAGAACAATTCTCTCCAAATAATATCGACATCGAAGACAAGTGAAACATGTATTGAGGAAGAAATGGCCCAGTTATCTTCATCCTGTTAGCTCTGTTCCTGTGACCAGTGTCTCTTGGAGATAAAGAGCAAGTACCTTATTATCACCATCATGTCTGCCCTTGAGGGTTTATTCTTTCACCCTCTCCTGTCTTTGTTTCTTTCCCCCTTCTCTGATTTTTTTCTGTGTTGTCTCCCTACTTCCTACCATGCAATTCCCACTTCCCATATGGGTTTCATTCCTACCCTGTCCCCATCCTGTCTGCTAAAATAATCAGCAGTGAAACCCTGAACATGGCTGTTCACATTGTTTCCATGGGACTTGGTGGCAAGTCTCCTAGTGCGATGAATGAAGGCAGGACGCACTTCTCAGAACCATTGTTTCAAGCTGTCGGCCGTCTCAGGAAAGCACTGCCAGCTCCATTTACACTGAGTCTTTGACTAGTGTGTCATCTCTTCAGCCTGCTCTAAGAAACGAATCAGGCCCTTGCACTTTAAACAGTGGCTGCCTAGTTTGTGGAGTCCATGCTTCATCACTAGCCTATGGGCCGGAGTCAATTCATGGGAAGGATGTCAGATGAGAGCATCATGAGGTGGTCCTTTGTGAGCAGCCACAGACTGTCTTTATTCACTCTCTGGTGTGGTTATTAGGAGCTGGACTCTGGCTAGTGCAGCAATGAGAGAGGAATAGGATTGCCAAACCTGAACTGGGGCACTCCTCTTCTCTAGAAGCCCCGACGTCATGTTCATCACATTTACATGGTTTTTAGTCAGCCAAAAGCACAGAAGCTGTCAGCTCCCTAGACATCTCCTGACTCAGAGTAACAGTAATGAAAATATGCTGCAGCAGCTCCTAGCTAGCACACAGGGTACCTCCAATCTGGATGTCATTGTTGAACATTGTGCTGGTCTTTGGATGCATTTTAGTCCATGATCTAAAACTGCCCACAAGGAAGCAGGAATTATGGCCAATAAACCTGGAAAATATCAGTAGGGTTTATAGGTTATAAAATAGTCTCTTCTTGGACACTGTTTTAATAGCTTCCAGGCTTCCAGCATACGGAAGCTGGCAGGACCTTGCCCAATATCTGAATAGCTGGACCACACAGTTTACAAACATGATTCACAAAACGAAGACTAAGTGGGTCTGAATATTGACGTAACAAAAGTGAATACGAAGTGAGACATCCCATCTGCTGAGGAAACCATCCAGTTTTCTGGTAATTGAAAATTCAAAGCAGTCTCATCTATTGCAGTAAAAACATCTTCCCATACCAGGAAAAGAGTTTCCCATACGTGTCCTGCCCAGTGTTGCAAGAAATTTATTCTATCGCCTTCGCCTTTTGACCCAAGAGATGGATCAGTGTTCTTCTGTACAGTTTGTATATGCTGAAAGTGTGTAGAGAGAGATCCTGATATAACAAATCCTGGAGGGTCCCAACTTCCTAGCCTAAACAAGAGTTTCCCTGAACACAGGGGAAGGTGACACAATTTCTAGTAAAATGCCAGTCCTTTCTCAACCACAAATAGTCCCCCCACAAAGTTCTCCTACTTCCCCTGCCACCAGAACCAGGCTGCAAGGACTTCTCCACAGGAACACTTAGTGGGTTTCACTCCTATAGCCTGAGCAGGAGGCAGCTTTCCTGTCCAAAGACCTCTGTGAGGATCTCCCAGCTCCTGTGATCACAGTATGAAGTCCTGAGGCTTTCTCTTTTTGGTGGAGTTCCAGGGTATGGTGTTGCTGCTTTTGGGGGTTGTTTCTTGCTCCATCACATATATTTCCAGGCTAAGATTGCAGATTCCTGGGGGAGTTCATCAAGTCCTTCCAAGCCCCATTCCTCTGAAGAAGGACCTAAATTACTGTCTCTGGCTGGTCTCACAAGGGAAACAACTTCAGCCGAACAGTTTAACCAAACTGTATGACTCAGGAAGTGAGGCTTTTGCCTGAGAGATGCAGGTTCGGGAGAGAGAGAACCTCCTCCAGCTGGTCCAGCAGATCAAAGCACTAACCACACAGAAAATAGGTGGCAAGGGCCCTTGGCTCCAGTCCAGAGGTTAGCATGCTTGGGTAGGAGAGATAGGTGGTTTCAGACTCTAATACTTGCGCAGTTTGTGCTCCTTATCTGACAACTGCATATTTTACAAGTACAGTCGGCCCTCTTGCACTTCACGCCCCCCATATTGCGGCTTCACATCTTAGCGGCATGATTTTTTAGTGACGAAGGAGTCCCCTTCTCGCAACTGCGCATGCATGACCTGGCATGCATGAATATTCAGTTAGGCAGTCAGGAATATGCAAATCAACCCTCACAGCTACCGTGTCCCGCCCCGCCTGCACCGGCAGCCCCACCGCGGTCGCTCACCCCATCCTGGTCTTGGTGGCTCTGCCGCTTCCCTACCCCCCTGGCACATCCGCCGCAGCAACCAATACACAGTAACATAGTGCCGAAACAGCACTGGGGAGCCATCTGAGGGTGCGGGGCAAATTTGCATATTAATGAGCTGCCATTTAATGCAGAAATAGGGCTTTGTGGAACCCGATTAAGACCACAGGTCCACAATATAGGAGACCCGACTGTATATCAGAATGCACAGTGCCCACCAAACATCACTGACACGGCTACAAAATTGGCTGAATGGGATTGCTATAGTACATGATTCAGCCTTGAGGGCCCAAGTCACAGGATCATAGGATATTCCGAGTTGGAAGGGACCCACAAGGATCATCTAGTCCTTTTCTAGACCTAAGTCTAGGTGACTCATCAGTTTGCTGAAATCAGGTTGCCTAGGGTAAATAGGTCTGTGCTGTCCCATGNCTGGACCCTCTCAAGCATCTCAACATCCTTCTTAAACTGGGGAGCCCAGAGCTGCACACAGTACTCAAGATGTGGTCTGACCAGCGCCGAGTACAGGGGAAGGACAACCTCCCTAGGCCGACTGGCCACACTGTTCCTAATACAGGCCAGGATGCCATTGGCCTTCTTAGCCACCTGGGCACACTGCTGGCTCATATTGAGTTTCCTGTCCATCATTACTCCTAAATCCCTCTCCATTTCACCACTCTCCAGCCACTCATTCCCCAGTCGGTAACGATGCATGGGGTTGTTATGTCCAAAGTGAAGAACCTGGCACTTAGTCTTGTTAAATTTCATACTGTTGGAGTCTGCCCATTTCTCTAGCCTGTCAAGGTCCCTCTGAAGGGCCCTCCTACCCTCCGGTAGTTCAACATTTGCCCCCATCTTGGTATCATCTGCAAACTTGCTGTGGGACCCCTGTGGGACTCCACTAGTGACTGGCTGCCAGCTGGATGTGGCACCATTCACCAACACTCTCTGAGCTCATCCGTCCAACCAGTTCCTAACCCAACATAGAATGCTTCTATCCAGTCCATGCTCTAAGAGTTTCTTCTAAAGCTTCATGAAGCACATATGTGGTATTGGGGATGTGGGGGAGAAATTCTTCTGCAGTATTTGTAAAATAGAAATATGGCTGCCAAAAAGCAAGTTCCCAAGTGCCTGGGGTCCACATATTGTGTAAAAGCAGAGTAGCACCTTGGCATAGAAAAAGAACATTGCATGAAGGAACCCAAAAATCTTCCAGGTCACATTGTCCTTACAGGTTGTAAAAACCCATGAGCCACAAAATGGTACCCTATCAGCTGCCTTTGACAACTAGGCAATGTATTTTGCTTTGACTGCTTTGAAAGCAAACTCCTTGAAGAAAATATGTGCTGGTTATACAAATTCAGTGTTACATTTATTTATGGCACAAATGCAAAAGCTTTCACAGTTTGAAGTCACAGATGTCTTTAACGAAAACCAGCTATTGGAATGTAAATAACAGCTTCTTGTATCGTAAGCAATGAGTCCACTCAGTCATGCTTTTAGGAAACTAACAGTTTCAACAGATCAACCTATTAATCACTTGGCCTCCTAACAGTTCTTGCAAGGGTAGCTTTTTTGCATTTGTTGATGTGCTGCACTGACCGTTTGCTTAGCAGTAAACACAAACATCCAAAAATCTGCTCCTCTGAGGTCTGAAAAATGACAGGGTTTCCTCTGAGATACTAATGAAGAAATCATTTGACCCAAACTCCTTCTATTAATTCAGTCTTTAGTCACTTAGCAAACTAGGAAATGCTCCTGTGGATACAAAACATTCATCGGTGCTAAGAAGATGACAATTCATGACTCCACACCAGCCACTCTGGAAATCCAAGTGACTGGCTGGCATAAAATACTGTTCCTTAGTACAGTCAGAGGAAGATGCTGATTTATACTGGTCATGAGAGAAAATGTAAGGTGAAATAGTTGATTTCTTTCACTGGAAAGAGGCATGTAGTTTGGGTAAGCATTTTTTTAAAGTGTTAGCCTGGAAAAATTATGGAGTTCCTGTTGATTGAACCCCCCAGGTTTTCCTCTACAAGGTCGGCTGCCTATGCTCTGCAACTTCATTCCTGAGAGCCTTCATGTTAAACTGTGTATATTTTTAGACATTCTTTCAAGCTTAATCACAACTATCACCATTAGAAAGCCAGGAAAGACTAGCTACAGCCGGACTTTCACCTCCTAAAGCTTCAGCTTCATGAGTAAGGATAGGTTTTGTGACCAGGCCTGGTGTATGGCATGGAGTTACAACCAAGTGAAGCTTTAACTGTCCATGTCCTTGCTCTCTGGTTCCTCTGCTGAAAACCCCAGTGCTTAACATGATGCCGTAACTCCTCTTCCAGTCCTTATTCTGTCGGTGGGTGTCTCTTAAACTAGGACAACATGCTTCCCAGTGTGGAATCCGGTATAGCAGTTTAATGGTGTTGAGATGGTAACTTCTGGCACAGGAACAGGGCAGGCAGCTGGGAGTCATAAGTCTGATTATCAAACCTTTGAATCAGCAGTTGGTGGCTCTGCAGAATGGTATCATTTATCCTCTCTGCTAAAGGCATGAGAAATGCCAGTAGCAAAGCACTTTATGGGAGGATATGGTGTCAACACATGAAGCTGACCATTATTTGTTCTATAGCAATACCTTACCCACTGTTTGCTATAGTTTCCTCCTCCCCTCAGAACATGAATAACTAGCTGTGTAATCAAAGTGACAACCTGGAAGATATTTTCTCATTATTCCTAGTGAAAGACACAGAAACTCATTTTTTGGACCATTGTGGACTTGAGTCCTCCTGCTGAAATTGGAGTCAAAGAGATGCTTAGCCAGTGCTGGGCAGCCACCTCACAAGGAAAGACATGATTTGCAATTGAAACAACGTTGTCTACAAAGAGAAATGAAGACCACTGCTCCAGTTGTACATCCCTAGCCTAGTACAGCACCTCATTCCAATTGATGATCACAGTTTTAATCAAGGCATTCCATTATTAAACAAGAAACCTGTGGCTAACAATCCGACTATGTAGTGTAACCAGGTTTTATTCTTCCCATCTCTACTTATACATGCAATTTACTATCCAGGCCAGGTAAGCAGGCACATTTTCTTAATTCCAACCAATCATATTCCAGTTATAAAGACAATATCACAACTTATATCACAATCTTACACCACGATGCTGGACTGTACATCCAGTACGTGTTCCTTTGGGTCTCTGTGCTTGCCAGTGTCACCAGGAGAGTTGTGAGCTTATTCCAAAGAAAACAGGGTCTTATAATCTGCAAACACACACATACACATGCATGCACATCTAGTAGGAAAACCACCGCCTCTTTCCCAGTAATATCAATTCACAGATTGGTTTGTGGAAAAAAACAGAATCACAGAATCACAGAATCACAGAATATTATGAGTTGGAAGGGACCCACAAGGATCATCTAGTCCAACTCACCATCTAACACCCGTACAGAGAGCGAGAGCACATCCCAGAGCGTAACACCAACCTAGATCCCTCACAGTCTAGCAGGCCACTCCGAGCCGGAAGGGGCCCAGGGTCATCCAGCCCTACACCCCCCAGCTAGACCATGTCACTAAGCTCCTCGTCCAGTCTTCTCTTAAACACCTCCAGGGATGGCGACTCCACCACCTCCCTGAGCAGCCCATTCCAATATGCAATTACTCTCTCTGTGAAAAACCGCTTCCTAACGTTAAGATTGAACCTTCCCTGGTGTAGCTTGAGGCCGTGAATGGGTAATAGGAGAGAACTGCTGGAAAATGCAATGGTTTGCTAGGTCACACTCCTGCTTAATCTGCTGCCGTCAAAGGTAAAGTTTAAGAATGAAGCATCCTTGCCTCCCCATGCTGCATGAGAAAAAACAGCATCACAGACTGCAGAAGTCAGTTGTTTTTGTGCAGGGTTCCTGTTTGTTACTCATTTCCCCTCAGTGTCCCAACACTCTGTCTCTTTAAAGCTCTTCCAAGATTCCTTATAGAAGAAGGTTTGCTGCCAGCTCAGAGCTTCCTGTTGTACTCTAGGAGAGCCTTATCTCTGCCATCTCCATGCAAACTGCAAGGAGGTTTTTTGTTTGTTTGTTTTTTACAATCCAGGCCATTTCTATCAACGAAGCAGTCTGTGTTGCTGACTGTGGGGGTGCGCTTTGTCAGAAAATTCTTTAGGTAGATTTATTCAGTTTGCAGGTTCCAAATTATTCTCTGCCTCTGTCATTTCTGCCTAATGAACACTGCCAGGTTGCCTCTATTTAAAAAACCTTTAAAAGGTTATTTAAAATACACCAGAGAGATGCCTAGAAATTTGGCAAGTGTGTCTCTCTGCCTTTCTTTGATCTGTGTTTTGATTTTCTAGCACAGCTCTTATTTTTGGCCTCTACATCATGCTTGTGCCCAGAAAATAGTCTTATTTTCTTGTAGCTCTTCTCAACAGCAAGAGCATCACTGTATTTCTCAGCTTCACTGAAAATCTGTCAGCATTCAAAGTTAATGTAGAAAAAGGCCTAATTTCCCAGATCTCCTTAATTTTCAGTGTCTCCTTACCTCTGCACTTGTGCATCTTCGCATAGAAGTTGTATGAAAGAGAAGCATTAGAAATATGATTGTATCAATAATCCTTTCTTACTAAGTTCTACTCTGGCACTGGATAAAGATTGCTGCTTTTGTCTGTCCAGGAATAAAGTATCCTTATGTAGTAAAGGTATGATGGTACTTTTCCAGTGGCATCCTAAGAGCACTGCCTGTAGCTGCCAGTACAACTTTTAGCCAGAAGTCACCCTGAGCAACAACAGAGTTGTTGCTAAATTTAGCGAGTAGATAGCATCTCTAAGGACACCTAGGACTGGGGCTCCCAAAATGTTGAACTTATAGCAACAGCTATTAAGCACTGATATTTTGGAGCAGTGTAATTGTTAGAGGCAGTAAAGTGACCAGCAGCAGGGCTAGCTCTTAGGGAGGGTCCTGCCAGACTAAAGTATAGAGCAGGGAGTCCCAGATTTTGGCTTTGCCTTGTGCCCATTTCTCTGAGGCTATCAGAAGCATTTCACACTTTAAGATGAGGGGTTTTACCCGGTTACATTGACACTTCTCATACTAATGAGTAATTATGGAACTTCCCAAATACTCAAGTCTATATTAGGAAAGGATTTCTTTGCTATTACTTAAAATACTAAGAACACCAGGTGAACGCTTCATATCCTGGGTAAATTCTTCGTGCAAGAGGAGGCAGGCTGAGTTGGCTTTGCTCTCCACGTGAATCACATATTTGCTTTTGATTATATCTAGGAATGAGGCAAGGCTTCCCCTGCAGCTGCTTTTTGGGAAAGAGCTGCAGTGTCCCAGTGCTGCAATGGAGGAGGTGCTTTCTTATTTCTGTTCTTCCAATGAAACTGGCAGTGAATGAGTTGTGGTGTACAACCAGATGACAGTTTATCCCCTGAGATGCTGCAATCAACAGCTTAGGCATACTCAGGGCTTTGGTATCAGCAGAGGCAGTGTTGTCTACCTACCAGAGACTCCAGTGACTCCAGAGACAGACAGCTCAAGAGGGGTTGAAAGTGAAGAAGTGGCAGTCTGCTCCGTGTTAGCGTGGAAAAGTATCAGTTCAAGCTTGTGTCTCCATGTATCTGGACTCGATAAAAATTGGTATGCTGAGTGATGGCTTTCCTTTCCCTTGATGAGGGGAGTAAAGGAGTCAGAGTTGCTCATGACACACAGGAGGAGGAGGAGGTTAGCAGCATTTCCAAGACTCAGAACATGACAGTGACAAAAGCTGCACTGTGTGACAAGATGGGACTAGGGAAGGCATCAGCTAATGTACAGGGTGGTAAATTCTTCCTGTCTGCAAACTGAGAATTATGAATTCTGTTAAAATCAGTGCAAGGAGAAGGAAAAAACAATCTGCTGAAGGAAAACCCTTCAGATCTTAACTGGAGCTCAAGAGACAAAAAGAATATTGAAGAGGTGAGAAAAGTCCTCCTGGTACTTCGGCATCAGCCAGCACATATTACATCTCCTCAGGTGAATTCTCAAAGCAAGAGAGCAATAAGCTAAGAAGCATGGTCTGGCCTCCCAACCAATGGCAGCCACATAAACCAAGGACTGATCATCATTACCAGGAATTCATTTGTGAGAGCATGAGAGGAAAGCATCGACTTTGAGCAGACCTTTTCAACTAAGGGTGTTGGCAGTTTTGCCTCATAGAAAAAACTTGTAGACTCCGAGATAACACTGGCCTTACAACATGACTTCATGCACTGTGAGGGTCCTGTTTCCCAATAAACTCAAGAAACTGGCAGAAACACTTTTAACCTTTTGTTTCTGAACAGTTGCTCTTCTTTTCTAATGAAGTTGTTTCAATTGTCTTCACAAGAGACCTGTCAAGCCGAATCACACAGAATCACAGAATTTATAAGGTTGGAAAAGACCGCAGAGATCATCGAGTCCAACCTATTACCCAACACACCATCCCATCTGGGCAGACTGTGACTGTGGCAGTGTCAGATGAAGAAGAAGCAGGTGGCCATGTCCCTAAGCTCTTTTCTTCACCCACTGTCACCTTTCAGAATGGTTAGCAATGCAGCAGCCTTGTTTCTGGTGTCAGAAGTTAATTTCCTAGCAAATTATTGAAAACTCAAAATCATTCCCATTTCACACACACCAGCAAATAATAAACTATTAATATTATCCTGACTTGAAGACCTGTGTGGTATGACAAAGCAAGATAATTATTTGGCTACTTTGAGCAGACGCTATCAGGTAGCCTTTTGTGGCATTCATTTACTGCTGGGCCCCCAAAACCTCATATATGGTGTCCTAGTGAAGATCTAAAAACTCCTCTCTCTCCAGTGTCAGCATAAGACAGTACCTCAGAGCGTGAACATGGTTCATCCCTCTGCTCTCAGACAGTTTTGGAGAGGTTGATGATCCTTAGGGTGTTATATCCCTGACTGTGGAGGAGATCAGTTTAGCCGCTGTATCTATCTACAGCGTAGATATCTACATTTAATCTAGTTGACTAGTCTCCTTTCTACCCTCTGAATAGATGTAGGAATCTCTAAGGTATGGCTCATTTCACTCTAAGGCAGAGAGCTAGAATAGCTCAGATGATTTCTTCTCTCTCCTCTGACTGAAAGCATATTGTCGCTTAAATTTGAGGAGATAGGTTTGCTCTATCTACTAATGACTAACTCTGACAAAGGACCCATCTTGAGGGTCTTGAGGGTCATAAAGAATCACCTTTGATGTGAAGTCCTGGGAAGAGGCTGAGAAGGCTAAGTTGGGCGCCTCAACGACCAGCATGACACATGGCAGTAGCAAAACACTTCCCAAGGGAGAGCTGCAGCCCCACAGCCCCAGCAGGACCACTGAAGCAGCAAAGCAGTTCAGTTGGCCACAGATCTCACCCTGCCATGAGCTTCCACACCCTTATTGGGTGGTAAAAGGAAAATGTACTGGGTGAAAAAGCAAGGTAGCCAATAGCTGAACCACTTCTGACTCACTCTGAATGCTTTTGGAGAGCTACCACTATCATGCTGTTGGGTTTGCTTACTCATTTGTAATGAATTCTTCTTCAATTTCCAGATACTGTTTGCCTGTTACCCTTTCAGGTTTCCCTTCCAAGCACGAGCAACCAATCTGCTGTGGGCTAAATTTGGCCCAGCCCTGCTAGCCCATGAAGAACTGAAAATTAACAAGAAATATGCCAAGAAAGAGACAAAGAATCGTTCAAATATAGGGTAAGGGTGTCTCCTAGATTCTCACACAAGCATTCACATCACACTCCCAGCTCACATTTTCTGTCTGCCCAGGTTGGTCATCCCTTCATCTGAGACAGTTTTCAAAATTCTCCTTTCACTTCTGACCAACATAAAAAATCATTTGATAACAATTCTTAATTTGACTGATTTTTAACTCATTTCCAGGCCAGTTCAGTGCAGGGAGGGAGAAGCAGCAGACAGTATTTTAAAACCATCAGTACTGTGAGATGAAACTGAGAAGTTTCTAACTAACTGAACAGTCTAAGTCTCTTTGAATGTTCCTGAGACATTCAAACTCCTAAACCCCAGTGGAAGTCAGAGGGAATGATAGTCTTAAATGTCTAAATTACTTGATGAGAGGGTAGCAGCTCATATGTCCTCTCTTCTGCCTTTAAAAATTTTGTCTATTTATAAATGAGCTTTTTCCCTGTCTTTCCTCAGTGCCAATTGAGTGCAAATGTTGGCAAGATTCATGCTAGTTTGTCTGGACTCTGAACCACTTTGCTGAATACTTAATCAAGCTGCTCGCCTCCCTCTCCCAACAGAGGCCATTTATACAGCAGGAGAATCAGCTGGTCGATGAAGCAGACAAGTGGAGCAGGGGAGAGGGAGCAAGCTCTTTGAATGGGATGAGAACAGAGCCACCGGCACCTCAAGAAAGTTTATCTGTCTTCAGTGCCAAGCACACACAGTGCTAATCTTTTGTTGGTATGAATATTCAAGCCCAGCTGCCAGCAACAGAGGGAGCAGCTGCAGTGGCAGAGCTGGCAGGTCCCCTCATGGTGCCCTCACTTGCCGACCCTGGCATCTGGGTCTGTCTGGGTGTGGGGAGGGGGAGATGCTGCTTGCATTGCAGACGATGAACCATTCAGAAACCCAGCTCCGTGTTTCCTAAGCAGCAAGAAGTCAGGACAACACTTACCCTGGGGAGCCCAAGACTGTCCTCTCTTGCTAACACAGATATGCTAGATGCTCCAGATGTTTGGGGTCGTGTGAAGTCCTGGAGGGAAGAGGTGAGTTTAGAACAAGAAAGCGCAACATCTGGGGCAATACATATAAGATTGCAGAACTTCTGCTGCTGCTTGGAGAAACTAAAGTGAAACAAAAACCTGCAGGCTTCCTGGAAAGCTAGACATACATAGCCCTAGGCAGATCACAACTCTCAGGGCATATTTGGCAAAGGGACATGCTGCAATACCATGGAAGAGCTGAAGGATTTTTCTCACTCAAAGTGACTACTGGCAGGCAGCAGTAGAAGGAAGTCACGAACTCTCCACAGATGGCCAACTTGTTCTTCTCCACAGTTTAAGGCAGCATTTCAGGAACAGGGCACTGTAAGAGCAGCTCTTTGCATACTCCATAGAGGCAGGGAAGTTCCCTGGAACAAGTGTCAAAAGACAACAGATCAGAGCAGAAATCTGTGCTGCCATGGCATTGCTCTGCCCAGCACCAAAGCCATTGGAAGCTGGAATAACCACGCGCTGGCATGGAAGATCACTGATACCCACTTTGCTTAGGTTTCCTCTGTAATGCACTGAAATACTCCAGGAAAAAAAGAAATGGGAAAAAAATGACTGGGGAAGGTAGGACCAAGCTTCAAGAAGTACCCAAGGTTCATATTTCTTGCCACCAAACCCAGAGTGGCCACTGCCATAGAGCTTTAGGAGGTTAGAAACTGCTACTGAACCTGTCTCTTCCGTGCTTTGAAGAAGGTTGTACCTGGAGCCCTTGCTATGGTCAGCTATCAACTGCTAACGTTCAAAAACATTCTCTGCCATTCTTCTGTGTCTCTAAGTCCCTTCGGGAATGTAGAGACTCAGAGCAGCAATACATTCATGTTACAATGCCATAAGCACCTAACCAGAAGTACAAAGTCCCTGCTCTCTGGCACATAACTTCCCATTGGGCACAGACATAAAGCCACAAAAGTGACCAGTTCTCCAGAACTTCTTATTACAAGACTCAGAAGTGTAGAGTAGTTGATATGGCTAGAAAAACTACCAAAAACAGAGCTAGAGATGTCTCCTCAAAGGAGGGAACAGCCTTTGAAGGCTGGAGGTGAATATAGAGCAGTTAGATATTGATCTACAAGAAAGTGAGGATTGGGATTTTTGAGATGACCAGATCTGATGATCTGGGGGTTTACATCCCCAGAACAGTTTCTGTGGGCAGCCCATAAGGAAAAATGAGACAGATACCTGTGTTGAGACATATTTTAAAATACTGCATAGACCAGGAGAAACACTCTTAAGCAAATGGTTATACAGCACTGCAAAGAAAAAAAGAAGCGATCTCTTGATGCTGTTAACTTGTCCGTCCTGCATCCTGTCTATATCCTTCCAAACTCAGAAAGAAAGTCTATCCTAATTGTATTTGCAAGTAGGACATCTCAGACAAAGGGGAGAAAGCAGGAATAAAGACAGGAAAATTCACATTCATCAAAACATTTCATTTTGGTTTATATTTTCTTTGACTTTTTTGTGTTAAGTTTGAAAACAAAAACTAGTTTGAAACAATTAAAGGCATGCTTTTCATTTAAGTAGGAGTCATATTGATAAACACAAACATAATATGTAGTACCTTCTTGAATAATCTAATTCTTGCGAAATTGTAATTTACCCAATTTTCTGGCAACACTCTCTTCACAGTGGAAGAGCCCATCCACACCATAGCCCATTTGCCTGGCACACATCCCATTCAGTATTAGAATGGACACAGAATATAGGTGCTTCTCATGGATTTGTGGCTATCTTTGTCCTTTGATAGTAAATGATAAACAGTTTTTGGAAAAGAGCTTTATCCACAGCAAATCCAGCTCCTCCTGCTGCTGCTTTTTCACACTAAGAGGTCAAGGGTTTAAAAACTGATTTCAGACTCCCAAGCTGTTACCGACAAAGTGCTGATATAGCAGAAGGAAGGGCCACAGTCACAAAAGGTATTTTTGTTTGCAATAATTTAAAATCACTTCTCATATTCCGCCAGTACTCTATTTCCTTCCTTCAGGTTTCACTTTGGATTGAGCTACGGTTTCACTTTGGATTGAGCTATATATTAAGGCTATATATGACTATATATAAGGCCATATATGCTATGGCCTTAATAGTATGGCATTTATTTTTCTTCCGGCTTTTTTTTTTCTGTATTTGGATGTATTGGTTCTCATGAAACCCAGTAGCACTGATTTGTGCAGCCGTGCTCTGGGAGTCAGTATGACTTTACCCAAAATGTTCTTGATGATCTCTAGTTGCTTTGAAATGCTGGCAGGTGAATTNTTATTTTCCAGTTCTATTTTCCATTTTTTTCCTCCAGGAGAGGTTGTGGTGAATCTCTGGCATCCAGCCAGGGTCAAACCACGACACACCCCCAAACCCACCAGATGTGCACACAGCACATTATAGACCAGATGAGCATAAAACAAGGATCTAGTCCAATGAAAAGGTGTGCAGAGCTGTACCGGGGCTCCCCTTGCAGCACAGTGCTTCGTGACACACACATTCTCGTCCAGATGTGACCGGTGTCCAAGCTCAGCTCTACAATGGGCAATGCCTGAAACATATTTATCAAGTACAAATTCATCTGATGGAGTTGTATGCATGATATAAGACTACTTTGGGATATAGAGGGTGGCCTGGTGGCTCCAGCAAGATACATTCTGAAATGAGAAAGCCCCCACAAACACTGCCAATACTCTTGGAAGGCTCCAAGGAAAGTTTGGAAGAGCTAAGTAATTCCCATCATGAAGCGCTGCAAAGGGAAGAATGGTTTTTAACAGGGAGAGAGAGCAGGAGAAGCTGCAAATGCCAAAAGAAAGGTGAGGGATCCTATGTATCATGTTTTTAAAAATATGATCAAGGGAATATTTAGGGTTTATTATTTTCTGTACACTAGTGAAAATACAGCTGAGATGCCACCAGGGTATACTCAGCACCAGGTGTAACGGGATTATACCTGGATTCAGATGGGATTGCCCATCTGAAGGAAACTAAGGACCTTGGTACAGCACAGCCACATCTAGTTCCCTGGTCTACAGCATCCAGAAAGGACTCCAGATCCACAGGCTGGGGAGGCACTCTCAGTCTCCTCACAAGACTGCTCCTCTTTGCAGATGCAAATGAGATCCCAAAGGCTGGCGAAAGGGGAAGTGTGCACTTCGCACAGAGTGTCTTCTCACAGAGGAAGACAGATCAACATAGAAGGAGGTCTGGCTTCCAAGGGAATACAGAATTAGGATCCTTCTTCTGGCTCAATGGGTGTTGGGTTCTTTCCCACTCAGTGAAACTTTTTTAGTAGGAGCCATCAAAACTACTCCCCAGCATCCTGTCTCTCTTCTCTGGAAAATACACACCTGGGAATAGGTGAGGTGAGCCTTGAGCATGGTAGGTACTAGGCTGTTCAGCACAATCAAAACAAAGCTTTTTCTGGGCATTGTTATTATTTTGGGGCGGGAGGGGGGGTGGTGCGGGGGGTGAGGAAGGTGAATTTCAGCTAAGTGGGAGAGGAGAGTAAGAATTTCTGGGTTCACGACCTGAACTCATCTTCCTGAATTCTGACAGACAACCTGTTCAAACACCTAACTCTTTACTTAGGCCAGAAAAATAATGAGTACAGTTGATCAGCTATATTTGCAATCTGGAAATAGTCTGTGCATGTGTTGTGGTGAGAGTGAGGGTGTCATGTAGAAGCTTGTGGAATTAACTGCTTGGCATACATATTAAGATTTCCCTTCATTCCTTCAATTTGACATAAGATTAATTACACAAAATGAAAGTGTCCCATTTTTTGGTGATATGGAAGCTCTCAGCTCTGCATCCCACACTCTGATGTGGGCCAGTCCTAGTGAGACTGGCGGCAGGAGCTTATATACATGGACCCATTAGCTGTTCTTGGCATACTTGTTGGTACTAGACAAGGTTTCTGGAGTGGGACTAGAAGTAAGTGGGCACAGCTGGAGGGAGCCTAGCAGAAGAGGAGGGAGATCTGATTGGGGAATGAATATGTGGCACATACCTTGAGTGGCAAAATATCTTGTTGCAGCCCTGACTTGAGGGCAATCAGTGAGAATAGGACTGCTTCAGAGGACTTTCTTCAGATGTGCTCAAAAGCAGGAACAAACAACACCATCAACACTCCATTCTGTCCCCTCTCCTGAAATTCAGCCCATAGTGCCCTTCAGAGAAGAGGATGTACTGCTCTCTAAAGCCCCTTCCCCAGGGAGGCTGGAAGCACTCCCTCAGCCCCATGTTGTCTCCAACCCAATGGCCATTTAAGTTTGCTAAGCCTCCCACTGCTTCCTGCATGTCTGATATCTTTCTCTGCCAGGCCAGCCAGTGTCTGGCCTTTTCTCCCTATTTAAATACAGGCAAGATGTTTTCCTGGTAGTGGTTTTGTAACAGTTTCTTAAGATATTTCCTGTTTGTTTGAGTTTTATCTTTTTATCACCAATTGGTTTTTAATCCCTCTGTATTCACGGCAAGAATATGCTCAACCCACAATGGCACTGTTTGTTGTACCTCCTAATCTCTGGTCACCTAATCCATTCTTCACTGGGAACCCGGCCTGCATGCAGGCCTGCCAAAAAGCACACAGTCTGTAGGGTTGTCTGCTGGACTCTGCAGACAATCTGAGAAAAGTTCGGAGAGGACTGAACTTATCCAAAGGGCATCTGTCTTGTTTTCCGAAGGTACCAGAAACAGCAATGGACTCTACCCACTACCTGGTGGGTGGCAATATTCCTTACAGTTTCTAAAGCACTTCCAATTTCCCATTCTGTAGAATTTCCTCCGAGTCTGCTGTATTGCATAGATGCTGCTGGAAATCATTCTGACACTGCTTTAACATCTTTAGTCTTTTGTAGAGGGATCCAGAGACCAGAGGGTCTTACTGGCAAATTTAACCAATGCTTGGCACAGAAAACACATCTAATTCTGAATTTTCAAAGGACCCTAGGGACTTCACATAATTAAAGGAGATGTATCCTAAGATCTGTAATTTTTTTTGTTGCACTTCCTAATTTTCAGTGCTCCAGAAAATCTGTGCCCAGAACAACAAATACAGCCAAATCCATACTATCACTGAACCTATAAAACCATAAACAGTGGTATTAATGTCTAACCAAGACTCATACAAATAATCCAGTTCTCCCCAAAACAAGGACAGACAGAATTCTGTGAGCCTTTCTAATGTCCCAGGAACAGCCTGGTGCTCTGTGACTTTTGTCATTTCAGTGGAAGATGGGGCCACTGCCTTCTCAGATGCTCCGAAAGACAAGTTTTACAATGTGCATAAGAAAGAGGAAAAGATGGGGGAAGCACCTTCTGCACTCCATATGTCAGGCAGTACCAAATGCTACATTTTCATGAGTGGACAAGTCTTTCATGGTCATCAGTTAGCTGTTGGTCTGCTCTAGGAATGGAATATCATGAGCCAGCACACATGCAAAGACAGCTCAGGACTGCCCATCTCACTCAGCATCCCTTCACACACAGGAAACTGCTGCTGCATTCTCCACGTGGACAAGCAAGCAGAGTTTGCAGTCTCACGATTTGTTCACAATCCAGAGAGCAACTTGAAACTCTGGTGGTGATGGTTCAGTATAACTGTCTGCAGCACACGAGTTCTTTGGATTCTTGACAAGTGACAAAGCTTCCGTTTAGGCATGAGGAAACAATGAGGGTGAATCCCGGGACTGGAAAGGGATATTTCAGATATTCTTATGCCATCCCTGCCTATTGCCATCTGCCTTACAGGTACTTAAATGCTGAGGTAGTTAAGCTGTGTTGCTCAGGTCTGTGTTTTTTAACTTGTGTTATATGTTTGGCTCCAAGGTTTCCCCTTTGTCACGGCAAATCTATCAACAAGAAAAACCTGAAGACATCTTAGGACAAGGACTTGAAACTGAACTCAGCCCCAGTTCATCAAAGTACATTAAAGTGCTTGCATTGAAGTGAGGCCATCAATCATAGCATAGTAAACTGCTTCTAGAGTAATCCTTGTCCAGCATAATGCCATGCCATACCATTTTGGTATGAACATTGATAGCCACATAGGTTTTGCCTGCTTCTATGGTATTTAGAGCTTCAAAGATTTAAATAAAGAACAGTGGGGAATCTAAACAAATGATCGTTTATGAGCCTAAACAACTAAAACAAAAAAATCCAAGTCTCTGTTTTGTTGATGTCTTAACAGTATAATTGTGTCCAGATGTATGGTGCCTATTTTTTTCCAAGTAAACTAAATTTTAGAGAAAAAAACCTAATTTCGCAATTTGCTGATGCAGTGCATCTAGCTAATGCCGGAGAAGAGTTGGCTGACATGCAAATTTTCCAGTTCATGCATCTTATGCGTAAATTACCATATTTATGCTTCTATGCTTAGTTCAATAGTAGAAACTTTTCTATTGCGTCACTAGAAAACTTTATACCATGTCTGAACAGTGATTGTTTGATGCACAGTACAACCTGCCATTCAAATACTGCATTGCTTGATGCAATGCTACTGGACACAAAACAGTTTCCCACCTAAGTCCTTCACCTGGGAACATCAAAGGTCCCAACAGTGGCAGGTAGGTACTAGGAATGTGGCTCAGGAGGGGCGAATGAACTACAAAAGGGATAAAGGCATTCCCTGACATGACACAGCTGCAAAAACATGCACCTCAGCAGACCAAACCAGACAGGGCATTGAAGCCGGACTCGCCTCAAACTGCAGTGGGACTAATCCCAGCTGCCCCTGTGGCAGGTGACAACTGAGGCAGAGACTGGGGTATTTTGTGTGCCTGTCAGTCATGTGCCATCGCCACAAGAGCAGATGGGGCAGGCATGCCATGCAGGGACCTGCCTGTGCTGCAAGTAAATACACAAAGCTCATTCAAGGCTCTTTCCCTGAATACACTCACTAGTTCATCCTCAACCCAGTCCTGCATGTGGACAGTCGGCAAATTTGGCCTCAGGCCCAGCCTTGAGGCTGCTCTTAAAATTCAGTGTCGATGCAGCGACAGTGTCAGCTTTAGCATTGCATGTCTCAGGAACACAGCTTCCCTGCACATACACTGAGCAGGACTGTGGGTTCCACTCTCTGCTCCCACATGAAGATACACCAGACCAAACATTTTTCCAAGGCAACTGCTGTTTGCTCCTCAGAGGGTTGCAATTGCAGAGCAGAAGGAACTCAACTCTTCCCGACAAAACAAGCTGCATGGAACTAATGTGTTAGCTTACATCAAACTGTGAATCACTTCTGAAAAGCCAGACCTCTTCCTGGTGTGTTCATACATACAGAGAATCTGCATAAACATGCCACATGTCTAAGCACATGGGCTCAGCCATATGCACCCATGAATACACACACGCTTCCTTCCATGTGTGTGCGTGTGCATATGTATCCCTCTGCCAGCACCAGATTTCTGGCAGGAGCTACTTCTGCCCTTGCCCCACAAACAGCAGGCACTAATTCTCCCATCTGCAGGCTTCACCCTTTTTCTTGCCTTGCTTTCTTGCCTGCCAGCAGAAATGCCCTCTCTTTACCTAGGCAGTCTTGCAGTCTCCCCACCACTTCCTAAACTGGTGCTTTTTAATCAAGCAAATTTTCTGTCGAAGCCTGGTGTCATCAGGGGAAGAACTGGAAGGACCAAATGCTGTAGTGATTAGACAACATGACATGCTGAAGTCTGTCCACATCCTGCCTCTGACTGGCACCCCAGTGGCACAGCTGGACATACCCGAAAGCCCCAGAACCACAGACCCCAAACAACAACCTACCACATCTCTGCCTTGGCTTATGGTGGACTGTGTTGCATACGGATGATACAAACACAATAGCAAGATATTATAGGGGTGCCAGATAGACTGATTTCTATTTTTCTTTTGTTTTCTAATTCGTCTATAGGTGAACGCAATTTTGTGCAGCATAGTGATGTTTTGACTCCAAGCCAAAGGCAGAAATATTTTGAGGCAGCTGATGGCAAGATTAGAAATTGGGTTAATACATTTTTCAAAACAGCCTTAATATTAGGTGGTCATCTGCTTGCCCTATTAGATCAGTCTTTTTAATCTTTAGGTATGCTATTTAGCTATATATTATTCATGTGACTTCACAGTTATTTGAAAACCAGACTTTGTCCCAGCACTTCTATCTTACATTTTTCAAGAAACAGTACCAAATCTAGTCTCATCCATTTCAAAGATTAAACCTTCATAGAGGACTGAGTTAGGTCTAATTAAAGCAGAACTGCAATTGCACTTTCTTTTCCTGACTCTTCAGTTTTTAAAACCCATACAAGTGTTAAATTTGGTCTGGGGTACAGGTGGTGCAGATATTTATTCTCAATGATTGTTCACTTTTAAGAACTTGCAAACAAGAGTGACAAATTCAAGACCAAGTCCTCTAATATGTATTTGTTTTGGCAGCACTGCTGAATTCAAAAAGCTTTAATGACCATCCTGATATCTGTTCAAACCACCTTTGTATAATTATATCAAGCATGATTCCCATGTCTCTTTCTAGCGTCATGTCCTTAACAAAAACAAGTGAACACAAAGGAGGGTAAAAAAACCCAGAAAGTGTAGATGAGAATAAGAGCAAATTCTTTTCTTACAACAAAACCAGTCCCAAATCTGGCCAGAATGTCTCCTTCACATGTTTGTCCTCTTCAGATCCTTCCTAGGTGGTGTCATTTTAAAAACCTGCAAGCTGGGACATCAAAGAGCATAAAAGGGCATAAAAGGAAAGCAAGCACAGAGGGACTGTAAAGAATTAATACACAAAGACATGTGGGATTACTGGCTGGAGATTTAGGTCTGTGTGCAGTCACAGAGGAGACTGTACAGACAGGACATGTGAGAAGATTTGCCTTGAATATCAGTTTCCTCAAGGGTTTTCTCAGCTCTGCCTTGCAGGATGGGAAGGTAAAGGCAACACAAGCAGATCTACATGAAACAACAGCTGAGTTACTGCCCCAACACCAGATCCCTTCGTCTCAGTCAGGGCTGTCACAAAACCAGGTTTGGTTTTGTTGGGGCAGTTTGTTTTGGTTTTGGAAGGATATGCTTTGTCCTTGAGATTTTCTCTATTTGGACAACCAACATTTGGGGCGATGCCATAGATTCCATCAATGCGGGAAACTGCTGTGCCTTTTCTTTCTAGACAGAGCCCCCAACCTGCGAGACCAGCATGGTGTCTCTTGATCCTTCCAAATGAAATTAGGAAAATGGGCCAGCTGACTTGCATCTGCCCTGTGTTGCACGAAAAGGCATTGCAGAGAGGGCACATTTGCTAGAAGTAATAAATGTAATTTCCTCCATGAATGAGCTGTGCCACACTGGCTCCAAAGGGGTCGAAGAGAGAACAAGAAAAGAGCCACTGTCTCTTAAAATACCGGCCCCTGACTTTTCAAAGGAAACAGGATATCAGGTCACACTTCAAAACCTAATGGCAGCCATTCAGGGGATTTGATCAGACCCATTTCCTTAGCTCAATTTTTACGGGGCACTGGGTACCTTAGAATGAGCAAGGAACCCTCTGTGCCTTTGAGAAGGTGGCTGGAGGATAGACCAAGGGGATGAAGGGGAGGGCAAAGCAGGGCACTGGGTTGTAGCCCTGGCTCTGTCAGTGCCTACAGTGACCTTGTGTAGAAGCAGGAAGAATTTCAGGTCGGCAGAATTTAATTACTTTGGTTGGAAAGTTGCCAAGATTCTGATATTAACATCCCTATGCCTCTAAAAAATGCCACAGGGCCAGAACTATAGATTTCTCCATCGCTGGAAAAAACAGCACTGGAGAGGTAGAGAAGCCTGTAAGCTCTGTGAGCAGCTTGAATTGTTGTATAGTGGAGGTTGCAAAAGCATTAAGACTTTCCAAATCTCTATTTTAATTAAAAAAACATGACCAAATTAAAGGAAAATGGTGGATATCCCCCCTGCTTTCTTCTCTTCTAGGAAAGGAAGAAGAAATTCCCACAGAACTGTGTCAAATACATCCTGGTGCAATAGCACTCAAAGATTATTTGTGTTTGCACCAGATTATTTCTTTCCCTCTTCCCCCATCCTCATTGCTTTTTGCAAGTCAGTCTCATTCAGGACAAAGTCTACAGCAGACACAACAACACTTAATTCTAGCACTGTTCCAACACCAGATAAATACCGAGAAGCTACAGTGCCCCCAATGAAAAAAAGGTGAAGTCCTTTGTTTCTAATTATCTCCTGCCTTGCAGCAGTTCAGGGGAAGACAAACTGAGTGTTCTATACTTGACCAGTTTTAATAGGCCTTCTGTAGCACAAGAGGTAATAACACTGTTACAGAGTAGTGGGTCCTGTTGTGTTTCATTGCAAGCAGAAACGTTTTATGCAACCAGGTGTGGGTGTTTCCTATGTCAGTCTTCAAAATGCAGGGGCCTTAATCTGGTGCCAGAGGAGAGGAAGGGACATGCTAGCACAACAGCTGTATTGGATTATATTCATAATTCTCAGAAATGTACAGAAACACTTTCCAGCATGCAAGCAGTTATGTTTCAGGATTAGTCTTGAAAAGGCAGAATTGAATTTTTCCCTTTGCTGGCACTCTCCCCTTGACCCACAGGGGATCAATCAGCTTGTAAACTACAGCAGAAAATTTGCATACAATAAAGATTCTTTTCAGATACAGCATTTGGTAGGGGCTCATTAGGGGGAAAAAATGGCCTGCTTTAGACAAGGAGTGATACATATTACCTTTTCTTCTTGCAAAAGGCAAAGGATATCAGTTACATACAAACAAGCATGCCATTCCAAGGACAGGGACCCCAACAGGAGAGCCTGAGAAATTTTAAGAGCCACATGGCATCACCGTACATTGCATGTGCAGCCATGGCACCTGACAAAGTTGTGGCTGTACAGTATGACTTCACTTTTAGATCAGGGTTATGTCTTCTTACGTGACAGATGTACAGAAGAGTTTAATAAAGCAACACAGTACAATCACTGACACCATCTCTTGCATCTTCCCTTCCACATTTTGTTTTCAAGCCCAGGCTCTGAAAGCAGATCATTATGAACTACGAGTATTTTCAAAGTTAGCTTCTGTCCTTCTGTGATATAAAAGGAAGTGTAGCAAATGTTGGAGGCCCAAAACAGAATCAACAGAATGTCATTTTGTAAGTGTCAAAATTTCTTGACCTTGTGCTCTCCAGCTGGCAAGATTGCTTAAAAACCTTGGGGGCCCCTGCCTCAGGAGCTTGCTTTTCATACCTAAACTGAAACACCTAAAAAACCATGCAGGAACACATTCATTGCTTTCCCATAATTTTTGTTTATATAGTAAGTCTTATTTTATGAAAAACAAGAAAGCTGCATAGTCTAACTCTCCATGAGGGCTGCCTTTCTCCCAGAGGAAAAAATCTATAAACTACAACCACAGTGTTGCTGCTCTTGTTTGCACCTAAAAGTCAAATGAAAGTCAAGCACTCCAACATAGATTTTTAGTGGAGGTGCATTTGCCACTTTTTATGACAAGGGAAAATAGGAGCAGATTGCCAAAGAAACTCACATGTTTGCAAGTGAATCACTCAGTTCTACTTCTTGTATATGCACGAAGTTTTCCAGTCCCAGTATGCCCAGTCCTCAGAGAAGAATCTCCCCCTACTCTATTTTGGCTCACTACAATTGTATTTCACTTGTAGCATCAACTGAAGCCCAAACTGTTCTGTGTGCCACGGAGAATAGTTCTACTGGACAAAAAAGGGCAGTCACAACATGTCTCAGAATATACAAGATGATGCTCTGCTGTAATACAGAAAAGTACTATATACTTCATATATATAATATAATATTANTTTCTAATATCCAATCTAAACCTCCCTTACTTCAGGCCATTCCCTCAGGTCACTGGTCACCACAAAGAAGAGATCAGTGCCTGCCACTCCTAATCCCTTAATGAGGAAGCTGTAGACTGAGAGGACTCCCCTCAGTTTTCTCCAGGCTAAATAGACCAAGTGACCTCAGCCACTCCTCATATGGCTTCCCCTCAAGGCCCTTCACCATCTTTGTTGCCCACCTTTAGATGTTCTCCAAGAGATTAGTATCTTTCTCATATTGTGTTGCCCAAAACTGCACACAAGGTGAGGTTGCACCACTGCAGAGCGGAGCAGGACAATCATCTCCCTCGACCGGCTGGTGATGTTTTGCCTCATGTCTCCCAGGACATGGTTGGTCCTCCTGACTACCAGGGCACTGCTGACTCATATTCAACTTGCCATCGACCAGGGCCCCCAGGTCTCTTTCCATGGCACTGCTTTCCATGATCTCATTCTCCAGTCTGTACAAACATCCAGGGTTGCCCCATCCCAGGTGCAGAATCCAGCACTTTCCCATGTTGAACTTCACATGGTTGGTGATTGCCCAGTCCTCTAATTTGTTGAGGTCTCTCTGCCGGGCCTCTCTGCTTTTGAGGGAGTCAACAGATGATCCTTGTGGGTCCCTTCCAACTCTGAATATCCTGTGAACCTGTGAACAGCTCCTCTCAGTTTTGTATTGTCTGCAGACTTGCTTAGTACCCCTTCCAGTCCTATGTCCAAGCTGTTTATGAAGATGTTGAAGAGTGCAGGTCTTAAGATGGAGCCCTGTGTAACCCTACTAGTGGCAGGTCACCAGTCTGATGTTGCACATTCACTATTACCTTCTGTGCTTGATCCATGAGCCAGTTGCTTCCCCACCCCATGATGTGCTTATCCAGATGTGTGTTGGACATATTGTCCAGAAGGATCTTGTGAGACAGTATCAAAAGCTATACTGAAATCCAAAAATATTACACCAACTGGCCTCCCTTGATCATCTAGGTGGGTTACCTTGTCATAAAGGGAAATTAGTTTTGATAATGTCTCAGGTTAGCATGATATAATATATGTGTGGTAAATACATCTTAGGTGTTTTTTGGTTTGGTGTTTTTGGGGTTTTTTTGTATTTCATGTTGTTGTTTTAAAACAGCACTGTCTGTAGCATTTCCCCCCGCCCTGATAAAATGGTAAATTCACGGAAGGAATTTGAAGCATTCACCCCAGAAACGAGAGGAATTCCGTGGTCAGCGGCAGCAGCTCAGGAAATCAGGGAGTCTTCGGCTTCTTCTTGTTCTGTTTCTTTTCTCCTTCTCAGTTTTTTTCCTTGGAGCTCTGAGGAACTGTGTTTGTTTTTGAGCTGTGTTTATCTTCTTGAGCTGAAAGCAGGAGATCTCAACTGACTGAATTGGTGGGTTGCCTGCTCCCTCCCTGCTAGCAAATGTCATGGTTTGACCCTGNGATCCTCCATCTTCAGTCGTGGCTTCAGGTGGATTCTGTATCCCATAAAGTTCTCTCTTCCATAGGTTTGCACCATGTTCCTTTCCACAAACAGCAGCAGGATGCCTGGAATTCTTCCTACCCCTTCTCTAGTAGGCCGGGGGGGCCTTCAGATCTTTCAGCCTCTCCATACAGGCCCTGACCTGGCACTCTACATCTTGCTACTAAGTTTTTTTCTTCTCTCCCAAATATGTTTATTCACAGAGATGTCGCTATCTCCTTCTGCTCGTGACCTTGGCAGTGACGGGGCCCAGGAAGAAACTATTAACCCTCTCGCTGCCAGAAGGAAAAAAACCCAAACCATGACAGATAAGTAGGAATTTCTTCTCAGGAAGCCATGCTGGCTGTGACTGATGTCTGCCTTGTCTTTCAGGTGTTTTACAGTACTTCCCCTAATAACCTTCTCCATAACTTTACTAGACACTGAAGAGAGACTAACAGACTTGTAGTTTCCAGGGTTCTTGCCCTCCTTGAAAACTGGGTTTGATAATTCTCAAGGAATATATCTGCACCCTGAACCACTAAGCCTGTAGTTTAGGGCAGTTAGATAACCACTGCAGGTGCTGCCTTTATAAATAACGATTTTCAAAGACTTAAGCGTATATTAACCAAGGTGTAATACTGAATAGGCCCCAGATGACAGCCTTTAAGGTATTCCTCATTTCCTGAGTAATGAAGACATGAAGCAAGAGCAGCAAGAAACCATCAAGGACCTACTAGGTGCCCACCATAAGGTCACTGGATTGCAATATAATAGTCCCATTGGAATATTACGAAAGAGTATTTTCATTTATAGAATGGGAGCAGCCTGATTTTCTGGCCTCCCCATGCATGATGGGTCTTGCATTTCTGGATGATCTGGATTAGTATAACTTCAATCTGTCGCAGCACTTATTCCATCACCAGTGCTGGCAGCAATCCAGACAGAGGACAGAAAACCTCCAAAAGGCTTTCTTTGGGAGTTCTTCTCCCCATCCTCCTCATGGGCAGGGTGACAGAGCTTTTTCTTACTTAGAAATAAGTGTGTCTTATAATCTTGTTGGCTCTGAGAGCCTGAGATAGCCACACAGCCATCTGATAAAAGTATCATTCTTCCCATTTTATCATATGTGACTCAAAGGTCATGGAGAATGCAGGTATCAGAACCAGGGAGCTGTACTAAGGTTTTTACACCTTCAAAGAACAAGAGCATTAAGCAAATGGGAACTTACCATGAGGTATGTATTTTATTTGGTTCTGGTTTGCATCAGTTTTGAGAAAAAGGTGTTGATGGCATGAAGCCCTTCCTGACATATCACACTGTAAAACGAAGGGTAGAGGAAAAAATCATCCATACTCAGACAAAAATAGACTCTCAACCTTTCCTTTGGTCAGCCTAGTAACTGGGAGTAGGAAATGGAACCCTGCTTAACAAAAACTAGAATTGTGGTGCTTCTCATATGTGGTGGCAAATTCAAGTGTGACAGTTACAAAGCTGTACCCCTCCTCTTCCTGCAACAATCCACCATGTCTCCCTAGAGCTGGGAACAGCATCCTCATTGCAGAATCAGCTGGTAAAGTGGCATAGCAGCTGCTCTACCACAGTCATGTATGAAAGTTAAGTTTATAGTGTGTTTTTTGCTATTTCTTGCAAACTATCAAGAGATTAGATGTTTTTCACCATCAGATCCTCTTTCCTGCTTAGCAGACCTGGTCAGGCTGGCTCAAGAAGAGACTAGCAATTGTTCTCTAAGAGTGTGAGCATTGATTTTTTTCTCCACTGCTCAGATCCTCCTCTGCAAGGCAACAATTTTAGGGAGGGACAAAACAGCTGAGGATCCTAATCAGTTCAGACAACTCATTTCGAACTGTTGCCTATACACTAGCTTCATCATTCCTATTCTGCAGCTCTTAGCATTTCTCTAGAGCTTCTGAACAATAACAGGGTTATGAAGTGTCCTGCCTTACCATGGCCTGACCAAGACTCAGGATGTGTAGCAGGATACTACACAAGAATACTTCGTGGGGAGGTCCAAAAACTTACACCACTTGTGGCTGCAAAGTTTCCTAGCTCTTACTGAAGGGAAAGATTAGCCTCTACAAGTATACCCAGTCCTCTCTCAGAATCACCCACCACACCACCCAAAAAACACACTCTGATTCACTCTAGAGTTGGGACTGCTATGAATGAGTCCCTTTAAAGATGAATTAAAATTGTACTATGTGTAAATAAAGCAACCTGCACTTATGTAGCCAGACATCCTCACTGGGAAGAAAGGGTCTCGAGCCAAAGGCAATAAAATATCTCAGTAGGACTGTTACGGAGTTTAAATTCCTTCTCTGAAGTACCACACAGTACTGTTGTTATGTGTGCTAATGAATAGCTCAGCATTCTCAACTAACTCTTAATTAGTTAGGCACGACAAGGAATTAGAAATGCCTTGTACCAGTCACTATTTTCTGTGAAGTCACTGGCAATGTTTTTGTGGTAGTTTGACTCTCTGGAGCCTTAAGAGTGGCATTGCTGAAGGTTTCCATAAAAGGAGGGAAGAAGAATGTGAAAGCAGGTGAATGGGATAAGTAATGAAAGTCCTACAATTTATTTCTGAACAGTTCTGAGCATCAGTTTCAACAGCAGCAAACACAGGTGTTCAGCAGCATTCTGAATATACACGTGCAAATAAAGATGAGACAGAAGCATGTAGAAATATGGGTTACCTATTAACTAATCCTTCTTACTCCTTTTGGTTATGTTCATTTGCAAGAGATTAGGGCCAGAGAAAGCAGTTAAGTATACTGCAACCAATAGCAAATCAACTGCTTTTGAATGTGAAATTCTGTACCTTTCTGCTGTCTAGAAAAAGACTGCATGGGACACATTTCACAGGAGATGCACAGTATTACCAGGTGGACCAAAGCCAGGAAACAGCAACACCAGGATAACAGCAGAGAGAAAATAACTTTGATAAGCTATTAACAGCAGCTGAGTGGCTTCTGAGCTTACCCTCACTTGCCAGCAGGAAAGGTTCTGGATACTGCTTCATTGAACACACTGCCTTAAGCAATATGCATAGCCTCATTCCTTTCAGCATCTATTTCAACTGCTGAAGAGCAGCATTTTTGGTCTTGTATAGGCTTGAAGTGACATTAGACTGCTGTTACGGTTTAGCAGCAGGGGGTTAACAGCTCAGTTCTTGCCTGGGCTCTCTGTGCTGCTAGGGCCTTCAAGGTTATAGAGATAGAGGCGTCTCTATGAATAACATACTTGGGAGAGAGAAAAAAAGGTTCAGTAGCAAGATGTAGTGTGCCGGTTCAGAACCTGCCTCGGGAGGCTGAGAGATTGAAGGCCCCCAGGCCCANATGCTTCCTTTGCAGTTCTGATCTTGTTAATTAGTAAATAAATCCTTTATATTCTTTACTTGTAGTTGCCTTGCTTTTTACCTGTGCCAGTTTTATTTTCCAGTTTTATTTTCTAGTTTTTCTCCTCCAGGAGAGGTTGTAGGTGTGTCTCTGGCATCCAGCCAGGGTCAAACCATGACAACTGCACAGCAGCCTTGAGAACACTTTCAAGGAAACTTATGGAGAGGGATACTCTTAAAAATATTAAATCTCCTCCACTTTTATTTCTGTACTCTAGAGGCACTTCTATTTGTACCCTAAATAAACCGTAAATCTCCGTTCCTTCACTCGAAAGGCTGATGTAGAAGTTACAGTACATCTGTGAAGCATTGTAACAACATTGTAATAGTGTGACAGTCTCAATCTATGTATGGTCCCTGGGAATTCAGAAGGAAGCAAGCTCAGCAGCATTACCCTCTGCCACTAATCAAGTAACTCAGCTCTACCAGCTAACAAATGTAACTGTCTTTTGCAAAAATTAATGGAGTAGGGGGAGATGGACACAGTTCAGACTCCATCTCTTCTCCTGGAAAACAGCCCTTCCCCACAGGCACATACCCCTAACCCAGCTAAAGAAGTCTCCTTTAAGAATGAGACACACCTCTCCCCAGTCTCTGCTGCCTGACAGAGCTCTGTGCATTACCAGCAGGGAATTAACAGCATTACCTGTGCTGCTACCATCTCCCAAGTGGCTTGTGCAGAATCAAATAAGAAGTCCTGCTGCAGCGTGCCCCAGTTTCCCATGGCAAAGAATCATTAACCCCACAACAATATACTGAACCTTAAAGTCTACTTATTCCCCTCGAATCAGTTAACACCAGGAAGGTCTCTGGGTACCAGCAAAAAAAAAAAAAAAAAAAAAGAATTATTAACAGACAGTGCTATTTGGGAGAAACATAAAAACAAAAAAACAACTCTCCCCCACATACTTGCTTTTACTTACATGCTGATCAGTTCCAAGAAGTCTGTTTTTCACCCAGCATGCTGCTGTCAGGATACACACAGTCTCGCAGTTGACTCCCATTTGTCAGGATTATTGTTTCCACCAAGAGAGATCCTGCCTTAGGAATACCCATTATCTTTCCACATCCATACTCTCAGCAGCGTGAAAAACAGTAAACTAAACAGTTCACTATTGTGAAGAGATGAAAGTTCTTCTCCCTTTTCTCACTTCTTCTCTCCCTACACATAACTTGTCAGGTCTTATTGCCCACTGGTGTCATCCGCAAGCCAGAAGAAAGAAATGCCAGCTCAGATGCACATGAAATCTCTGCCTCAGGCTTTTCTCCCTCCCTGCATGGCTTCTGGGCAAGACCCAACTTAATCAGGGGTCATCAGTTCAACAGAATAGCTAAAAGCTCCATCTTCCTTCAGAAACATCGATCTCTCTAACCCAGGACATGGTTCAGCCATTCTCTTTCCAGAAAATAAATAGAACATGTTGGTAAGTGTCCCACAGGTCCCAACAATAATAGCTGTCATGTTGCAGGGGTGCTAAATTAGGATTTGTACATAGTCTCTGAAAAATACAAGGAACTTAGGGGTTTTCCCCTCACAGTAACAACTGTGGCTAGCTTTCACAAACAGTTGCAGAAGTTGAATTAGAGAAGATGGCTGTCATATAAATTAGCATTTGGACTTGCATGGGTCTAACAAGCCATAGCATCAGTTTTTCCTCTGGCCACAGCCTTCCCTATTTTTCTTTCACACAGATTGTCTAGTATCTCAGACTTAGAGCATATACAATGGATGGTTTTTATAGAGCCACAAGTAAGAGCCACTCCCCATCACCTATTTTGAGGAAATTTACAGTAAGTCAGTAACTTTACAATTTATGTGTCAAATAAAATTGTACTTGGCAAATAAATTCAGAAACTGTAGAGACAAAAACATGGACACAGAAAGAAAAGGATATAACAAATATGCACAAGCTCAGATGCCCAGGCATCGTTTCCTTAGAAACCATGCTAAAGACAGGAAAATCCCATAACCAAAAGCAATGTCTGTAGCAGGGCATCAAGATTTAATAGTAAACCCTTGTGTTTTAGCATATGAGCTCAAAAATAAAAATCCTTCCTCTCCTCCAGATTATACAGCTGGCACACATTGACAGGAATAGATAGTGTTTGGCTTATAAGAGTTGGACACTAAAATTACCAGTGACAAGTTCATGGCTGCACATGGTACAGCTGAAATTCTGATAAACACCATCCTTCCAGACAATTGACAGGAGGCTGTTGCATTATCAGCACCCAGCATAAAAAGAAAGGATTTTCAGGGAAATCATCTGCATTTACTAGTCAGTGGAATCAAGTCCGAATTTCAAAAAACTCCATCTAGATCTTAAATGAAAATTTCACAAAGTAAAGGAGTTTGATGGAAACTTGTCCACTCTGTCTAGCAGTCCTCCTGGGACAGCCCAGCATTAGCACTCATCTACTGTACATGTGTAAGGCTACATTTTGGGAAAAGTTCTTCAATGTTATACCCTTTGCCAAAATTCACAGTAGATGACAATTTTTGAGTGAGTGTTACAGAGCTTGTGTCATACAGGGACCATTAGTAAGAGAAAGAGTCTAAGTGCACATAAATTTCAAACAGTAAAAATCTGTACTGCAGGTCTTGTGCAGCAGAGGAAACCAGTGTTATAAGATATATAACTCCAGTAACACTCATAGTATGCCAGAGAAGACTCCTTCCTGCAAGGGCTGGAGAATAGTTTAGAAGTAGACTGTATGATGTGGCTGTGGTGTGGCTGTCTCAATGTGCAAAGCAGCAGATTTTGGCTGAAGAACTCCCAAGCACATGGAAGTGGGAAGTCATTTTTTCGGACTAGGTACTGGACAGTGCAAAGGTGATGCTCGTCTAAGGGAGAAAAGGATCTTCCTGCCTCATGGTAAGGTGGGAAAAATTTTCTCAGAAAACAGAAAAGTATTTCTCACCACACCGGTTGGTTAGAAGTCTTGATCGCAAGAGGACTAAATGTTCATTCCTAGCACTCTGGGCACAACCTGTGACTCTTAATCTGTGTGCTGGAGAGTATGTGTATCTTCAGAAATCTTAATAGTAGCTGGAGGACATGAGTTCCTCCCTTACTACATATTTCTTTAACTCAAGAGAAGATGCCTGGTTGTCTGACAGTGCAATCTTTGAGCCAGTGGAAACAGAAAAAAACCCCATGAAACCTGTTCACAAGCTGATTATTATGCAGATCAGCAATCATTATCCTTTCTCTCATTACCTCAAATGCTTTCTGCCATCTGTTGGTAACAAACCTGCATCTGGCAGATTACCAGAGGAGCCCTAATCAATGGTTAATTGTGGTAGAGGATTGTGTGGACAATCCTGGCAATGAAAGCACAGAAAAACAGCAGAAGAAGAAAGTTTGCCCATCACAAGTGTGAGATCCTATACCCAGTATTTGTCTACCATTCTGACAGAATTCCTTCTTATTGGGAAGAGTGTGTGAGTGGGAATCAGAGATTTGTCACAGGCAATGGGATGAATTATACCAGCCTCTGTAACGATACCTCAACCAAAAGGTTAATTTCCATCAGATTATGCTAGTGAGTGCTGCCAGGAGAGGCACAAGCAGAGCAAGCACAAACACGCATGAGTTTGCATTTCCACAGTTGCCTCTTAGAACCATCTGTTAATAAGACATAGAGGATACTATGGACTCTTTCAAGTAATGTCTCTTAATCTAGAATCTTAGTGCCTTTCTGATAAGAAATACTCAAAGTATGTCCACTTCAGGTTTGCTTTTCCAGCCACGCATTCAGGGTCCTGTTTCATTTCATGTGGTCCTTCAAAGTCTTGATTACAGCAGCTCAGATCTAATATTCACATTATTCCTCTGACTTCCAAAAGAAACAAAGCTTTTTAAATCATATTTCTGGTGCCAAACTCCCAGTAGAGACATACTGATAGATTTTGACTGAATTTCAGAATGAGGCAGAGTTACCAAATTCCTACAAATTTTGAGGGAAATGGCATCTGAGCGAAACAGAGGAATCCAACCAGAACTTCCAGTAAGGGAAAGCAGAAGAGAATTTGCTGCTCAGCATTCCCATCATCAGGTGGCTGGTCAGCCAGCAAATTCTTTAAGCTACTCTGCACATGTGGAGCCTGTCCTTTTCTACCATGAGCACCTGGAAAGTAAAATGAAAGTTTACATGGCAATTGTCAAGACTTCTGTAAGAATCAGGTTTTATTGATTCACCTTTCAAAGACTGGATCAAAGCAAAAGCAGTACTGTACTGTTTGAAAGGTCTCCCCTTCTGCAACTCTATAGACCTAGAGGACAGTTTCAGCCATAAAAAAATTGTAAGGGCATTTGAACCTCTCTCTCTTTAATCACATTAGAAATGTCCTAGAGGTGTCAAGATGTCCGAGTTGTATAATGACAGGATAAATCAACAAGGCTAAGTAATGTCCCAAAACTAGATCTAAGGGTGTGAAAAAGGTACATGGTACCTTTATTTCCTCCCTCTGCCTTCTAGGCCAGTGCTGTGCTATACCTGTTTGCACTAGCCCTGGCAGCAGGGAAGGGCTACAACAGCTACTGTCCAGACACCACCCTAGGAGTGTTGACTTCATTGGAACACAGAAGAATTAAGGAATTCTTGTAGTAAGTGGCCCAAAGAAAAGAAGGAAGTAGAAATCCCTATAAATATCCAAATGCTGCCAATGCCCACGCATGCTGGGCTGAGATCCAAAGTAACTGTTTTGGGGTGATAAGAATCCTTATTAGGCACCTGAGCATGGGAGAGGAGCACCAACACCCAAGCTAGGATGTTAATGAGACTGTGATCAAAAATCAACATCCTCAAGTGATCTAATATCCAGGCTGTGGTGACTAAAAAGTGAGAATGTGAATTTTTACTATTCAAAGGGACTAAAAGGAGACATAGGAATGCAAGTGAAAGTTGGTTTTAGAAGCATGTTCCCAAGAGATACAGATCTTATTTCCTTCCTCCTATTAAAGGAAAGGGTCGACTTTGATATGTACTGGACTACATTAGGGCAGAGAGCAACACCCCCTTTTATTCAAATCCAACAACTCTTCAGTAATGCCCCTGAGATGCTGAATTAAACAAAAAAAGCAATCTCCCAACTAACAGTTGCACTCTGTGACATGTTACATTTATGTCCCACTCAGTAGGTATCTGGACACAATAACTTTTCATAGCCTACCAACATGGACTGCTGCCAAAAGCCAAGTGTCATGAGTCAGTGTTTTAAGATGTTTGCAATATATACCTGCTTTGAATTTTTTACATTTTCTCCCAGGGTGCGTCCAGGCGGCAGGCCCTTTTCACTGGAGGATTTCCTGCTGCACTAGCCCTCTCCCCCCAACCCCCTGCCAGCTGGCCTAGCATGGGGGGGCAGGAGATGCCCCACACTCCCACCTTGGCACACACGCATGCAAGCGCCACCGTTGGGTTGGGAGGGCGCTGGGCTGCCACAGCCGGGCACATTTCCTGCCATGGCGGCATGGCGTGTGGTGGCAGCGGGCGTCTGCGCGGCTCCTCACATGGCTGGCGGTAGCCACATGGAGTCTGGCTGTGGGGGCTGCCATTGTGCAATGATGCCTCTTCCGGAGTAAAATGGAAATGAGGACAGAAGTCTTAATCTGCTGGAGCTGCTTTGGATTGGCCACCGGGGAGGACAGGGCACGCGGGTTTAAATACTCAGAGGAAGAGGCAGTTGCTCTCTTCCTCTCGGACTGGTTCCAGAGAGCAGCTGTGCCGAATCCAGCCATTTTTCCATGGAACTCTTCACCTTTCCTGGTATTCCGGCTGATGTCTGTTCCCATGGCAGCAGATTGTATCCTGTTCCCTGATGACAGCCAGCAGACCCTGGATTCTTCCTGCTGCTTGAATCCTTTCGTTAGAGTTTTTATCCTTTTAAGTCTTGGGGTAGTCGTGTTTGGTGTGGGTCGAGGTCTCGTCGCGTGTTGGGGGTGTACGAGCTGTTGAGAGGCTTTGTTTTTTGGGGTGTTTGATTTTATTTTTATTACCCTGTTGCCAGTATCACACTTGTACATACATTTTCATCCATTTTTTTTTTAACAAATTCTGCTACATCTCTAACGGTCTCTTGTCCAAGAAGTGATAAGTGAACCTGCATTGTCTCAAACCGAGACACCAAGTTTAGCTTGTGACCCAAAATAGCTAACTTTTAATTTTCAGAGAGGGAACAGAAATAGAGTTGGTAGAGAGATTTAAATCTCAAACTTTGTTAAAACAGGGATCCTATTGCTTTGCTGCTGAGACAGGTCAGCACTTCTGGACAAGTAAGAACTGGTATTCAGACACAACACTGAATTGTCTCGCTGACACCTCAGTAATGACTCATCTGTGTAAGCATCTAAGAGCATTTTAAGGATCCTAGTATTAGTATTTCCATATACACACATTTTAGGAAATAAAAGCACCTAAAAGACAGGTATGACACTCAGCAGCATCCAGGAGAGATGTTTACACATCAGTAACCCTCTTGAATCTAAAGTATGCTCTGTCCTGCTCTCTAACTCCTCCTCATTCCACCAGTATAGGAGGCTTGCAGATCATCCTCTGTCCCTGTTGCACATGATAAAAGCTGAGACACCCTTTCTCTCACTACCTTGTGATGCTGCTATCTATGACTCAGAAAGAACTAGTACACTCTTCGGGAAAGAGAGATTGGCCAGAAGCAAGAATTTTCAGATCTTGTACTAATTTTGCTGTATTGGGATAAAGATTGTAAACTACATTCATCACACCATCCTGGCACAGCTTTGGTCTCTCTCTCCTGTGTTTCATCCTTCTGAAATCTGTATTTAATATTTACGTCAGAATCAAACAGTTCCTTCCTAAAGCAGTGAGCGGAAAATGTGAAAGAAGCAAATGAGAGACAAGGGTGGCTGCTAAGATGGTACCTGTCACAGCCAGAGAAGAATGAGCAAAAAAAGGTACATGTCAGGCACCACTGTTGAATCAGGTCTCATACAATGGTAGCCAGCTCCAGAACCATTCTGATTTCTGAAGAACAGGATAAGAAGAGAAAACTTTGAATTTCTGTTCAAGGCCCTACCTACAAATTTTGGTCGACTTATGGAGAGCATCCAGCCTTGCTCTGACCTAGCAGTATGCAGATGTGCTGAAGAATTTACAATAACTCAATATTTATGTTATGTGCAGAAATTCTTCCCTCTTCCTCATTTCAACATGAACTTCTCAAGTTGTTGATTTCCTTCAGAGTATAACCCAGGGCAGGACAAGATGCCTAGTAGGAAAATAATACACACCTTTACTTTTGGCTCGGCTGTCACAGCATCAAGCAAGAAACATGCTGCAAGTCAAAGCTGCTAAAACACGGTTCTGAACCACTCAATTCCACGAAGTAACCACTTTCCAGGTAATGTCTTGATAAGTATACAAAGGCTGCTCAGGGTTCTTCTGAAAACTCCTTTCTGCTTCTTTAACTATGCTGCAGAGAAAAATAACTTTCAGGGAGCAAACTCTGATTCTACATCAGCAAAGAAACTATTGCTAGAGTCTAGGCTTGCTGCCTGCTAAATACTGCTATACATTGTCCCACTTCACAGGCTCCTAGGACTGGCTGTGTGTACAAATACCAAGTAGATCAAGGATCACATATATTTCTCAATCAACAGCCAACAAGAAGTTTAAGTCCACAAAAGTCCACAGTAACTGATTTGTGCCCACTCAAGTTTACAGAAGAGGGTACTTCTATTCCCCCTCCATTAGATGTTTCCCGTACTAAAACACGTTTTGCTTTGGAAACCCCACCACTGCACTATACTGAGGATTACAATAAACAACCTTTTAGAACAACATAGTGATTCTGAGAAAGATAACATGGTCCTAGTTACAGTAATCCCTCGAATTTCGTGGGGGTTCAGGACCGGGGGAATGCCACAAAAGCTGAAACCGGTGAAGAGCAGCGGATCATACATATGCAAATAAGCCACTCCAGTCACCACACCCCCCTCAGCCCCAGAGTGCTGGGGGGGGTGTTCCCAGGACTTCCTCACACTGTGTGACAGGACATGGGAGCAAAAAGAATCTTTTCTGACCCCTCCCCACCACCAGGGAATCCCAGGAAGTCGACAGCGTTCACTGTGGCCGTGCCATGGACACAGGGAATCCCCAGCTTTCACCACAGTGGCAGTGGGGGTGCCAGGTTCCCTGGGGGCAGCTGCGGCTGGAAAAAAGAAACAACCACAAAATGATGAAGGTGCAAAATTTGAGGCATGAAGAGGTGAGACATTACTGTATTCAAATCTCATTAACTGGGCAAGCAGGCAAGTGTTTGAAACAGACTGCAGAACATAAGGAAGTGGCTTTCTCCCCAAAAGGCTGGACATCTAGGAGAGTAAGACTCAAGTCTCTGTCTCTTCTTCACCCAGCAATATTCTGCTCAATTCTCTCAAACAGGATGAGCTGATCTAATTTTACAGCCCTGTTATCAAGGATGGCAATGTATGGTTCAGCTACATGGGGAGTATTTTATTTAGACCTTCTATGCATATTATCTTGGTAGCTGGTAAGAGAAAAATTTGACAACAGTTACTTTGCTAAAACCATGTTAATCAGCCAACAGTTTTGTGCTGCTCGTGCCTTCGCAGGCTCTTACCAGAGAAGAAGTGTCTTGTTCATATGGTGAGAAATACATAGCAGCCACTTAACCCAGTCAGGCCAGCTGCTAATAATTGTCACGTAGAGTCTATAGACAAAAATTCTAAAAAACCAATTCAACAGCCTTCATGCTCTTTGCCTGTGACATCCCTCAAAACAGCACCGTGCACCTTGTTTTTAATAAATGTAGTCACCACACCGAGAATCTGTAGATAGGGACAGCTCTATTATGAACCCAGCTCCACTGTAATAATTTATTTATTAGAAAATCTATTCAGTATGTACACACCAAGAGATGAAAAAAGACTGACTACTTGGAAAACACAGATGTCTGGTCAAGCTTCTCCCAAACATTTTCATTGTAATAAACCTCTACCAATAAATAGTATAGTATTCTCAGTTCAGATGAAGCAAGCAAACCAAACAAAAGGTTAAACCTAATCCTCTTCTGAAGACAACACAGCCTACAGCAAACACAACAGCGCAACAGGAATATATGAACTCCTGCAAAGTAGAGAAATGCCGAAATTAGTACCTGTCACATATCAGGTACAGCCTGTATGCTCCTTTATAAAACAAGGATATTTATGTGGTCCTTGGAAGCGCATGATGGAAATCTCTGTGCAGTGAGACAGCCTGATGTTGTACAGACACATCAGCTGTGCTTGTTACCACACCTACCAAGCTCTCCAGCTGAAGTGTTGAATTCAAACAGCTCTACCATCATCATCAGTGGGACTGTGAAGCACTGCAGCAAGTCTGAACGCAATACTGACTTGCTACAAGTTGGAAATCGTCCTCTGCTGAGCTGTCCCACTGTGAAAAAGAGTGTGCAGGATTAATGATAGCTGTACTTGTAACCTTAGAGTGCTCCCATAGTTTCCCTGTCCCTAAGCAATCAGTTCTACTTAAACAAGCAGCCGCCAATACCTTTGACCATTACGGAGAGGAAATGCCTGAGCCTCTTTTTCTCTCCATCTTAACCAGTTTCAACACATAGCTCTAACAAGTTTGTTTAATCTTTTCCCCCTCCTTTTACCTGAAAGCAGCTGCAGGCCAGGTTGCTTTAAAGCTCATTTCCTAAATAAGTAGCCTGATGCCTTTCCATGAGATCTGGTAGTGGAAAAACCCAAACACTGAGTTGAGGGGGAAGTATTACTAGTTTCCAAAATCACAGTACGTGCATGAACCTCAAATCCTGGAGTGAGTCTGGGTTGGGCATACTCAGAGATAGCAGACAGCTTAGAAGCTGGGCCCATATACAATCCACTGCAAATTTAAAGCATGACTTTAATGTTCCACTTTCCAGCTTTAACTTCTTCAATTTTATCAAAGCTCTTAATCTGAAAGAAAGGAATTTTTTCTTCTTCAGCTCCACAGTGTTAACAGTAAAGATTCATCAATATGAATTTCACTGGGGAAGCTTCCCTGAAGAAACAAAGTCTGACCAAATTATTTTACAGAAACCACCATTCCCTTTCCTTTCTAGGGCATCCCTTCCTTTATGTGCAAAAATGACAGAAGGTCCTTGCCAGCCTCTCTCGGTTTCGTGGATGCCTTAAGATTCTCTCATAAACAGCACACATATCACAGTGCATTCTGGAGAAAAATACTAAAGCCATCACAGTAATACCGAATTAAAAATAAGAAATACATTTCAAACCTGAAATTTCAGCTCAGCACACTTGTTGCAAGGAAGAGGCCTAGTTTTAATCTGTCTTGCCACAGCTCAGTATAGGTTTGTTGGATGAAGTGATGCAAGGAATAAGACTCCCCATGAAATCCCAAGAACCTGCACTTGTAAACAGAGGGCCTATATGTTGACACTGACAGGACAGCAGTGAATGGGAACTACCCATTCCAAGAAGTACGTGCTAATACATGACTACAGTTTGAGTCAAATTACATCTTGTATTGATGGAGTACAAGATGTACCTACTCCCACTTGCCATTTTATTTGCATTGTGACCCCATAACTCAGAGGCAAAAGCAAACACACTAACTTATCTGTTTATGCAAGCCAATGTCCAATATCATATTACAGATCCAGCTTTACTGGTATTTTTAACAAGACACACTAAATGTGAATTCAGGCATCTAAGGGGCTAAGCTCACATCTAAGCTCACATTCTCTGTGTCTCCTGTCAGGACAGGGTGAAGATGAAGCAAGCAAAACTGACCAGATCCAAGGTCAGCAGATATTGCAGCTCCAAGCTCAGGGTTGGTCTCTCTACAGTTTACTAAATCAACTAGGTCTGCAGGAAACTTACTCCAGAATACAAGTAAACAAGAGGCCACACCTCAAACACTATGTTCAGTTTTGGGCCTCCCACTACAGGTGAGATATTGAGATGTTGGCGTGTGTCCAAAGAGGAACACAAGTCTTATGAGACGTGGGGGGTTTGGAGCACAAGTCTTATGAGAAGTGGCTGAGGGAACTGCAGTTGTTTGGCCTGGAGACAAGGAGGCTCAGGAGGGATCAGGAGGGGAAGGTTTATCTCTTCTCCCGGATAACAAGTGACAGGATGAGAGGAAATGGCTTCAAGTTGTACCAGGGAAGATTTAGGTTAGGTATTAGGAAACATTTCTTCACTGAAGGAGAGGTCAGGCATTACAACAGGCTGTCCAGGGAAGTGATGGAATCACCATCCTGGGAAGTATTTAAAAGGTATGTGGATGTGGCTCTTGGGGACATGGTCTAGTGGTGGTCTAAGCAGTGCCGTGTTAGCAGTTGGACTCAATGACCTTAAAGGTCTTCACCAAACTAAATGATTCTACAATTCTATGGTACTTCTTTATTTGCAGAGTAAATGCAACATTTGATACTCAAAACCTGAAAAACAGTGATCTGTAAACTGAAATTGCCTTTTAGTTAATTTTTTCAACATCTTTACTTCCAATAACTGCCTTACAGGTCTGCCCAAAGGCACTGGGATCCTGGTTGAGTTTCTCGTGTTTGTACTATTCTTTATTCTGCTAGACACCTCTAGCTCTCTGCAGCAAACCTCAGTATTAAAATGGACAGCAATGACATCTAGTGGCTGGTTAACAATTTGCCTTTCTAAATTTCCAGCCTGGGCATTATTTTTTTTTTTAAGGAGATAGACACTGCTCCCCACTGCTTCCAACTGCACAGATCAACAGCAAGCCTACCTGAAATTCTCTTGAACTCTTTCAACACATACACACTCAGTGTTGTCTCTGCCAACTGAGAGTATTTCCCCCCCATCCGTTGCTCAAGGCTTAGAAGTGACGTACTAGGCTTAAGTTTGCTTTAGGTGCTGCCTGCACAATTTCTTCAGTGTAGACGTAGCTACAGGTATTTGTTCTGGGTATACAGGGCTGGGGCTCCCACCCATCCTTTTGGTTATGCTGTTCTTCAGCTGCATTAAACTAAATGGTAGGGGTTATCCACAGAAACGAGGCCAAGGCCCGAGGCCACACCATTTGTAACAGCTGGTACACAGTTCGTTGACAGCTAAAAGAAACCAAAGGACTGAGTTCTAAAATGTAAATTTTGAATTACAAGGAGAAAAGATAAAAATACTATTCTGAAAGCAAAGAGCAAGATCTTGCAGAGTAGATTTATGTAAGAACAGTAAGCAGCTCACTTCCCTCCACCACTACATACCCACTCACTCCACAAAAAACCAAACACTCTTACCTTTTCCACTCAATGACAACACAAAATTACCAAGAAGCACAGGTGAGTGGTTATTGAAACTTTTGAAGGATGTGACAATGTAAAGAAAGTTCAGAAGATACCTTTATGTAGTTTCCTGTGCTACTGCCCCTAGTGATTTAATCACTACCGCAGTCTTTGTGGAGTAACACAACCTTGACAAATGATCTAAATGATTTTTCAGTTAACAATGGTAAGGAAGCATGGGCTTTGTGCTATATGCATCTGAATCACACAGAATCACAGAATTAACAAGGTTGGAAAAGACCTTTGAGATCACCAAGTCCAACCTATTACCTATCACCATCCTATCATCTAAACCGTATCACTCAGTGCCTCATCGAGCCGACTCTTAGACATCTTAAACATCTCCAGGGATGGCGATTCCACCACCTCCCTGGGCAGACTGTTCCAATGACGGATCACTCTTTCAGTGGAAAAGTGTTTCCTAATATCCAGCCTAAACCTCCACCAGTGCACAAGCCTACAGCCCTCAGAGAATATTGCATACTAGTTATTTTAAAAAGCACCTAGTTCTAATTTTATTAGCTGATACATATTAATACCTAAGACTGGAATCAGTAGGTTTTTGAGGTGCCTTCCCCTACTACCCAATCTCATCGAAAGACTTGAGGGTTTTTATTTACTTGCTATGCCTTAGTTCCCACAGATACATGCTTCTTCCAATATTACAGATAAGCAGATCTCTCTGGAATGGTCTATAAGCAAATGTCAGAGCACAACAGACATTTAGTGATGTGACTTCTAGAGAACCAACAGGAAAAGAACGGAGAACTATAATAATTCTAATATATCAGGAAAGCTTTCTGTAAAACCTCAAAAGCAAAGAGATGGAACAAGTATTAAGAACATCTCAAAGAAAATAAATAATTTGCAATCACACCCTGCATCAGAATGAGCTGGTATTCATGTTTCTGCTACAGTGCAGAGAAACAGCCGCTTACCTTTGACCAGAAACTCGTTCGTGTGGGAGGCTCCTGTAGATTTATAACATACACATATATATGTGTATGGCGGCCAGTCACCAGCGGAGTCCCACAGGGGTCAGTGTTGGGCCCAGTATTGTTCAACATCTTTATCGATGACATGGACGAGGGAATTCAATCCATCATCAGCAAGTTTGCAGATGATACTAAGCTGGGGGCAAATGTTGAACTGCCAGAGGGTAGGAAGGCCCTCCAGAGGGACCTTGACAGGCTGGAGAGATGGGCAGGCTCCAACAGTATGAGGTTTAACAAGACTAAGTGCCGGGTTCTTCACTTCGGCCATAACAACCCCGTGCACCGCTATCGGGGGAGGAGTGGCTCGAGACTAGTGAAGTGGAGAGAGACTTAGGTGTACTGATCGATAGGAAACTCAATATGAGCCAGCAGTGTGCCCAGGTGGCTAAGAAGGCCAATGGCATCCTGGCCTGCATCAGGAACAGTGTGGTCAGTCGGTCCAGGGAGGTTGTCCTTCCCCTGTACACAGCGCTCGTCAGACCTCATCTTGAGTACTGTGTGCAGTTCTGGGCTCCCCAGTTTAAGAGGGATGTTGAGCTGCTTGAGAGGGTCCAGAGAAGGGCAACGAGGATGGTGAAGGGACTGGAGGGCAGGCCCTATGGGGAGCGACTACAGGAACTGGGATTGTTCAGTCTGGAGAAGAGGAGGCTCAGAGGGGACCTCATTGCTGTTTACAACTACCTGCGGGGAGGTTGCAGCCAGATGGGTGTAGACCTCTTCTTCCAGGCTGACGACACCAGAACGAGAGGGCACGGCCTCAAGCTACGCCAGGGGAGGTTCAATCTTAACGTTAGGAAGCGGTTTTTCACAGAGAGAGTAATTGCATATTGGAATGGGCTGCCCAGGGAGGTGGTGGAGTCACCATCCCTGGAGGTGTTTAAGAGAAGACTGGACGAGGAGCTTAGTGACATGGTCTAGCTGGGGGGTGTAGGGCTGGATGACCCTGGGCCCCTTCCGGCTTGGAGGGGCCTGCTAGACTGTGAGGGATCTAGGTTGGTGTTATGCTCTGGGATGTGCTCTCAGTCTCTGTACGGGTGTTAGATGGTGAGTTGGACTAGATGATCCTTGTGGGTCCCTTCCAACTCATAATATTCTGTGATTCTGTGATATATATACATATACACACAGTCTTAAATATCACACTGCTTAAAGGAAAAGAGGATGATTCACAGGAGTGACCAGTTATAACAGGTTTAATACTAATCTTCAAAATACATTACATTTAGTTTTCATCACGAATTCTTCTGGCAGAGCCATCAACTTACGCAAAGCAAAAGGCTATCCAGAGCCAAAGAAAACTACACATGGGGGTTTCTGAACCACCACTTAATGGAAATACTAACACAGTGGTTTCTGATAAGCCACCAAACACACACCACCAGCTGGTAACAAGACTGCCTATCCCAAGGCTCCAACACAAAAAGAGGATTTCAAAATCTCAGGACTTCCTACTATCAGATTTTTTATTTCTCATGTCATTTTACACAGATAAAATTCACTCATTCCAGGCTGAAGCTCCCAACAAAAGCATAGATGTTATTCCAAAGTTCTGAATTGTTACCAGAAGTCTTAGGTCAGATCTTTAAGGACACTAATTTATATTCTCCTACACTAACATGAAGAACCATTTCTAAAACTCTACAAACAGAGTACGTGATTAGGAGATAGAGTGAGGTACTTAAGCACATACACTCACGTGAAAGAACTGAAACGATTTTTCATATGACAGTATCTTCTGTTGCCTTAATTACAAGAATGATTTTTCTTTTGGAATATTCAATATTTCTGTCAATTACTATCAGCCTAAATTCAGCCTCAAACAGCAAAATTTCATTAAAATTTTATTTTCTTTAAATAAATAAGGAGCCCTTGCTAAATCTCTAAGGAATTTTTTTTTGTTCCCTCACTCACAACATAGTGATTACTACCTGCTGGGAGGAATTTTCCAGTGTGGAGCAACAGATACAAGCACTGACTTACAGCCATCTCCAGAAAGTATCAAATACTGTCAGCATGCCAAAAGACTTTTTAAGTACGTGGTACTGGCTTCAAAGGGCAAAGTAAATTTCACACCAACAGAACTTTTCTGTAGACTACCATTGAGCTAAACTCTGACTAGAGTTCTAGTCTAGTATCAAGTGCAGCTTGAAAAGGACCACTGTAGGATAATACAAACAGGTTGTATTCCTGCGTGCAGAGTATCAGGTGAAACCTTGCTACTCCATCTATCAATTTTGGTTTGGGGTGAAGACAAAAGCAAGACCCATTAGACAAAGGTAGTCATAGTAGAAACAGGATGGAAAGAAGGAGCAAGGGGCAAACAGGCATTTTCAGAAACAGTACCTAGAGAAAATTTAACTGTATGGTCCTGTGCACAAAGCTTGTGAGAAAGAGAATTACAAACCCTGAACTGCAGGCAAATTACTTCCGTGTATTATGAGACAGTCCTGTTTGAGAATTATACACACTCTTACAATGCATTGTGCAGAAATGTATTTGTGTAGCATGATGTTTACATACGCAAGGGCATTTCTCCTTTCGTGTTCTTTCTATGTACGTGGTTATAGACTCTCAATAAAAAGGAAAGAGTGGGCAATTCCAGCTTTGAAAGAGATTAATGAGGACTACATTGCTTAGTGTCCTTTCCTACCTTTCCCATTAAGCTTGACCTCACCAAAACAAATATAACACAACAAGGAAGACAAATCATGAGCTATTCCCAATTCCTTCTGAACAACAAGGCACTCCATTATCTTCACACTGAGAACCTCAGAAGAACTGCAAGCAGCAAACATCTGCTAAATATATTCCAGTAAGTTAGTTCTAATTATTGTTCAAGTCAAACAGCCATAGCTGTATCTCTCCATTTTTCAAGACTAGTTCCCTGTAATCGTGTTAAAAAGACCCCACTACTCTATAGTTCCACAGAAGCCACTGTGTTGCTGCTCCTGGAGGTTATACTGTCACCACAGAAGCTTCATGAATTGTGTGCAAAACCACCATCATGAACTGACAGTTGTAGATTTGGAAAACTACAGCCAGCTTTGCATCTCCTCATCATACTTCTGGGGATCAATAAAAGGCTTGTCAATGGATCGGATCATCAGTTCACCACAGTACACACATTCAGCTGCCACAATATCATCAATGTCAGCTTTGATCTGCTCCCGACTCTGCTGCCCCTTCCCCAAGCTAATGGTATCTGCATCCTTGGGACGATGGTGGCTCTTGGATGGCTGACTGGTAGCTGCCAGCTTCTTCTGAAGATCTTCAAGTTTTGCCTGCTTATAGGCAGGAAGGTTTGGAAAAACTGCTTGGAGGAGACAATCATAGTGAAACATGTGACCACACAGGAAAAGGTAAAAAGGACGGTTTAGAAGTGGAAAGTCACAAGCAGCACATTTTTCCTGAGGCTCTACAGAGCCATACTTATTTCTCATTTCTTGGATGTCCTCTCGAATCCTCTTGGCACTCTGTGTGGCCTCCTCCATCTCCCTTTTCAGCTCCTCAATGTGCTTGTTGTAGTCCTCCAGCGAGTTACAGATAGCCTCCTTGAAATGGTCAATAGTGACAAAGTCTGGAAAGAACGGGAGCACATCCTCAATCTTCAGCAGGGCACAGCTGGAGAGGCAGGCCATTGCCTTCTTGACATCCTTCTCTTCCTGAACAACATGGCGAGCGATCTTCAACCATAGCTTCTTCCGGAGTTCCTCATCATCTTCAGGAAGATCTGCACAGGACTTGGCAAGATCAACATCCACCTAGAAGTCAGACAAGGAAAGAGGGTTAAGCTTCCCTCTTTGTTTTATCCACCATTCAACTTCAAAGCCTGCTGTCCATTATTGGAGACATTAATAGAAATCTTCTATTGCTATATCATTGCCTAGGACTGCACTCCTGGCCTGCTCCTTGTTTACATGTCAAACATCTCTCTTCTCCACCAGAATTCCGCCACGATGATTTACTTGCTACCCAACAGAGAACAAGCCTAGCACATTAACGGCAAATCTATATTATAGTATCTTTGCTGGTCACACATTTCAAAGACACAGCAATGTCAATAGAAAAAAATCCAACATCTCCCTGAAGGTTAGATTAAGCTGACAAAGGCATTCTTCTGTGATAAAAATCACAGCTAGAAAGAAGAAGTAATTAGAATCCTTAATGGTAGCTACATAAGTTTTGCATAAAGGCAGAGGTATGTTAAAGGTATTTTATGTCAGAGACTGAGCTTAAGACAGACAATTGTATTTTCCATGCCCTTGCCCTCAGTTACAGCTTGTAGCAGTCAGCTGTCTACTTAAACCTGTGAAAGCACAGACGTGTGTTAACAGAGACAGATCTTTCTTCCTAGCCTTAGCTGCGCAGCTTCAACACTAATGAGCCTGTCCAGTTCAATGCTCCATTGTTCAAGGTAACTTGAATAAGCTACATTCCCATATATCATAGGATGCACAGACATACACACACCTGTAAGGCGAGATCCACAGCCTCCTCATATAATTCCATCACTTTGTAAATATGGACACATGCATGGTGGTGCCCATGCTCTGCACACAGGCGCAATGCATACTTCAGGTCATAGTGGATCCTGTTTGGGTTGGTTCCTGCTTGCTCCAGGTATGACAGCAATGAGTCCGGCCGGCATAAGGCATAAAGAGACAACAGATAGTTGTGAATGGCTTGCTGGGTCTCCTCTAACTGATAGACACAGAACTCCATATATCTAATGGCTTCGTTGATCTGCTGGGTGCTGGCACTCTGGCTATAGTTAACAAGGGCTGGAATGAGGTTCCTGGCATCCAGTCTAGAGCCCATTGAAATCCAAGCATCAACTACCTTCTTGGGGATGTGCTGGATGAGAACTGGAGAGAACTTGTAGAACAGTTTCTCATCTCTATGTCTGGATAGCACGTTCAGAGCCTCATCATATTCATCATGCTGGCAGTGGTGAGCTACTACACGCTCATAGTCCTGCATGATGACTGCAAAGTAGACCATGTGCTCTGTGTCGCCATGGCTTGCCAACAGCTCATAAATAGATGCCCGATTATTAAAAAGACAGTCTTTGTTTTTAGGACTGCTCAAGAAAGTGCGAAACTTCTCCCGTGTATCCAAATAGACATTTCGCTGTGAGGGATCTCCTTCCAATATACCTAGCCAGTTCAGGTAGAGCTCTGTCAACCACGTGGTCAGCAGAGTGGTCTGTGTCTTCTCTGAAGGCTTTAGGTTACTTAGCTTTTTAATCAGAAACTCCATCAGAGCCTCTTCTTGCTTGGCTTCAATGAACTTCAGAGCAATTTCCTCAAAGTAGTTCTGGGTCAGTGCATAACATTTGGCACTGTCTAGATACCTTTTATTTTGAAAACAGTGCTCTGCTTCCTTTGCCAGCACAATATCTAGACACTCTGGACGGTCCTTACAGTACTCTTTAGCCAAATCAAATTTGTTCATATTCATATACATCTTCCACACATCTCTAGATTCCCGTTGGACATGGTAGCGGAACACTACCTTCTCAGTGTGGATCCATATCTGCTGGACTGTGGGATCTTTGATCATGCGTGTCAGTAAGCCAAACTTCTCCAGGAACAGATCTTGGAAAACAACCTGCCCGTTCAGAGTGCATACAGCCTTCACCCGGTCAGGCAGCAGCAACAGAAAGTGGAACTGCGTAAGTACAATGGATATTGGCTTGTTCACAGTTATGTCAATATCAGAAGGATAAACCCAGACCCGTTCATCACTTAAAATTGAATCAGGACGACCATAATCCAATGTACCATACAAAACACCATTTCCCATCATCCAGGCAAAGGAGCGTGGGTTGGAGCGCAGTTTTGGGGTGTAAAAGGCTATCTCACTGAAACCCAAGTTGGCGGGAAACTCACGAAAACTGGGCAAATGGTCAGCATGCATTGCAAATATGGAGCTGAAGCCTTGTTGCTCTGTCCCTTCAGGCACTTTGCCAACAAATTGGAAGAGTCTCTTTCTGGTGGTCGCTATAACAAAAAATTTCCCTTCTATCCCTCGTTCAATCTCCAAGCAGCAGACTGGGGCAGGTCCCGATTCCTCCTCCAGAGTGTAGACCTGTCGGAAGTACTGGTCGGGGTTAGTGCTGAAGAGGCTTCCTTCGCTGACAGAGATTTCAGCCTCACAGATCTGTCCCTGGGATGTCCCCACTAGGATAGGCCCAGTGTTTGTCTCTGAACCAAGAAATTTGTTCCAGCCCACACTTTCAATCAAGTGTCCTTTCCAGCGGGAGAGTGCCCGCACTTTCTGAAGACTTCTGTTCAGGTAAAGGCATTCACTGGTGTTCAGAGCAATCAGGAGGTGAGAGCCTGCCAATGAGAGACGGGCAGGGGAAGGAGAAGGAGAGAACAAATTAAGACTCTGTGTAAGCGAGCCAGATTCCTGAGGCTTTTAGTACTAACATTTGATAAGCTCCAGTATCAACATACTTAATCCAAGACTTTTCCAGGCATTCACAGGAATGTGGGGGGTTTTCCATGCTGGATAAGAATGGTAGCCCCTATGTTGCAAACTTAAATAACTAGTCCCAGATGCTTTAGCAAGAAGATACTCTGTTTCAGTAAGTGTTCTAAGGACAAGCAGTTCCCAGAGTTCCCTCCTATCCCTGGCAGTTGGTGAGAGATATAAGGATCTCTTCCGAAACTTTCGTTTAGTTTTTTTAAATCAGTCAAGGCTCCAGTGAACTGAAGTCCTTTTTAAAACTTCTTATATAAACCACACAGTTTGCACAGAGTGGTGACCAAAAATTTCCTTTTACTGGCTTTAGCAGCCTTGCTCAGAACAGCCTGATTGCATGTGTTCATTTTAGAGAGCTCAAAAACACAACACAGACACAACAAAACAGTGTCTTGCTAATATCAAAAGGGCAAATCAGTAAGCATGGACCCTGGGCAACAGAATCTGGCCCACAGAAGATCAACCTGTTCTCCTTACATACAGAACACAAAGAGAACTTCACCAGCACTTGTTATGCACACCCAACTGCACTACCCTACACTGTCTGTCCCTTGCCTCACCTGTGTGGTCCAAAAACATCTTGTAGACTCTGGCTTCATCTTTTCGCCCCAGCTCTACCTGATTAGGTTCATCTGGCTTCCCAAGATCAATCCTGCAAAGAGAAACCATGAAAGCATGCTTCCAACAAAAGTTCATGTACACCTAACTCCTTACCTGTTTTCCATATTTAGCTCATGGCTTCTTATCTGGTTTGCAAATGTAAGTTCTCTAACAACTTAAGGGAAGAAAAAAAGGCAGGGAAAAACAAGCAATAACTTCCAGACTCTGGCAGCATTACCTGAGAAGGGTGTCTTTGCCAAGGCTCATACAGAGCTGGTTAGAGGAGACCACTAAACTGTTAATTTTCTCCGGAGGAGCAAAATCAATCCTTTGCTTGTTAAATATTGGTGTTTCCTTCTCCAGTCGTGCATTCACATATCCTGGAGAAAGAATGTGAACACTTAGAAACTAAATAAAACAAAACCCCACAATAACAATCCCACGCTGCATCAAAATCCAACCTAAAAGACTAGAAGGACTAGAATGCTCTGAGTTTTAGTGAAAAGGAAGTGTCCTCGGGGAACATGTAGACAGAGAGCAGCACTCACATATACACCATATGTATAACAGGAAAGAACAGTAATACAGTCTTACCTCGCAGATTACGGGCCGCCTGTGGGTCCCGTAAATCACCCAATCCGTGAATTAGGTTCATGGCAAAAAACCCCGCAAAGACATGACCATTAATCACGGAAAAAAATGCGAATACGTGACCACGAGTCGTGGCAAAACCCATGAATACGCAATCATGAATTGTGGCAAAAGGCACAAATACGCAAACCCAGAAGCACGAATCCATGATCACGAATCACAGCAAAAGGCGCAAATACACAACCGTGAATAGCAGCAACAGCCACGAATGCGCAGATACTAATGGCGGCAAAAGCCATGAATACACGAGTACTGTTCATGCATCAAATGGGAAACTTTGCAAATCCCCAAATACTACTGGCAGATTAAGAAACTGCGAATCAGCAAAGCCGCAAATCAGAAGGCGCAAATGAGTGAGGTATTACTGTAATTTGCTTTACTATCTTGTCACAGAACTGCAAACTTGTCATAAGTGATAATTTGAAAGCACATAGAATTGCAGGCGACACCACAAAACTCACAATAAACTGCGAAAAAAGCTGAAAATGAGAGTAGAATCACAAAATAATTTTTTTACTTGGCTGACCATTTATTTGTGCAAGACAGGAAAGAATGACTGATATTACATAAGACACAAAGAGGGCTTTGGGCAGACACTACCATATAAGCTACCCAAGTGAACTGTGGTGTTAATTGAAACATATTTCTCTCATTCCATGTTGGAATTGAACAAGCTACCATGCTTTAAATCCATCACACACAAGCTAAAGTTATTTTTAAAGCCACACTGGGTTTTTCTGTATCCATATAGCAAACTTCATCACAGAGAGAAGTCTGTTGGATTGTTTGCTGCAGAGATCATGGCTGGAGTCACAATGATGCCAATCTTAACACTATCCTAATTGCAACTTTCCAGTTTTTGCTGGACAGCACTTATTTGAGCCAAAACAATAGCTTAATGATTCCTGAATCAATGCGGTAGTCTTGGCATAAATCACTTACTGAGCCAAGACCCATTTAGACTGCTTTATCATTTCATGGCAAAACCCCAGACAGAGCCAAACTAACCTAATCCTCAGATCTTTTAAAAAATCATGCCTGAATTCTGAGAGATGACCGATGAAGTTAAGCCTAGTTAAGAACTCTGACAAGACATGGCCATCTTATAGGACACATGCTGCGTTTTAAGCCCAACCAAGCAAACTTGACAAATCAATGAACTGAAATTAGGCATGTGTACAACTAGAGCAAGTTAGCTAATGTGACTAATTAAGTATTCAGCTAGTTACTTCAGTCCAAATAAGTTTGGAAAACATGGCATACAGGGTAAGGCACATTGAGGGATTATTTATAAACAAAATCTAGGTGGGAAAGGCAGAGAATGGGGAAAGTCTGACTTGAGGGAAGTGACAGTTTTGGAGAAATGTGTTAATAAATAAATAAATAAATATTAGATGTATAAGGCTTTAAAAACCTCTTATGACCTTCAGTAGAGATGAGCAAAGCACAAAATGCAGTTCCAACTCATTTCTTTGACTATGACAATGCCCAAAGTCCAATCATGGTCAGTCAACAAACAAACCTTTAAGACAAGTGAATCTGTAACATGTGTCAGCACAGAAATGCAGCATATCAGATTTCATTTTCATTGCACATGGGTAGATACCTGCACTAAGAAACATGGGACTTAAAGAGACCATGCCATTCTATTCCTAAATGAGGACAGCACTCTTTATGATCTTCTTATGAGGAAGCGAGAAACTATAAAAGGGTTCAGATAAGCCAGTGAACTGTAAAATAAGAACACATTCAAATACGTAAAACCAAACCCAAATGGTGATACTCATTAGCAAAATCCTGGAATGTACATGTATCCACCAACAGATCTTATCAGAGAGTTTCATCTATGCATTGGATGAACTTGTCTCATGAGACGAGTTTTCCCAGTGACTGAATTTCCCACACGCACAAAGTTTTACCCTCTGTCAAAGAAAACCACAGAGAATCTCAGTCTGACCACACTACCTCAGACTCGAAAGCAAGACAGACCGATACTTTGCTAGATTAACCCAGCTGCTTTGCTCCATGTGCAAGGGAAGGATCTTGAAAGCAAGTAGATCCGTGCAGCACTTGGCCTGGACAGGATGATTAAAACCAAAAAGAACTATAGCAAGTTAAGGCTGTCCATGGCTAAAGTAGCTCACTAGGAAGGTGTAAACTTAAAGAAAAAAGAAATCTGGAGTTGTATCTCAGAGGGAACACACAACTTCCACCCTAAAGAGCAAAGGGCTGACATTCTCTAAACTGGAACTAACAGCACCACTTTGAAACACACTCAATACCTATAATGTCCTCCAGCTCATCCTGGAAAACTCTTCATTTCAGCCCTACTGCTGTTGAAAAAGCCAATGTAGTACTGGAAAGCAGACTGCTAATACTATGAATCCTTTAATTCTGTATTCCATCAATGCTTTCTCCCTGCCTCTGCCTCACCATTAGACCAGATGCAGGAACTTTAAAGGGTCCTTGTTTTAGGGGAAAGATGCACATGCAGGAGCAGATAAAGTAACCACAAACTGAGTAGGCAGCCTCTTGCTCAGCGCATGTCTTTTTCTTACATTGATCTGCACCTTAAACATTACTTGCTTATGCAAATGGGCATTCTTTTATTTTCAGTTAAGCAAAACAAATGTTCCTCATTTGAGATTAGGGAGCTGCAATGCCACAGTTTAAATTAGCTGTTATGAGCTGCGGTTCAAAACATGTAGACAAAGCTCCCAAGCTGCAGATTCACATGATCTCACAGCAAACTAAAAAATACGTATTTTTATATAAGTATTACTCTGAAAAAAATACATATAAACTGACCATCCAGTCATACTCATACAGGTAATGTCAATTTTTTTTCAGGTTGCCACCAGGCAAAACAATGCTGACTGAGACAGCATAGGAGAAGGAAATGGAACAACTGGCACCTATACACAGGCAGCAGTTTAGAACTCGTGGGGCGGGGGGGTGCTGTGGTTTAATTCAGTCATAGTTCAAGCCAGTACATTGGATTCCAGCATTCTGGACTTTTTAGGACTGTATTCATTGTAATTACAACATCTGTAGGATCATCATCACTAACAGGAGGATTTTAACTGAAGTCCCTAAAAGGAGAAGAACAAGCTTCTTTAATATACAGTTCTCTATACAAAGGAGATGTGTATTTTACAACATTTATTCCTTTCAAAAAACCTCCTCCTTCATCTCAAGACCTATGTCCCTCATCTGTTCAAGCAAGATTCTACTTCAGCATTTCTCACCCTGGTTTCTGGGTAAAGCCGCATATTTTCCTTAGAGCTTTTAATCTCTCTGGAGCTCTAAATCACCAACATTGGCCGAGTCTAGTGGGTCGAAGTAAGTCTCTCAGTGCTGGAGCTACAGTACTTGAAGTTCACAGTGCAGCAGAACCTTGGGTTGGGTACAGAGTCACTGCTGGGTTCTCTACAACTTTGAGAAACCATACAGTTTAACAAGTCGGAGGAACAACGAACAGAAACTGAGGAATATGTTTCAACATCTTGCAGAATTTCTAATCTAACCTTAAAAGACTGCTTTCAGGAAGCTAACTGTTATATCTTTTTGCAAAATAAACCTGCTTAAACTTCAGATTGCCCACAACTTTTACAAGTCCAAGTTTTATTAAAAACTCCCAGTCTGGTCTGACTTAAGAATAATTACGCTGCGCCCTTGCAATTAAGCAGTTTCCCAAACTTCCTTCGCCAACATCATCTGTCAGGAAACAGGCAGATTTCTTAACTGTAAGGCAGCCATGACTGGAGATGGTGTTGCAGCAGTCAAGAAGAAAAGCTGAGTTCTTGAAAATTTCTTTTCAGTGACATGGTTTGTCTCAACACTGTTCTGCACAACAGCTATTTAGGCCACTTATTCTTTACACAACATTACACAACAAAGCAACTATGCATATCAAAACAAGCAAGGGGAACACATCTACTTCAGTATCTGGACTCAGAGTAATTCTGTCAGTGATGATCATAGTATGCCAGAATTCATCAATTCTTATCACATATATGAACCTCCCACCCTAGTTTCCCCGAAAAATCAGGGAGGGCAACACTATACAAAGACAAAATCTGAAAGAATGTGTCTGTGTATTTCCAAATTTGTAACTCAAACATGTGAGCCCTATCTACCAGGTAGAACAGAAATCCTACATTTCCCTGCCACACTCAATAAAATGTTGAATGGTGTCATCCGAAAGGAAATTATTATTGAACCTAATAAAGCTTGAATTTATCACGGAATGTAACTACCATTTGTTTGCTTTCTCTAACATGAAAGAAACAACTGACTAGTCATCACGTCATTAATTTACATTGCCTGAATGCCTCCCTAAACAGGACAGTATTCCAAAACTTCACAGACAGAAAAGTTTAATAGTGATACAGACTGCTTTCCTGGTAACCTTGCCATCATGCAGTCAGCCTAAGGCAACCACTCGAAAGAAATGAAGTCTTTGAAAACTGCCCCCGGGTTAGGAACCCAACCCGAGCAGGTTCAGCTGCGCATACACCCACAGCACTGTGACAGCTGACTTCCTCACGGAGCACATAAAGAAGGAAGCAAAGTGACGAGATGTTCTCAAGGAGCTACCACAGCCCTGAGCTGGGCAAGGCTGAGGTATGGTCGCCTGTAATTTGTCACTACAAAAGCATTTGCCATTCCGTGCACACCTGCTCGAGCCCTCCCGCAGATAACCAGCACCTCAGCACCGCATCACCCCTGTGCTTCACCAGGAATCGAGTGTCAAAACACTGCACACAGCAGGCCAGGGGAAAACAAGCGGCAGCTGAAAGCTGTGCAACTCACACCACGCAGCACCTTTTCCCGGCAGCACTCCCCGCAGCCTGACATGCCCTGCTCACCGCCCGGCAATGCCACCTCGCCTCCCCCCTCTCAGCAGGAACACCCGCACACCGGAGACCCCGCCGAGCGGAGGAGGGCACCTACCGGAGTGCGGGATGCCCACGCTGGCGCGGCTGTGCTGCACGGAGGCGGAACGGTGCAGGGAATCCTCGTACTCGTCCAGGATGGAGGCCATGGCCGGGGCCGCCGGCGCTCAGCTGACCCGCGTCACGTGGCGGCGCCTGCGGGGCGGAGCCGAGCGGGCAGGGCCGCGCCCGCCGCAAGATGGCGCGGGCCGGGGTTCCCCTGTGCGGGTGTCCCGGGCTGCGGTACCACGAACGTGCCTGATGGGCCTGTGCTCTTCCTGCCAGCCCTTGAGGGCCGTGCAGCGTCCGCAGCTTCTGCTCGCTGCTGAAAGGCCTGTGTTGATATAAGGGCCCACCCAAATAAAAACAAAGCAGTTTTGTATGTCAGGAATAAGCGGATGATCTTTTACCAGCAGTTTTGCATGCCAATAATAAACCAGAAGTTCCTCCATATGGGTCGGACGGTCTGGTTTCATTGCTAAATATAACAAGGTAGAACCATGCCAAACTTCAAAACTCATGCTTGTCCCCAAGTAACGATAAAAAGATGTAGTGTGCCACCCCAAATGAACACCAGAGACCCTCCAAATGACCCCTTCCAAAATATCTGTGTGTCTGTAATGAGATCCATGCAATTAATTAGCATGTGTATAAGGCTTCTTGGAAATAGGTGTAATCTGGGAATGTAAATGCATTGTCATACAATAAACTATAGATGAGCAATAGAAGCGTGAATCTCAGTGCGCATGATAGGCAGAGAGACATCCCATGTACCTGGCACTGTAGAAAAGTAATGTTGGCTTTCTAACCTGTAAATCTGGTTTGGAAATTTTCTTTCCCGTTTTTCAGTGACACTGTCCTGGTGTGTGCAGCACACATGTGAGAAACCATCTCACGAGCGCAGCAGCGTGCCCCACTAGAATCAGTTCTGATACTCCAAACAGTATTTCATTGTGATTCTACTAAGTGCAACTAGGAACTGTCTGTGTTTAAACGTTATTGGAAAACTTCTGTGTTGTGACTCTTGTGTTGCACTGAGTGGTAACACCTTGGCTCTATTGCTAGAATGATGATTGAGGCACAGTATGTCAGGATCCAAGATAAGGCTGTTCTTGAACCATGCTAGACTTGCTCTCCAAGTTTATCTCAGTCTTCTAGTCTAAGTGTGTTGGACCCAGCTTCTGTATTGCTAAATAGTACTTATAACCCGGAGTTTTCTCTTGTTCTGGTGTGCCAACAATTGTTATTTACAATTTTACCCACTAGATTGAACTAGCAAAATTTATAACGATCGCATTAACAAAAAGACTAATCTCTTATACAACCCTTTGGGTTTTACAGAATCACAGAATATACCAAGTTGGAAGGGACCCACAAAGATCAAGTCCAACTCTTAGCCCTGCACAGGACCATCCCCAAGAGTCCCACTGTGTGCCCAAGAGGATTTTCCAAATGCTTCTTGGACTCTGTCAGTCTTGGTGCTGTGACCACTTGCCTGGGGAACGTGTTCCAGTGTCCAACCACCCTCTGGGTAAAGAACCTTTTTCTAAACCTCCCCAATGCAGCTTCAGGCCATTCCCTCATGTTGTATCACTGATCACCACAGAGAAGAGATCAGTGTCTGCCCCTCCTCTTCCTCTCATGGGGAAGTTGTAACTGCAATGAGATCTCCCCTCAGTCTCCTCTTCTCCAGGCTCTATAAAATTAATAGGAATGTCTATGTGTATACTGTATGTATGTACTACTATATACTATACTGTGAGTATACTATATGTACTGAATATTGGATGTAATTTTCACTTTCTGCAAGGAACAGAAATGTTGTCCCGCAGGGTACAGGACAACACAGAGGGATCCATTACAAGACACAGGAGGTCTTCCCAAACTTAGTTTGCAGGGCAAGTGGCAGTAAGGCACCATCAGCAGCAGTGGCATGCACAAAGTTATACATATGTATCTCCTTTTTCTCTCTTTTACTGGATGCCACCCCCTATAAAGTAGGGCTGTGGTCTGCATCACTCAGCCTCAGGCCTTCTCCCCAGTGCTGAGCCAGATATGCAGGACCCACGGTACCTGGGTTCCTGGAGGCTCCCATGGCATGCCCCTGCAAGGTCACTTCTCCTTGCTTTGCTATAAACAGAACATGGCTTTTGCTGACTCCACCTGCCTGCAAGCACTGGCAGGAGCTGAGACCCAGTCCCAGCCTCTTCTGTTCACCCTCTTTATGTGGTAGCTCTGAGCCAAAATAACAAAGCCACATTTTTTTGCCATCTAATCATCCTTATCATCATAAAATGCAACTGTTGACTTTCAGCTTCTCAAAAGGCACATACAAATTACATGAGGTTTAGGGTAATGAGGTAGGAAGGGACTTCTTGGACTATCAGATCCATGCTCCCACTTCTGTAGATACCACATCATATAATCCTTTCTCTATTCCTACCAAGCTCTGTCTGAGACCGTGAGCATTTTTCCCCCAACTGCTCCAGCTCATACCTGTTTCAAACGCTCTCATGATTTCAAGCTCTGATTTCCAGTCTAACATAAGCTGTGGCTAGTCCGAAACCTTTTGTTCTTGTTCAAACATGGTCCTTTAGGTTACAGGACATCTTAGAGCATTCCTTTCCTCTGCAGAAATCATCATCAAACATAGCCTTCATTCAGAGCTACCAAATCCAGCATTTATTAAACCAAGAAGTTCTTGTCTTTCTCCTCTTAAAAAGAGAAGGTTATTAGTTTCCTGGAGCATCCAAGTAGTTCTCTGCATCAGTTACAGCTTCAGCTCATGCTTAGGTAACTGGGCTGAGCATAGTTTGGCCACTCATTTCAGATGAGGTCTCCCACTGTTGCCTTCAACAATGATGGTCATACTTTTTATCTCTTCAGTCATATTTTTAGCAGTAGAAGACTGAAGGATTATTTGGTAAGGGGAAAATAAACTGTCTCGAAATATATCTGGAAATTAGGCTAAAATGACATTTTGCACAAATTTCTCAGCGTCTAGTTCTATGGGCTGTTTCCACTTAGCATAGATCAGGACGTATCTTTGTAATTTTTTTTCTCTCGGCTTCGTTTAGAAATTGAAGAGATTTTCTGTCTCATTCTGGCAGATATTATAGCTTGTTAGGGCTGATAGCTCAGGAGAAACCTGTGTCTGATTTTAGTGTGGTTAAATCGGAAGCCAGATTCTCACTTTATTTGGATTAAATATCAGCCTAAAGATAATCCAGGCCAACAGGCCTGCTCTGTCCATCTGCACTATCATTTGCTGTGATTATTTAATTTACAAACATGTGCAGTAATTATATGCCAGTTCTACATTCACAGATTTGGTATTCTGAAAAGAAGGGGAGAGCAAGGGTTGCAGCCAAAGATGTATCAACTCTTTGATTCACCAGGAATGCATGGAGAATCAGATGGTTGTGTTTTGTAGTGTAGCAGTGGTATAAATCTAGAAGGGGAACTTGTAGGAAAGAATCTAGGTAATTTCAGTTATGTGTTTGGATTGGAAACCTAAATCCTGGTCTTGTTTTGGTGTGGCTGTGCTCAGAGCTGCAGTTATTTGCAGTAGTTTTGACTTACATTTCTTAACATTTTCTCCAAGCTATGGACACAGCTATCAACGTCTAGATGCTATATAACATGCTAATCTCTACAGCTGCCTTGAGGAACAGATTCCACATAATGGCATTGATAAACATAATATGTCCAAGGTCCAGAAGATCAAGCCTGTCTAAATCTGGGCTTCCTCAGCACTGTCTGTGTCATCCCTGGGTGCCTTGTCCAGCCCACACTTTGTTCACAATCAGTACACGTATGAATGTAGAATGAGACAGTTCATTGCCTCACAGCAGATGACTGTGTGATCCACAATCCAAACAGGAGTGCTGATGCAGAGGAGAAGGCAGGACGATGCGGCTGTGGGAAGAGGTAAGAGCAGAACCTAGTGATGCAATCTTAATTTGAATTAAACCCTGGACTTCCTCAAAGGTTTCCACTACAGATGTAGTACTGTTCATCGCTCCACTCCACTGTATGTAGAATATTCTTTCACTGGGATCAACATAAAATATACATTGCATTCATAAAAGCCACAGGCAAGTAGCCTCCATAAGATACCAACAAAGATGTGACATACAGCCAGGCTCTCAGACACCCCTGTACCTGCTTTGAGGACAGTGCTGCAGTTGCCTATGTTTCCCACCCAATCAAGAGACTTTCTCCCAAGAGAAGGGACAGTGTTTTTGAGTGACCGCTTGAATGCTATGAAGAAATTTAGTACAGTAAAAGAAAATGCAGCACCTGTGCACCCGTGGGTATCACAGTTACCCACGAGAACCTGAAATGGAACCTACATGGAAAGCCATACAACAATTATCATTTATCCTGAATAAGATCAAAGCTCTAAATGAGTTTTCCCGAGCCCACCTCCTAACGATTAACCAACCTCCCAAGCTCTTCAACCTCACTGTCAGAAGCAGACTTCCTGCAGACCAGTAAACACTGGGTGGAACCATATTATGCCAGAGCAGCAATTGCAAACCTCCACCCCACAGCTCCCCTGACGCCTTAAGTTTTCCCACAAGTGAACCACCAAGATCTGTTGATGCTACATGTGCACTCTAGAGTGTGCTGCCCTTTGAAGGCTCACCAGGTGCCCCCATGGAAACCCTACGGGCATAACCTATAAGTACCACAGTGAGATATAAGGGACAGGAACATGCTTTTACAGTGAGAAAACCTTTTTCCCATCACCAGCACCCTGTGGCTAATCCTTCAGTTCTGATCCTCAAGGAAGATCCATAAATGATAAGCTTGAGAACTGAAACTGGTAACCTGGCAGAGACAGTGGTCTTACAGCATTTTATGGTTTTTCTAGGAATACCTCTTCAATCCGTCCCCTCACTATCTGGTGTTAAATGCCTGCCTTTTCCTGTTTCCCAGGGGAAATATGAACTTTATCACCTTCCTTTTGTTAATTCCATCACCCATACCAGATAAGCATTAACTCCCCTTTTTTGGCAAAGTGTCCAATTGTCTGACATAAAATTAATTAAGCTCAGACCATTGTGTCCCAACCTGTCTTTAGCCTGAAATTTGCTGTTTCTCTCTCAGGTTTAAAGAAAGGGCTTTGAGTGCCTTAAATCTTGCCTGTTCTTTCATATTTATTAGCTGATATATTAAAATATATACTTTCTCCAGCAGATGGCAACACACTTCTAAATTATTTATAGAACATCTGAGAGGTAGGATTCATTCCTATGCAGATTAGATGAGATATAAATTTGTCTTTGAGAAAGGGGCTTTGTACAATTCAGGTTCTTGTCTTTCCTCAGAATATACATATAAGACAATATTTTTTGAGTTAGTGGCATTGTCATGTAATTTAAACTTATTATTCTGTAGTCTGAAAAAATAGTATAATATTGTTGCTGTGGCTCTTTGCCTCCACATTTAACTGGAGTGGCAGCGAACAAATGAAACAGAACATCTCTCTGCATCTCCCATGGCATTGCTCTCACTTCAAAGGAGCAATAAAATAATTCAGAGGTCAAGATAGTGAGAGCTGTATTCTAACATTGTTTCTCCTTTTTTTTTTTTAACTTTCCCAAGAGGTATTTCAAAACCACACATTTCCAATTTACAATAGAAGTACCCATTAGCCACTATAGAATTGGAAAGTATTTTTATTGCTGTGGACTCAGAAACTACGGAGTCCTGTCAATAGAGAGCTCTACATGGGAAAGCAAATAGTATTAGAATATGTGTTCCTTTGATTTCAACTGTAGTAATTTTTCTTTTAATAGCCACAACCTGATTTTTCACTGACTTCTGTGCTGTGGCTGTTTCTGCCTCTGTGAAGTCGATAGAAAATGATATGAAGAAACACTTGACATCTCTTCCCACAGGTTGCAGTGACCAGAGGAGGCACACTGCAAGAGAAAACGAGACTCAGGCTCTTGTTTTCATCCTTTTATCTGTCACTTCTTTTAGGTGGTAATTACGCTTGACTTTTCCCAGGGAAGATGCACACTCAGGTGCATGACAAAACACCAGGTGACTCAGCACTGGTTGTCTCACTGCTTGTGATTATGAATGAGACCGGCTGGGCAGCAGCTGTACGTATTTCTATTTCTTCAACATCTCCCTTGGCATCACAGGACCTAGTTTGCTCTGGGACCTGCACTCCAGTTTAGCCCTGCTCTCAACCTAGATCCCCACCCACCTGCCCTGGTGCGTGATGACATTGTCACCTGTTCTCATCACCCTGCCATTTCACATTGCTTAGGGTTTCTCTTGCACAGCACTGTGAAAGGATTCAGAAATATGATCCAAGGGTACCACTTGCAAAGGGAGACCTTGACATAGCCAGCCAGTTTGTACAAATGCAGGTAACGTTGAGGGCTGGGTTTGCTCACTACCATATTAGGAGTGGCTGATAAATTTTCCCTCTCCAGTGGTAAGAAGGGACCCCCATTATTTTTTAAACTGAGTTCTGCCAACTCCCATAACATGCAATGTTTTTTCTGAGGCAATGTGAGTAGTTTGGTAGGCTTTGAAGCAATGATAGTGGCTTCCATTCTGTGACTTTCAGACGAGACTGGGGAGCAGAACATCAGCCAGAGGGGTAGAATACAATGCTGTCAGAGGTGCAGAGTAAGAGGTTGTTGGAGATGAAGTATTGTTCAGAAGTCAGTGAAAGTCAGGACCACTAGCTGCAAAAAAAGCCCAGTGTCACAATTCCCCAAAATTATAACACTGCACTTCAGGAGGGAATTACAGTATATGGAATAGTTTGAGATGATCCATAGTTTTGTTCCCACAAGGGATAGGTCCTAGTTTTCTCCTCACCCAAATTGGCTTATGTACTGTTTTTAATTTGGTCCATAGGTGTATTTCTCCTCCACAGCAGCATTGAGAAAAATGGCTATAAAAAAGTAAGGGTCTCCCTCTAAACGACTGTTTCTTTTAATAACGACTTTGTACAAGTGTATAAAGTTTGCTTGGTGTTAACAATCACCAAGTACATAGATTTATTTCCGCTATATATCACTTTGTACGCTAATGTAGCAACTTTTCTGTTTTGTTTAAGAAGCTACACACGATACTGGAGTCCTGCAGAGTAACGGCTAAATGTTAACAGTACCTGAAATCTTTATTTGATCTGCCTGAAAAGGGTTTGATCTTCTGCACTTAATTCCTGGTGGATGGGAATTCACCTCATGAGAAATACTGTCATAATTTGTACTAATTATAATTCCTGGGAGAGAGGCCAAATACAGCCTTGCAGACTGTGTATTTCCCACTCAGACACAGTTGATTTTGGCAGAGAAGTACATACATCAGGCAAGCAGCATGCAATGGGGCTCTCCTACTGCACCTGCTACCTAGGTGGGCAGAGCTGGTCCCCAGGGCTGTCGATTCAGCAGCTCAAGGAATGGGACAGATTTTCACTGCAAAAAACACAAAAACGTACAAAAAAATTTAGCAAACCCAAAGTGTCTGACTCCTCAGTGTGTTGTGAAACTAAACATGCATATTTTGTTAGCTGTCAGGAGCAAGGCAAGACCTGAGAAAGAAACTCAGGGGAGCTGCCCTGTTTGTTTGCTTAATCACTTAGTTTAAATATAGATTAAAAATAACTTAAGCTCAAACAAGTTAAGTGAGTGTCAACCAATGGCTGTCAGAAACTGCAAGGAAAAAGAGGAGATTCACAGAAGGAAAAGATTTTAGGAGAGGAATGAGAGACAAAGAATTAAATCCCTGGACTGGGTCAGCAATGTATGTTCTTAAGGGATAACCATCCCTAAGCAAACAGCATATAGGAATAAAATGCTGTCAGCTTTATCTCTTTCCCCTGCTACTGCTAACAGTGAACAATTTGGTGAATAAACCCTCATTTACATTCATTTCTTCTGATTAAATGGAAATGTCATAGTTCACAGAATGTCAGCCTGTGTCTGAAGTTCACTGGAAAAGCACTTGCTGTGCTGCCTGCCCTGGCTGTGCTGTAGTATGTCTTTGCCAGTCCCATTGGAGGCACAGCCACACCTCACACATTGCAACGTATTGCTTGCCCAGCACTTTTTGCCTTTTCTGGAGCGATTCAGCTGTCACCTGGCTCTGAACTAGCACTGAAGAATGTGGCACTGCAAAAAGCCAGCCTAGTATAAGCCAGTCCCTTGAGACAGCACCCACACTCAGTATCCAGGCTATCCGGCACATGTTTTAGCAGCAGCCTAGTTTCTAATACCATCCGCTTATTATGTGGCTGTAGAAATTTAAGGCTGTGATAGTAAAAACACAGAAGGGGTCGATTAAAGAAAATTACTAGAGAAAACTGCAAAGAAAAAGCCTTCTTGTTCCCAGGAAGCTGGTGGGCTGTCTCCAAAGCGTGGACATGTTTTGCCACTGAACCTGAAGGATTGCAATGCTTGTGAGTTTCTGTCATAGGGAAAAGCACTGTAGGCTGTGCCTGGCTTACAGACATCTTCTCAAGTTTAGCATTAATATAGGTGAAGGACCTGTGTATCTTCTCAGTGTAGATGCAAACTGCAGCAAGACACAAGCTCAGGAACTGCTAATCAACAGCTCCTTGCAGCACAAACCTGCCTAGTGCAGATAGGTCACCCTTGCTGAAAGCACCACGAAGGACAGTCATGGTAACTAAATCAGTGGCGTTCATCAACTACCGGAGTTTAGCTCGACCATTAGGATGCAGCTACACCTTCAAAGCTGATGTTGCAATACTCGGTATTGCAGGCATTAGACATTAATACTTTCCCTCCAGTGTTTCAAATCACTTGGAGGTGCTATATTGGTGTGCAGTGATTGCTGTGATGTGGCCACATCTCTCCTTTTAAGTGGTGTGCTCCTACTCCTCCATTTGTTTAGTTGTACTTCTGCAGACAGTAAGTTCCTGAGGGCAGAGAGGGAGCCATCTTCTCAGCTGCCAAGGGCACAGTGTGGTGTGTGAGCTACCACAGGTGAATATGAAAAAAGGCAGCAGACTGGGAACTCCTACACGTGTCCATGCAGTGAGAAAATACACTTTGTGGCTTTTGCCAGCATGTAGCAACAGCTTGGCTGGGTCAGAGAAACTCCATAATGACAATCACACAGTTAACAAGCACGGTGTATTTCGGTCATCTGTTTTCTATTGTCCCTCACAATATTGACCATTACTGTTGGTTTTATTCCTGTCCTGATTTTATGGCAGAAATCATAGATGGCCCAGGTGGTCAATGTCGCTGCATCTTTTGAAGAGGAAGCAGGGTGGAAGAGAACACGGGGCAGATGGAGAGCAGCTTTCCCGTTAGTGCACGACTCAGTGCACGGCGTGGCACCTGCCGAAATTCCGAGGGACACCGCGCAGCACAGGAGTGCAGCACCGAGCCCCTCGCCCGCGGGACGGCGGCGGGAGGAGGTGGCAGCGCCGGGCCGNACTAGGGAAATAGGGTCCGGTTTTGTGCCTAGCGTGGCAGGTGTAGTGATGAAGAGGGAAGTTCGTCGGGCCGGATAGGGTGGCCTCCAACGGCGTCGCGCAACCCCGACAGCAGCCCGCCCGCACGGGCATGGCAGTGGCCCCGCCGCGCTGTTCCCCACGCTGAGCCCCCGGTGCCATTGCCATGCCTCCCCAAGAGCTCCTGGATTACGCGCCCGCCCTGCGGAGACACAGCCCGCCACGGGGCAGCGGCCCCGAGCTGGGCATCAAGTGCGTGCTGGTGGGCGATGGCGCCGTAGGCAAGACCAGCCTGGTGGTCAGCTACACCACCAACGGGTACCCCGACGAGTACCAGCCCACTGCCCTCGACACCTTCTCCGGTAGGTGCCCTCCTGGGTTCCGCGGCGTCTGGGGCGGCGGGGGGGGATCCCCATCCAACGGAGCAAAGCCTGTCCCGGGACCCGGCGACAGGACGAGTGGGGCGGACGGGAGCGTTCCCGCTGCCACGGGCTGCCGGCGGGGCTGCGCACAGGGGCTCTGCCGTCAGCGCAGGCTGAGCACACACCGCTCGAGGACGTTTCTGTGACCGGAGTCCTTTCGGGCATTTTGCGAGGTTGAGCAGATGAAGGTCCGGCGTTCTGCAGTTCTGTGTTGACCCAGCGTGTGTCGAATTGTTTTGCAAGTGACATGAACTTGGGCACCTTCCCGGTTTTCTGGTGTTGTTATGACTAAATAGAAGAGGGATTATTTTTGTTTCTGTTGTTTATGGTGGGTTTAGCTTCAGAAATTGCACCATTGCACTGTAGTCTTTCAATCTTCACCTGACGTTCAGGAAAACCATCCCTTTCCCCGTGTGTGTGCTGAAGTTACCGTTGAATGGAGACTGTCAAAAAGTTGAAGAGCTTTATAAAGCTCCTTATAAGAATTGCCTCCCCTGTCAGCTGATGAGCTCTCATTAGTTTCCACTTCTGTAAATGCTATCTTTGTTCTTGTTCTACACTCCTCTTCCTTTGGGCTCCAGTTTCTAATATAAGCCCCAGGAGAATACAAAACCCTTTGAAAGATTTCTTATCTTCATTTGATATGAAAAAACACAACAGTACTTGACAATATAGATTGGTAGATTAGAGATGTGCTCAAGTCAGACCAGGAATGAGGCATCTAATGTGTCATAGTCTCAGGGTGCTTAGAGGGAGTGTTTTGTTTTTCTGAATGTCCCCCTATTTGCTCACTCTCTGGGAATTGTTGATTTACCTTGACCCTCTCCAAGTTCTTCCACTGTCACTTGAATTGGGAACATGCTGCTATTCAGGGTCCAGCAGCCCTTTGGGAACAAATATAAGGAGTCATGAGTCCCTCAAGAGAAATGTTACTGCTCTCTCTGCTCGCTTTTCATTGATGTGTATGGTTTGGGCTAAGAGAGGGTTAAAATCACTGTAGTTACTAACCTGCACATTTTTTTAAAGGGCAAATCAATAATAAAATGATCCAGAAAGGTGAAGGCAGCATGAGTACAGACTCTCCCAGGTTAGCAGTAGACAATCTGAAAATAGCTGCACATGAGTTTAGCCCCAGTCTGGATGTCCAAGCCTGGCTTCAGAGGCGCATAGGATTTGCTACTGATTTCTATCAAAAGCATTAAAAATGGGTCTTCTGAGGTTCACTTTCTGCTTCTTGGAGAAGATGAGAAAATAGATGTGTCCTTTCCCACCCCTACTCTTAATCTGGATAAATCTGAAGAAAGTCCCTTCCTGGATTCACAAATTATGGTTCAGGATCTATTTCAGAAATTTCAACCCAGTTCCTTGGGGAATACCTGCAACTGCAACTGCTAGAAGAGCTGAGCAGTTTACATCCTAACCTTAAATCCTGGTCATGGGATTGTGATGCCAGTAACAAGATACAGCAAGGTATTGCATTATCAAGGGAACGGCTCTGGCACAGAGACTCAGCCACATACATCTGTCTGTGTGCTATCTCCTGCTAGTGTTGCTGCCAGGTAGAGCAGCCTTGGGTGAAATGTGTACCCAGTGACCTTTATCCACCAGGCTATCCTGTTCTGCCGGCCTCTTCACTATTGTACCATGATCCATCCTTGTCCTGCAGGTGCAGGACTTGTGAGGGCAGTGTTTGGAGGGCTGTTGCAGAGTTGCTAGCAGAGCTCAGGCTAGCAGGAGATGTGACAAAACTTTGTGCAAACACTGGAGCAATAGTTAATATATATGTAGTGCCTGTCTTCTGAAGATAGCAATACATTTCAGAGATGCTAATTCCTTCTCTCAATGCACTTGTGAGAGAGAGGAAACTAGATACTAGAAAGGCAAATGTCTGCTGCCTTGAAGATCCAAGTCAGGATCTAGCAGGTTCTTTGATCAGGAACAGGTTTCTCTTCCTCCTCTGGGGCAAAGATATGGTAACAACCCAACAGTTTCCCAGTCACAAGGAAGCAATGACTTTCAGCTACGCCGCAAGGAGTGGCACTGTGGTGGACGCACCCACCCCTTCATTTTTCCTGTAAGTCTCAGTCTCCCACCAAACTTCAGTTGTTTTGTCTGTGTCTCCCTCTTTTGCCCCGGATTGCTTTCAGGGAAAAGTGCTCTCCTTCAAAAGTTTGTGTGTATTAAACTCTAAGTAAGTTGTCTCACCTGGCTAATTACTTCAAGAATCACAAAAGATTGATCCCACTTCTGGTTGGGAGTTTTGGTTGGTTGGTTTTTGCTTTTGTTTTTAACGAAAAGGACAATAAAGCCTCCTCTTGGCACGCAGCAGTGGGGTTTTGCTAGCTGCTGCCAAGTGCCAGCCATTGTCACCTTAGCTATAATGTCTGCCTCTGTTCACCCAAACGCAGCCCCATCCACTTTGTCCAGACTTTGAAGTTATTTCCATCTTACCAACCCCTTTCTCCTTTTTCTCCATTCCTAACTAGTCTCTGTGGTGTCTATACACTTAAACATCTAACAGTTTCATTCCAGATTTCCATCAGAGGTCCTGCCAGCCCTCAGTCTGAGTCAGCTGATACCACATGAAGGCTTACTGTGATTAGGGAGTGAAATGGGAGCAAACCTTACATGTATAACTCAGCAGTTTTTCAGTGTGTGCATAGTCTCTGGAGGGGATTTCACTCATCATTGTTTCCATAATACCTTCTTCATTTCAAAGATGAGTTTAGGTCTTTCCTTTTCTTTACCTAGGACGGTCACAATTTTTTTTTTTTTCAAAGGCCAAATTTCTGGTCTGAGTGGGAAAAATCTCCAATAACGATTTGAGGCTGATTTGAATTTCCTTGACCAAGAAGCTAGGAGCAAATTGCTGAACTTCTCAGTTTGGTTTTATCCTTATCTTCTTTCCTGTGTTGTGGAAGAACGAGTGGTTCCCAGGGCACTGTTTGGCTAAGGTGCCAAAATAATAAAATACCGAAGAGCTAACAAAATCGGGTGGTCTCTTGCAAGTCTCTTAATGTTCCCAGTGCAAGCTTCATCTGTTTTAGTGAGGTTTGGGAGGATGGTCCGCTAGGAAAACAGAGCTGAGTGACTTCAGTGAGTCTGCTTAGTGGTATATGAAACAGAACGCTTGGGAAAAGACTGAACGTGTGTATGCTGGCCAAGTGCTTTAGACTTATCCTCATTCTCTTTCTGCTATAGTGCAGGTCCTTGTGGATGGAGCCCCAGTCCGGATTCAGCTGTGGGACACTGCTGGACAGGTAAGCTCTATCAAAGCATCTGTCAGTTCTGGTTCTGTGAGACAGGGACTGTTTGCAGGCTTTGAGGAAGGCAGTGTTTAACTGGGAACAAAGCAAGTGCACTAGTCCAACACCAGCCATTTGCTGTCACAGGTGAATGACAAACACCCTCAGCCCTAACACTTGTGTCTGAAATGGGGCATGGCCATAAAGTCAGAGCAGTGCTCTGCCTCTGAGGGTGTTGCTATCCTAGTTAGTGTGAAAAATCTACTGGAGCATCATGCTGTTAGATGATCAGTCCAGTGAAGACTTTCTTTCCCCCCTTCCCTTTTCCACAGGAGGACTTTGACTGTTTGCGCTCTCTTTGTTATCCTGACACGGACGTCTTCCTTGTCTGCTTCAGTGTGGTAAACCCAAGCTCCTTCCAAAACATTACTGAGAAGTGGATCCCTGAGATACGAACTCACAACCCCCGGGCACCAGTGCTGCTAGTGGGGACACAGGCAGACTTGCGGGACGATGTCAATGTCCTCATCAGTCTCGATCGCTACCATGTGAAGCCTGTGCCCCGGCCTCAGGCAGAAGGTCTAGCTGACAAAATCCGGGCTGAAGCCTACCTGGAATGCTCAGCACTGACTCAGAAGAACCTCAAAGAGGTTTTTGACATGGCCATTGTCAGCGGTGTTGAGCACAAAGCACGGCAGGAAAAGAAGATGACTGCCAAAGGTATCAAGACTCTCTCCAAATGCCGCTGGAAGAAGTTCTTTTGCTTTGTCTGATGCTGCTTTGAGGGAGGCAAAAAGAAACACCTAATGCCAGTATTGGCTCTGCACCTTCTTGGAGTGACTGCTCCTATGGCCCCAGCAAGGAGGGTATGATAAGCTGCTGGGCTTGGAAACCTGTCTCTTGCTGGGTACAGTATCAGAAACCTAGGAGACATAAACTAGATTTCCATTGTGCCGAGATGTAGAATAGTCCAGGCAGCTATAATACCTGCTGGACATGTCTGTAGTGTCCCAGACTAATGGGAGCCTTGAATACATCAGTACCTCAGAACAGGCAGGTTCCTCACATTGTTCAAAAGTACAAGTTTCCTGGTTGAAGCTTAAATATTTTTGGAGTTCTGATGCAGCGTAATAAACATGAGGGACTTTTGAAATCAGCCTGTGTTTTGGCTGATTTACAGGCTTGGCAGAGAGTAGGGCAGGGGCAGTTACACAGATGACTGCAGTGTGGTTAGACACGGGCTGCAGAGTTTGTAACATGAGACTTAGGTACCCCTTCTGATTCTGCTCGCCAGAATAGGTAAAAGTCATTTGGCTGTGGAAAAGCAGCACACTTGCTTAAAGACCCTCTATTGAGAGTACTCTCAAGAAGGTACGTATTTCCTAAATAAAGGCTGTTAGCAGGCTGAAGAGAAAATGGACTGGGAGCTACAGTAATACTTTGAGCAAAAGTTTCTCTGAGAGTACTCTCTAGTCCACCAGGTACCAGTGTTACAGACCTATCCTAAGAGGTAGTTGTGAACTTGGGGACCTACTTTGAAAAGCATTTTGTGTGCCTGGTATTTTGAGAGAAAGAATAGGTGAGGGATGAGTGGCTCTAGCAGCAACAAAACTGTGTCAGCAAGTTTATAACACTACCAAGGGGTGGAATGTAGAGGGAGAGCCATGCATGTAATGAAAGGGAGAGGGAAGAAAAGGAAGAGAATAAAAAAGAAAAAGTGTGGAGTAAAAAAAGGGAGATGGACAGAAGAATGAATGTTGTTAAATGTAAGTTGTGATTCTACTCAGTTGAGATACACTTATTCAGGGCATATTCTAGGGACATGAAAAATTTGCTAGTGGTATCAATTTCAGTGTAATATTGTCCATAGATTCAGTCCTGAATTAAAAGGAGGGTGTTGTAGTGAGAGTTCCTCTTTGTCAGATCTACACAAGAGAGCAGAATTTACCTTGTAATGTTCTTGAGGCTGCAGAACAGGATTGGAGGGCTCAAGGCTTATTTCTGTTGTGCTTCCCTTTCTTAAAAGTCACTGCTTGATCTGCTGAAATCAAAAGCAAAGGAAATGCATGAAGTTTCTGCTGGAGAAAAACATTCACTATGTTTGCTCCCTTCCCCTCTCAGCTGTTTCTCAGGGGATTAATGTATTGGTGAGTCTATTCACATTTTATTACAGAACTTGCATTAATTTATAAATCTTCTTTTACAGAGACATTTCATTTTGGTTTATGTAGCAGAGAGTATGACAAGTCTGTCAAGCATTGTTTTCAATACTCAGGGGGTTCTCTATGTCTGTCCACGACCCATCACTTTGGCAATACTCAAGAGTAATGTGACAGAAAGCAATATAGCTGTGGATGGTTTGCCTTGGACCAAAAGCAAGCTTACATGAGGTAGGGAGCCTGGTGCTGCCTGTAGGGTAAAGCTAAGAGACCTAAAAAAGTTGGCATAGCAAAACAAGCTGAGTATTGAAAGGACTTCTCCAACTGAAATGCATTCAAAGTCCAGCAATGAGTCCTAAGAGGTGGCGAGTACAGAGGCGGTAGCTAAAAATTACGTCTGACAAAGGACTAGGTAGGACACCATTTCCTGAACAAAGCTCTCACTCAGCAGTGTATCCTTGCAGGTATTTCCTACCTGTACAGGCACCTTTGCTATATCACTAGTTCAGTTTGTCTGTTGGGTCTTTACGCATTTCTTTAGCCTGTGAGACCAAGGGCTGTGGTATGCCAAGGAGCATGCCATACACCTACGGAGCAAATCCAGAGGTGGAAAGAACACCAACCTCCCTCCTGCTGAGGAGAGCAAGGATTGTCCTGCAGTAGTTTGGCATGAAACAGGGATTGTTTCATTCTGGAAAATAAACTGTAATAAGAGCTACTTTCTTCCTCTGTGATTGTGTCTAATATTTGTTCAAATAAATTTTCGTAATGTCCACAATTTGTGTTTGTAATTTTTTCAGTGCAAATTAAGTTAGGCTTTACTGTCGAGGAAGAATTACACCATTTTACTGACAATAGCATGGGAGAGAAATAGCCTCGTTTCTCACTCCATGTCCCAGCCCTCATTAGCAACAGTAAAAATTCCCTCATAGCTGAAACCTTCCAGGTTCCTCCTGTTGCCTCAGTTAATCTTTCCACCTCAGCAGCCACTCAGGCTGAAAGCTCCTGAGGGGGCTGGAGTAGCAAACATCTAAGGCTTTCAATGCCTCTCCCAGAAGCTACCATCCAGGGATCAGTCAGGAGGCCCTCCCAGCACATGGAGACAAGCCCATGAAGGACTTGCAGTGGGAGCCTTAATAACAGCATGCTGCTCTGTCATTAGGCTGATGGGTTATTTAACTTACTTTGGTAGTTCAAGTGCTGAAAAATTTCACCATATAGGATGCAAAGGCTCTATACAAGACAGCTCAATGGACTCCTCCTTTGAGCCCTGTCATCAGCATTACAGATAGGTCAAGACCCCTGCCTGTCCACATCTGGGACCCCATAGCTGCTCCAAACTCAGAGGGCCGGGAAATGAGGCTGCTGAAAGGGGAGTGTGGTGGTTCAGCAGAGAGCTAGGAGGAAAAAAATGGACAAAACCCCACAAGGTAGCAGAGGTAATGAGCAGGCAGAATTCAGAGAATACAAAAGAATTGGTAATTACTGCCAATAAAACATGATTTGGGAACTTACGTTTGGGTGGGGAGGTTTTTCTGGGTTTTGGGGGGGTAAGTGGTTTGGGGGGTTTTTTTACAAAGTCTGAGATCACATTGTCCTCCTGCAATCTGCTGTTTGCTAAATGTAAATAACCTGTGGGAATATTTGGAGCTGACTCCCAGCTTTGCAGCTTCCTGGTACTAAAGATTACAGAAGAACCTGTGAATGGAAATAGCAGCAAAGTGTGAATTAACTTTACAGGGAGTGAGTCATTCTTGAGCCATATCCTGTCATGTGCACAATAAGAACTCTAAAACTCCCTGAAACTCATGAACAAAGCTGAACTCCTGGGTGGGGGGATGAATATACATGTAGTTTCCTACCAAAGCCACCTGAAGTGTTGTTAAAACCTTGTTGTAGTCCTCCCCATGGTGCAGTACTGGATTTGTGCTACTACTTGGCTTGAGTAGAGTTTGGGCTTGTTTCTGCCTTGCTTGACCAACCTGTATTTTCAGGTGCTGCTGAGAGCACAAGGGAGTTCCTGTGATACTGTTGCTAACACAAACCACCCCACCAGGCTGGATGTAGCTGGTCCAGCCCCTTTCTGGCCAGCACAATTCTTCACAAGGGCTGCCTACTTTCAAGCCAGAAAGTATCTTTATGGTTAGTTTTTCTGACTATAGCACAAAGTTCAGCACCAAATGCTAGAAGCATCAGCATACCTACAGAGTAGAAATGCTCGAGTACCTTCTTTCTTTCTCAGGACTCTGACTTGGACTCTGGACAGCAGACTCCTGTACAGTCCTTGCATCCAGCAGAGTAACTGATCAGGGATTCCTACCTGCATAGGCAACACTGCAAGTACTTCAGTACAGGTATATACCATGTTGTGTAAATCCACATGAAACCAATGTACTTGCTGCCACTCACAGCTGCCATCTCCAAACAAGCTGAGTTCAAATGTCAGCAACGGTAGGAACACAGTGGAAAGGACCCTTTCGTTTCCTTTTTCTAAGGAAGCACACCCTAAATAGGCTTAACTGTGCCAAGAAGATTCCCAGCTGGCAACACTTGCCTGAGTTTCTACTCAACCCTGACTGGGAATTAATCCCCAAAATAATACCAAGTTTCATTTGACTCAGCACAGCTTCCTTCCAGCACCAGAAGGGCAAGTCTAAAAGTCCTTCTGGAGATCTTTATGCCCTGTAGGTTACATCCTATTTACTTTGAAGGGACAGGCTGAATTATTATGAGGGCAGGAGCTGACAGGAGTCCAGCAGGAGGAACCCTGCTGAAATGCAATTATGTGGGAATGGCATCCTCCCCCATTTCCTGACACTAGTGTGATTGCATTTACAACCTTATCACTTTCTTAACATCTCCCCCCCTCCCCCCTCCCCAGTTTAATCCTGAGGTGCTAACTGGCTTTTTTTCTGCAGACTGCTCCACGTTTAATGCTATGTATTTATGAATGAGGCAACTATTTCCAGCTGGTAACCGGGGTCTGGTTTGACTTTTCTCAGCTGTAGTAGCAGCTAAGTAATCTGCATCAATTTTTCTCTAAATGCCTTCCTGCTAGATTGGCACCCTTGTGTGGTCCTCTCTGCAGCCTCTCAAAGGGCAGCATGGGAACCCCAGAGGAGCAGGAGGGAAAGAAGCCATTGCTTAAACAGGCTCTGTCATCTCAAGGAATGTTTGTCCTCTCACAGCCTGTGCGTTAATTGAACTGCTGCTCTTTTGTTCTGCTGAGAGGTCATCTCTGCCCAAGACACTGTCTTTGGACACATGGCCTGCTTATACATCTTGGCTCTCTTTCACATCACTCTCTCTCCTAAAGCCCTGCCAAATTACTCTGTAGTGACACTGGGAGATAAAGCCTTTATACAAAGAAACCACTTGAACTATACAATATGGCTTCAAGACTGTTCTCCCGGTACTGGAGCATGCTGGTTGAGACCCAGCGCTTAGTCCACATCTGCTCCCAGAAAAGGAATCAAAGAGCTGGCCCAGCTGGTACCTGGCCCTCCTGGAAGCTGCTTACTCATGCCTCTGCCGAGTCCAGCCCTGAGCTCTCCGTTCCCACCGTATAAATACAGCATTGTACTTGCAAAGACCTATTGCACAAGAGAGCAGGGTATGTTTCAACGTATCCCTGAGACAGGTTTGCTCTGCTGCAGACCATGTGATTACCCGTTCCCAGGGTGACACCATGCCCTTTCCAGCTCCTGGACTGAGCTGCTTGACATCCTAACTTGCCAGACTTGTTCTGGAGGAGCAGGAGGAGATGTGGGTCCTATCCTTCCCTCCAACCCCTTATCCCCAGCACTGCCCCTAGGGCAGTGTTGTGAACTGAAATACTCTGGTTTCTGCTGCTATGGAGGAACATCAGGTGCAGAGAAATTTGGCTCGGGGACAAGTTTCACCACGAGTCACTGAGCCAGCCTTTTCTTTCCCATGAGATAATCTTGGGCGGGGCAGACAATCTCTTAAAATTAAAATACAATGAAAATACACAGGCTTCCCAGGGTCTAGGGTAAAGCTCCCTTTCCTTGTTTTCTCAAGCACGTCAGGCACTGCTGAAACATTCCCCAGGCTTTCAGTGCAGAAGGAAGCACTGCAGTGGCAGCCTCAGAGCCAGGCCTGGCTTCTTGGCCAGGGGATGCTGCCCACTACTCCCCCCAGCTCCCACCTGGCAGCCAGGGCCCACCCATGGGACCTGGTTCTGCTGCTGGTGAAGGTGGAATAATTCAACCTCCTGTGCAGAGTAAGACAGAGGGAGAGTGCAGTTTAGTGAATCAAGCATGGACAGCAAAGCCCCCTTCCTGTGGCATCCCAGTGGCTGCACTGCCCTCATTGTGCTGGTGATGCAGTGGAGCCTTCTGGTGGGGACAGTACTGGTGATTTCCAAGCAGTTACCTGCATGTGAATGCTTGTGCTGGTGGTGCCATTACTGGTGTTAAATTTTGGGGGAGCTCAGGACACTCATATCGTGGGCTTGCCCCTTCCTCCACATAAGTGTCTTACCCTGCCACTAGGCTTAACCCTTTGCTTCTCCCTTTGCTACACCTGGTTACATAGTTCAGTGGCAGCAGGGACACAGAGATCTAACTGGAATCTCACTTGCTATGAGTCAACACCTCACCCCTGCAGACTGAGGTGCTTTCTCACTCAAAAGGGAAAGTCAGTATCACGTGCCGAAGCCGGGCTCATCGTGGGAGGATTCAGTTTTCCCGTCAAAGACTGCATCCCTGAGGGGCTGGATGGGAGAGAGGCTGGGAAAACGCTGCCTAAGCAGTGAACATGGGGTTTGGATGGTATTGCAGAGCCCTAGCTGCTCTTCTGCACCAAACTCTGCTGGGCCACCTGCCTGGGGGGCAGCGTGTGCCTGGGGACAGCTGGTGCCTGCCGTGGCCAGAGCCGCTGAGATGGCTCTCTGCAGTGCTGAGGCAGGAGGAGCAGCCAGCTACGAGCACAGCTTCAGAAAAGAGGCACATTCATCTTCCCTGTCAGTAAGACAGAGAGCGCCCGGGGCGGGCTGATGACGCACAGCACACCTGAGATCATTTTCATGGGAATAGACCCGTGAGAGACAGCGAGAGGAAGAGTCAGGGAAACTCTCCCAGCACTTCAGTCAGTGTCAGCATTCACAGGGCAGATTTCACAAGATAAACAAAAGCCTTTAATAACCGCACTGGAGGGAGACTTTGAAACTCTGTGAAACCTCTGCCAGGAAAGAAGAGCAGCAGGCTTCTCGTGGAGCACCAATGCCACCAGCCAGCCAGAGACTTGGCAGGCACAGAGGAAAAAAATCTTGCAAAAACCAAACCATAAAGATCCAAGTGTGGGTACCCAAGCCGTACTTGGTGCTGCTATACATAGCACAGAGGAATATTCATTCCACTTGCTAAGAGGTTTTAATAACATGAAGCAGATGAAAGATGTCAGCCACCCTGGAATATTATCTGGGCAGTACTGTATAATTTGAAGGGAGGGTAGGAGAGGATATCTAATGTTGTGATATCTACTATTGGATAATTTGATTTATTTCTTGCAAGCCAAATGGATTTGTAGAATAACAAGTTATTAGCATTTAGCAGTGAAGTCTTACATGTACAAGACTCTTTTCACAGAATGCTAAGCCTGAAAGATGAGGACTGTGCTAAGCAGTAAAATACAACCATACCTTGGGAGGAAGAGCACAACCTGCAGTGCCTGCCTGATGGCCTTATGAGTACCTGTATCAGCAGTATCCTATCTTTCCTTGCAGTGCATTTATTCACTATCTCCAAACATCTCTTTTCAGGTGATAGACACTGCATTAGGTGTTGAGAGAAAGGGTAAGTCTAAATATAATTTTGGTCATCAGAAACTTGGAAATGCTAACCCAGGATTTAACATCATTTCCCTGTGTGGTTTTGGATGAATGACTTTCCCTTTTCCTTTTGCAAGAGAGAGTTCCTTCCCCTCCATGGGGTATGATAAACATTTATTAACTGGTATCCACAGGGTGCCATAGTAGGGGAAGGGTTATTGCCAGTTACATCACAGTGTGTCTCCTCAAGGTCCTCAAAATGAGACGAAAGTTCTGAAATGGGTCCAGACACCAGTCTCTATTATTGTATTCTGCGAGTTTCCAGAGACAACTGGAGAATTAAACTCTTGATTATGGCTCTAGCTCTGGGGTTCACGTAATTAAGGGAGAAATTCAGTATTCATTTAGAGCAAATGTCTCTAAAGTTTAGTGCTGTTGAAGGAAACATGAAATCTACAGTCTTCAAAACTAGGAAATTATTCAAAGGAAGCCCTATACCTATTGCTACTTAAGTGCTACACCACCTCAGTGATGTGGTGAGAGAGGAGGAAGACTGAGTGCAATGTCTTCATGTAGTTGTCAAGTTTCCAGAGAACTATAAAGAGATAAACCCAAAATCCAAAATGTGGGACATTCATGCGTGCTCTGTTGCTTCCGCCTGATGCCTGTAGCACAGGCAGAACTATCTGAGTATAGCCACAGCCCAGGTGGATGAAAGGACACCACACAGGAGGTCTGGGAGCCCAGCAGCAGCAGGAACTGTTCTAGAACAAGACTCGGGACTAGCTTTAATTATGGATAGAGAAACAGCATCCCCATCTGAGTTCATCATTTTTAGGATGGGCAGAGGAGGAAGAGACATTCTGATTACTGAGACACCTCTGAAGAGTTTCATAGACAAGAGCAGCTGACAGGAGCAGCACATGCTTCCAAGAAGGCCAGCTCTCTGGGTAAGAAGTTGATGGTCCAGGCAAACTCATAGTGAAGTCTGTGCTGCTGGGGTGTCACAATACATGGTTTCATGATGCTAGTTCACCACCACCAAGCTCTGATCGTGCCTCCATACCTAAGGTGCAGCCAGATTCTCAGGTGCAAAAAGACGCGTCTGAGGGGCACCAAAGCCTTCTGTTGCCATTAGCTGTCAGGCATGGGTTGGACCATTTCTCTTTTCCTTTTCCAGAGGTGAGACCAGAATGAGGCTGCTTGATGATGTGTTTGTTCATCAAGAGAGAATGGCACACTCTTCCTTATCCAGCTAAATAGCCAGTAAAGAAGTAGTTTCACTTTTGCTAAGTATCAGGGCTGACTTCACTGATGGCACCCTTCTGTGTTTTATTGGCACCCACTGGAAGTCTCTGGCCGCATCTGTGTTCCAAATAATGACATTCTTCAAGAAAGAAAGGGTGAGGGAGCAGCAGGAGCATCTAAATGTTACAAATGGGACTCTACAGGAAGCCCTGGTTGCTCTTCCCGAAACTCCTTTCTAAACATCAAGGAGCATAAAAGAGTAGGAAGAGACCGAGTCCTGCTCTCAACATTCCATCCTAGAGCACGGCTTTACTGGTAAGTAAAAACTACATCTTAGCTTAATCTTCTTCCCACACTTGGCTGTATTCTATCTTACCTTCATCTCAAAGAGGCTTGTCAGTCCTTTCATATCCTCACTGGAGTTCACAGAGGTTTGCCAGCATTAATCAGAGGCAATTACCTCTGCCTCTGTAGGCAGTGATATCAGACCTGAGCCTAGGGTGACTCACTGCAAGATCGCTTTCCCCTCAAAGGTTCTTCCAGACATCTCCTTTGACTCAAGACCTCAAGTGGTGCCTTTGGTCATTCTACAACTGGGAAATTCTCCTGGCAAGGAGCAAGTCCCAACTACACAGCCTCATGTACTCCACATCCCTGTCTTTTTATCTCATTTGCTGGAACTGACAAGAGGGTTACAGACTGGTGCTGGCCACGAATTGCCTAACCAACATACCAACATTTCCACATTTTGATAGATCATCTTTTTTCATTGGTTGGGATTTGGTTTCATTGGTTGGATTGTTGGGTGGAACAGTCCTGTTTTGGTGACCACCCATTGCAATGCAGCTAGGGCTACTGGACCTCAGGACTGTTCTCAGCAGCGAGTCTGTATGAACCTTGGAGAAATGCAATCACACTTTTCACTCCTGACGTGAACATCTCCAGGATTCCTGCCTTCCTGCTGAGAAGAAATTAGTTGCACCTTCAACCTTTGCAGCTCTGATGCCCTAAGAGCCCTGGCAGGAAGGAGATCCCTTTCAAAATCACTTATCTCGGTGGGAAGAGAGATCCCTCAGAGGTGAACAGACCATGCTGCTTCTTTCATTTATGAGAAAAATAACTACTGGTTTCCTAGAGGGGATGTCTTCTGTCCTACAGGAATCCCAGGGTTTCGTGTGGGTCATAACAAAAAATCTGCATTGGAGTATTTTCCAGAAATATTCCAAAGTACATAGTAGAAATATATGTTCCAGAGAAGAAATGGAGTTCCAGCAAGCTGTAGCACTGGAAAGGAAAGTGAAATACATATTTTGTCATGCACAATATGAAAGAGATGCTTTGTTACCACTACTGTTACTATTGCTTACAAGTCAGTGTTTTTGTTATTCGCTCAACCTGCCAATATAGACTCTTGAGTGTTGGCTGTAGATACCCTTACCACTGAAGCTTGGTTCAACCTCATAGAGATCCTGATTGCCAACAGACACTCAGGTGTCCACCAACCTGCACGTACCTCCGGAGATCCAAGCAAGTATTGGTGGGAGAGCAAAAGAAATCCAGTGGTTTAAAAAGGCGCAAACTTCCAGCACAACCTCTCTGGCTGGTCAGGGAAAAGAGCATTTCACATCACACCTACCATGCTATGAAATGAGGTGGAAAAGTACTAGTAGTGTTAGGGGCCTGCTGGGATAACTCCATGAGGATTGCTGCCCTTTTATTTCTTCCCTTCTCCTCCAAGTTTCCCACCAGTTAAGAGAGATTTCTGCTGTTCTGCAACAATGTGAATGTTCTGTCTGGCTTTGGGGTGCTGCTATGCAAAGACACTGCTTGGCTGTTCTGGGGTCAAGAAGGAAAAATGAGCGGGAAGGAAAGCAACCGACTGAAATGAAACCACATCTCAGGAAAGAGATGAAAGACTCTAAGGGGTAATCTTGTTTAGTGTAGAAGGGATGGAGTTCTCAGAAACCCAGGGAGCTAGAAAAAGCCCTGCCTCTCATAAGGCTGGGAAACTCCTTGAGATGGGGACTCACCCCACATGTGGGGTGCTGCCTGCAGAGTCCTGTCTCAATAGTTCTGAGCGAGCAGGGTATGAATGCTTTATGCAAAGCATTCCCCTGCAAAATAAATACTGCTTTGGATGTAAGGAAGCTGCCCAGTCATAACAGGCATTGCTGAGGCAGAGTTGCAGAAGAAGATGGTCCTGAGGTTGGTGAGAGCAGTTCTGTGAGTTCCCTGAAATGGTAGGGGCTGACTGGGCAGCAGCTCACCTCCCACAGTTTTGCAGACCATGCTGAACACAGGCTTATTTTCGAAGTCAGAACCTCAACTCACTGAGCAGAGAGGAAAAATGGACATGAGGCAAAAGGGCAAATGTCTTCTGCATGCTCCTTAATGACACAAACAGATGTGCTCCACTGCTGGCAGTGAAGGCAAAACAGATGAGCTGTCACTATCACTCTGATACTGCTGGTGACAGGGAAATCCTCTGATAATAGGGACAGATTTCCAATGTGGAAAACAAGCTTTTTTTGGACTGGCTCTCCCCTTTTTACTAAAGTCTTTTTTCATATTCTTAGCCAGAATTTACATCCCTGGCTCCTCTTCTTAAAAGGTGGACAGTAGCCTCCCTACCAGTAGGAATTACCTCTGTGTTGTGAAGAGGACAGGGACATGAAAAGCAGGCTTCTCTGACAAGTCAAACCTTTCTGTCACAGCAAAACATTGCAGTATATAACAGGCTACAACACTGTTTTGGAGCTCACTGTTCCTTTGCATAAAAGCCTTTGAGCCAGAGTTAGTAATTATGGGAGCCAGATTGTGCACAGCTCCTCAGCTGCTGATATGTTTATCAGTGGAGCATCAATCTGACTTGCGTCCAAGAGGTTTAGACGGCATGAGGTCATGCTATCATCAGCTAATAAACTCCTCAGAGTTTGGTTGATCTCTTTCTTTTGTATCTGTGAGGCACACAGCATCAATGGATTTCCCGTCTCTGATTTAAACAGCTGTCTCAATGCAGCGAGAACAATGGGAAAGGCTTAAAGGCTTGGACACTGGGGAGGCATTGCAAAGGTGCAGGGGTGTTTCCTCACAGTTTCAGGAGGCTGAAAACAGGAGGCCTTTTAAATGAAATGAACAAAGAGACCTTGCTATGCTGAAATACATTTTGTCATGAAAACACAAAGGTTTGTTTCTCCTCTCACCCTATCTGAATATTGGCCAAGTATGACTGGCAAACAAGTGACTGGCAAACAGTCACTGGCCATGTCAGGATCCCCTTTGATATTTACCCTCACCTGGGAGAAACAAGGATGTTTGGGCAGCAGGGCAGCTCCTCTGATTTTTCTTAGGGTGAATCAGCAGTCTTATCTTCATTGGACACCCTAAGGATTCCTGAAATCTCTTATTTTGTGAGATTTTTGCTAATCCTATGGACCCAGGAGATCCAGGGCTCTCAGATATGTGGGATGAACTGCAAGAGTTTGAGGCATAGCCTCTTCGTGAGATGCTCAGCTTACTCATGTGGTGTAAAAATAAGATTTTTAAAGAAAGAAACAATTTTTGGCACAAATGAAATGGGTCAAAACAGGGCAAAATTCAAGACAGTGGAAAGGAGATTTTTTTGGGCCACAGAGCCTGGAGGCTCTGGAGAGGTTCTCAGCTGGAACACTGTGAGAACAAACCCCTCCCTTGGAGACGGAGCATGTCTTGTTTGTGAAAACTACTAGATGACAAAGTTGTCTAAAATAGAAGGTAAGTGGCCATGAGTCAGGAGGCCCTTTCCAGACCTATGTTCAAAAGCATATTCAAAGGACTGCTGTACCTTGAAATTGCAATCACGCTGGGGATAGCTCCTGAGCTTTGCCCAGGTCCACAAGACTCATCTCTACAAGAAATTTGGATCATACTATGTGCAACACATATTACTCCATTCAAATTGCAGCACAGACAAGCATAGACTTGGTTAGGAACCAAACATTGTTTGTCTCCTTGCTTTCAGTGGCTACTTTTAAGATGCACTGTGCATCATCTCTTCTCTTGTAATACAATTGGAAGCCTGGCCTTCCGATCATCACTTTTTCTCCAGGGACAACTGGGCAGGCAGCTGATTTCCTTACTGACTGGGTTTAGGCAAGGACTCTACCGCCATCAGCAAGCCACAGGCTTGGACTCACAAAAATCCACCCAAGACACCAGGAGCACAGTACCTGGAGTACACAGTACTCAGGAGCAGACAGCCCCAAACCCATGTCACAGAGGCAGAAGTCTGTTCACAAGGAGGTGGTTAGTCAAGCTCTGAACATTTCAAGACAGAATTGTTTTGTCCTCTGCTCCAAGAAGATGAAAGCCATCCTGGAGAAGACAGTCTGGTTCATCTTTGCTGAACCACACCACTTAGCTGGGTGAGAAGATAGCCAGGTTGTTTTTTACCTTCACATGGTTGCTGACATCCCCCACAGACAGGAGCTGGAATGTGGGTCCCAGGTGGATATACTGCAGTGAATGTTTCCTTATCTTGAATTTTGCTGTAAGACACTTAGCTGAAGTTAACTTTCTTGGAATCAGAGGCACTGTATTTATGGCCAAGCATATTTTTGATCACTAGCATTTCCATGGTGCTTTCTGCAAGGTTTGCAAGTGTCCACCTAAACTGCTATTTGAGTGCTTTGTACAGTGCCAAAAACCTCCTTAGTTGTTCAAACAGGAAAAATCTGTTACCTTTTCCTTTCCTGACACCATAACATCTGATGCAGAACATTTACGTGTCCAGGAACATACATCGAGATATAGTGCTTCCATGACTGGAGAAAGATGCTATCTCCTACCTGATACTTCGATTGTGCCACATAGTCTGGCAGTTCCAGACATCTTGCAATACATATCAGAAGTCTCTAGGGAAAAAACCAAAAAGACAGGTAAGAAGGGTGTGCTGAGAGTCAAACAAAGGTAGAGTTTATGGGAAAGTGAAGGAAAGGGGGGCAAACAAGCAACAGGAAGTTAAGACTTTGAACAAGCCCAGTCATGCCTCAGGTACTAGTTTTACCTGTCTGCCACCTGACCACAACCCAGTCTGCCCAGTGACTTCAGTGGGAACTGGGGTGCTGAACAGCACTGAGCACGAGGTTTGTTTGCTGGTGGTGATGAGGTGGAGAAGAGGTGACTGAGATGTGTTGCAATGAGTGTGTCAGTCAGCTGGCAGCCCTTGCTACGGGTCCATGTTCAAGAACCAGAAGTGGCTCTGGAGAGGAAACACCAATCCACGTGTGACATTTCCATTGCAGGACTTGTGAAGCAAGTGGCTAGTGATAGAGGGGGATTCAGTGCTCTCTACAGCCCACCTTGAGGTGCACCTAGTTGCTGAAAGGAAGGCCCTTGTTATATTACCAAGTATATTCAGTAGTCATTACTGTTTAACATGATCCTTTAAAGAAGAGAAACTACTCTCTCTACCCAGAGCATGTTACTTTCCTCTACCATACAGAGTGTAATGATCTGGCCAAGCTCTGAGCTTGGTAAGAAGAGGAAGCACTCAATTAAAACAGCGAACAGCTGGGCACAGAAGCCTTTCTCCATTTTGAAAGAGAAACATCATACTCCAAAACCAATTACAAGCTGACATTAACTGTTCTGGTTTCCATTAGTTACCTATCAATTAGGCCTTCTCCTCTCTTCTCAGGAGGAAAAGTCATTGGGAGCTATGAAGTAGAAAGGACATTAGTTGGACAGGGTTAGGAAAGTGTTGTATCAGAAGCATCCTGTGCTTCCTGCTGTCCTTATTATGGTTACTTCTCAGGTCTGGAGATGATATCTGGGCATTTCTGCTTTGCTCCTGCTAAAGACAGCAAGTAAAGGGAGGCTTGAATACCTGATCTGCAGGTATTCAAGACTTGCAAGGACCTCAGCAACAACAAACTTCTGGAAGAACTTCATTGGAGTGCTGGAAAGGGAGCAGGGACAAGGGGCTTCATACCCTCCAGCCTAGAAACTTGCTGAGCTCTTCACAGCTACAGAGGAAAAAACCCCAAATCAAACAACCAAGCTACTACCACCTTTTTAGTTTTTTTTTTTCCCCAGGGGGAAATGATGGTTGAGTGGCCTTTTGTACATGTTTTACATATGATGGGACTGTGTGGATGCAATGTCAGCCTGTGCTTCCAGGATGCAGGCTCTGCCAACCAGGATTCAGAGCATCCCTTTCTCATGCTCTGGGAGAGGCTTTTCTCCTGACTTACTGAGGGTCACACACAGAGGCCTGCCAGAAAGTACTTAGCCTGCTGTCTCAGGTGACTTATGCAAAATACATGGTTACATTTGCCTCGAACACAGTTTCTTTTTGACCCTGCAGTCCTAGGCATTTGTAGCCCACTTCTGCTGCAGAAATCCAGGGTCAAGGGAGAAGATTTTGCAGCTTTACATGAGGTTTCATCACGACTGTTTCCTGGCTCTTTCCTCATGGCTTCCTTGGAATAGAGTGTCAGAAGAGTTTCCAGCCCACAGCTGGCTAAGCAGGCACAATTAGCATAAACTTGAACATAGTGGGGAATAAATGAAAGCTGGGAAAGCCCCCTTTTCCCAGCAGCTGAATGAGGCAATTCACAGAAAGCCTGAAGGCATGGGGAAGAAGAAGCCTTTCATGAAGTTGTGGGTCCATGCGAAAGAGCAAACAAGGGCAGTTCAGGGAATCATTTTTGGCCCTCTCAGCCCCAGCGTTGTGGGCCAGGGCAGGACAGCAGGTGAGCTGCCTGCCCCAGACATCAGCCCTGCTGAAAACAGGACCATGGGGAGGGCCAAGGGATGAGATAGCAATGTTACTCATGGTCTGCCAATCACAAGATACACTGAGCAGGGACTTAATTTGCAGGACAACAGGTAGAAACTGGATGCAGTTTTCTGGAGCTTCGGTCCCATGCTGTACAACCAGGGTAGGCAGAGCTAGGAGAGATGTCAGGGCTGATGGATATGATTTGAGGTTTCTGGGTAGCTTCCCTCACAGATACTCTCCAAGCCAAGCTCCTGAAGGTTCTCTTCTGCCGGAGCTTGTGGCAGAGGAGCTGGGATACCCGAGGGAGCTGTACTACAGAAAACAGATCCCTGAAAAGTGAGTACCTTTTTGCTATGATGTTTCGGGTGGAGCAGTGCCGATACGAAGAAGTGAGCTGAGCTTGGGACTACTCCTACAGCAGGGTCTAGCTATAGGACAGATGAGTTGCAATGCTGAGCTGCTCCTCTGGGCTCAATTTTCACCATGAGCTCTGCAGGCTCCTTCTTATACAGGGGTCCTACCCTGTCTTTCATTCTTGGCTAGAGGCACCCACCACAGAGAGGTCAGCCCAGCAGGAAGCTCACCCAGCTTGTCCTACCACATGCACCTGCCTGGTGCTTGGTGATGTACTAAGACCAGCATCCACATAAGGGAGCCCAGCTCACCTCCACTGTGGAGAGACAAACATGCTCAGCCATCTGGGAGAAGCTGCAGTGGATTGTGAAACATCAGCTCTGAGGTACAGCATGTGACATCTTAGATCAGTTCCTTGTATCCAGGGCCTTGTGGAGGAAGAGGAGCCTATCAGCGAAAAGACACGGATTAAAACAAAAATGTAGCTACTTTCTTGGTACTTAGGCTTCCTTCTGGACCTCACCCACTTGCCCCAGGGTTGGCCAACAGTAGAAGTTCCCTCAGTTCACAAGGCTTTTGGTATTCAGATGACAGAGTGTCTGGTACATTGACTATTTTCAAGCACAGTCCTTTAGCTGCTTACTCAGAATGGCTGGGTATTTGCATGGGTTTTACAGCCTTGCCTCTTTAAGACAGTAATGTCATGGGAATGCAACAGAAAAGGAAGAAGGTAAAATCTCCCTGGCTGAGAATGCACATATACGTACAAGGTGAAGAATTGTACTGGGCACGCACACTGTGCGGGTTCTTCCCTTTATCTAAGGGATTGTGCTCTATCTCTGACTGATCCCTTAGCAGGTGAATGGGGAGATAAGTGCAAGTAGGATGGAAATTGCATGGGTGAGCAGCAGAGAAGTGGTGGACAGATCAGTTAGCAGAAGACACAATTCCTGGGCAAATCTGCTTTCCATTTGAACATACTAGCCCAGGCGTGGGGGCAAAGGGGAAAAGATTTTCCCCTATCCCAAAATATTAAGATGAGAGGGAAAGGAAGATTTGTTAACAGGGTGTAATTCTACAGCATAAGCAGGCATAGTTTCCAAATATGAGAGAGAACCAGCTCAAACTAGTTTAACAGAAACTTCGTGCACCAAAAACCTCTAGCGAGGACATTAGAATAGGAGCATTACATCCTCTCCAGCAGCTCTTGTCTGCTCAACTGTGGAGCCACATGGCCCATGCAAAGACCCCACAGCTCCTCAAAGCATCTGCCTTTGTAGTTGAGTGTGACACAAATGCTACTTCATCTGTAATATAGTTTTGCAGCTGCCTCCAAGCAGAAAAGGGTTGTGTGGTGGAGCTTGGGAGACACAGCTACCAGCTTCCAAATTTGATGACAGTCTATTAAAGAACTGTTTTGGCTTGCTTTGGTTTTAATGAAGGCTCTGCTGCCTTAAGTCCTGTGATTACAGCAAAAGTCTCTTATTTCTTTCAAGACATAGTGTATATATTGAAGAGAACAGTAGAAGTCAGCAAAAACAATCTAGGAAGTTGATCCAAATAGATAACGAGCCCTCACAAACAGATAAAAATACTCACATGTTTGTTTTTAAAGTCTCACTGACAAGTTTTGGGGGCTGGATTGGGGACCTCAGTAGCTGGGGCTAGTTCTGTGTAACTCATCCTAAACCAAGGGAAAGTGGACCCAGGGCCCAGAGGAGCCAGAAGAGTCTTGGGAGACCCTAAGTCTGTTCTTTTGAAGGTTGTACCAGCTCTCTCCTGTCTTGAAGGTGAGAACCTTGAGGGAGTATGGTAAAAGGGACAATAACCTTACCATAGATGGGGAAGAAGGGAACAGGACCTCACATCTTTAGGATCTCGTAGAGCCCCACATCTCACACCTTAGCACGCAACTCCAACCGCGCACAATGTCCAAGGCAACACCCTGTGGGATAATAAGATATTGCTGCCCCCTCTTGTGGACATCTTAAAGGAGCTGATAACCACCCTGGGCAGCTGCTTTGCCTGAACAGTACCCCATACTGTATAAAAAAAAAATGCAGCAGAACAGCCTGCAGCTAGTGGTGGAGGCAGGAGCCAGGCAGAAGAGCTCTGGGCCCCTGGGGGTGCAGCCAGAGGAGGAAAGGTCTTCCATGCTGCCTATGTGAGAGGGACACCATCATTTAATGTAAAGAAGAGTTTCTGACCTGGGAGTCCCAGCAGCAAAAATTTCTGGGCCAGTGTTTTCCTTCAATTGCTCACAAATACTTTTTAACAATCCTGAAGCAGCCATCATGTGGGTCAAGTATGTCAGGGCAGAGAACAAAAACGCAGACAATTTGTAGGCACCCAGACGTTGAAAAATTCCTTTCTTACCTGAGCACCTGGCTGGCTCCAGCAGGGCTCCTAGCCTCTGCATCTCCCCTCAGCTGCTAGCCATTGTTTTCTATATCCTCTCATGTAGTCTGGCTCTGGGGAACTTAACAAAGAGGGTAATTAAACACTGGGTCTGGCCTCTCCAAAATCTCCTGCAGCTGTTACAGGAACAGATGGTTAGTTTCAAAACTCCTGACACAGCTGGAGATGATGGTATCTTGGAGAGGAAACCATTGAGTAAGAGCCACAGAAACTCTGTCATGCCTCAGGTGGCCCCTTGCCCAGGAAATACTTACTGGTCAGCTAAGCTTCCTTGCAGAAAGGTTCTTCCAGGCCTTGTTACATACTACTGAAGAGATCAGAGCTGCAAGAATTTCTAGACCTGACTGTATTTCTTCATGATTATAAGCTATTACAATAACATGGAGTTCAGATCTTGATGACTAAAGGGGAGTACATATTTCCAATTTCTCTCTCCATTTCTTCAAGGAGAAAAAAAGAGTGTCTGCAAAGGTTACACAGCCTATTTCTCCAATGGGCACTACTTCAATGAGTGGTGTCTGCCTACCACATACTGGACTAGCCATGGTACTTCAGATCTGCACCTGCTCCATTTAGGAGCTTAAAGCACAGTGCAGTACGAGCAAGTCTGGTCATTCCTAACAAGTGAAGTAAGGTGTGGTTTCAGGCAGCACTCCCGGGCCAGGCTCCCTCCGAGAGTGGTGACCCTATCAGCTAAGCTGAGTTAGGCTCAGCAGAGAAGCTCCTGGGGTAGTGCTTCAGGGGACAAAGGGGGTCACGTCTGTATTTATGTCTAAGAAGCTGGAGACGGCAGGACAGGAGACCTGGTGTGAGTGGGTGGTCATGGCAGTAAAGTCTACAGCCCAGAGCAGAGTGCGGGGAGAAGGTGTTCCTGCTGCGAGCAGTGCTCAGAGGCCGAGCCACTGCTGCCAGGTCAGCGATGAAGGGTAGGTCTGGCTGGTTCCCACACATACCCATTGTGATTAGCCAGTTATATTTAGCTGACTTCACTTTGCAGTGCCTGACTGATCACCAGCCTGGGGACACACAGCTAGAGCAACTCCCGTTTGAAAAATAGTGTCTGCATTTGGTTTCAGATTCAAAGCCCAAACCAGTCTGACCAGATGGAACCAAGTTTCAGGTTACACCCTGCCTTGCTTTCTGGGTGACTTAGTGGGTAATGATCTCTCTCCCAGCACACTTCATGAGGTAGTTGCCTCTCCAAGTATCCAGGTATGTTGTATCCCACAGTCCCAGCCCTCCCCAAGCCATGGGATGACTGCTCCTGCAGCTCTCCCCCAAGATACCACAGTCAGGACAGATGAAACAGTGCGAGATAGCAGGCACAGAACAGTACCTGCCCCCTCTGCAGGTCATTGCTCCTCAGACACCACTCCCAAGCCAGATAAGACAAACAATTCCTTTTTATTATCAGTGTGCACACACAAAAAAATAAATCAAGACACTAGGTTTATTGCATAGGTCATGACAGGCTGTGGGAAAAACAGAGATGGAAAAAATGGTATGAAACAGAATATGCAGGAATGTAGGAATCTGACTGATGCCAGGGACATTGAGGCAGATGCCTGTCACAGGGATAGGTGTGCAGTCAGATTGCCAGCAGGGTCTGGGCAGTAGTTTCTTTCCTTCCAACCCAGGCATCAGCCCAAGGAGGCAGCTTTCCTGGCACTGCACGTGAGAGGACCTGAGCTATGTCCTGAGCTGGGCATGGCTTCACCAGAGCCTTCCAGAGCCACTCGGCCCTAAGCTCTGAATTAGTCTAAGCATTGAAACTGAAGTCTGTACATACATTTATGCTTCTTACACACCCACACACACACACACACACAGCCCTGTTTCCTCTCTCTTCACAGCAGTTTTCCAAGGGCAGAGGGCACTGGAAATTTGGGGATTGGTGCCAACCCCATATCCAACAAAGCACACCAGGCACTTCACAGATAGCTGCTCCTGCCCTAACCGAAGTCCTCAGCTCACTGAAGTACAAGCCTGGATCACAGAGATGCAGCAACACAGAACTAGGAAGTATCTCTTTGCAAAAGAATACAGGGGAACACATGAGACCTTGCCAAAGTGGGGATTTCACATGCTGCCTTGAGGCCAGGGATGAGCTCTGGACCTCCCAGGGCCACGCTTATCTCGCACTGGATAAGTCAGCAGGAGCAAGGAAGCCTGCAGAGGTTAGCTGGTGGTTTCCAGTCCATTCCTGTGCTCTGGAAAATGCTACGGATTTGGGTATGTAAAATCAAAGTTGAGGCAAAGTTTTCACTGCAAAGGAGCTGTGTCCTTCCACTCTCCCCTCACCACCTGCCAGAAAAGTAGGGACACTTACTTTCCTTTCACATGATAATAAACAGCTGTTTTCTCAATGTTTTGGGGTTCAGATTGAACATTCGAAATGCAACCAGGGCAATTCACAGAGAGAAAAATGGTGGACATGCACTGTACACAGGAGACTGAAACATAGCAGCCAAGTAGAAAAAAGTCTAGGTGTGCTTTTCTGTTAAAAAGCAAAGTCTAGTGATTAAAGCAGGTATTTCTTTTTCCATCCATCTTGCCACAGTGTCACAGAACTATGCAGGTCTGGACGGTTATGTGACTCCCACAGACCTCAAGAGACTCATGACGATCAGGAAGACTGCTGTTAGGCAGGGCCACCTTGCAGAGGACTGGGAGAAAGGGAGGAAAATACGAGGCTGAGTGGAAGCAAGTGGCACTGCAAACAAATGCTGGCTCTGGTGAGCTTGCACCATTCACCTACATGAATGCTACACAAATCCAGTCCCAGGGTCCTTCAGGAAGTTGAGCAGAATTGTGCTCCAGGAAGCACAACTCTTCCAGTAAGCAGGAAGAAAGATGTCATTCAGAGTTTCACTGTATTGTTTGAGGTTAGGAAGGGATGGATGTCAGAGAGCATCAGAATGCTCCCAGATCCTCACTTTCCAGAGCAGCCATTTAGCCAAGACAATCACAAATACTAGTACTGCCAAATCATGGCTAGATCTTGGCCTGATGCTACAAATGTCTTCACAGAGAAAAAAATCCTTCAGGCACATGTCTGTGTTTAAAAACAAAACTCCAGAAGTTCTGGGGAGTGCCCCAGTGTTGAGCTGGAGAGAAAGAGGCCGTAGGTCAGACTGGTTTGGTGGCGCTGCTGTAAAACAGATGCTCAGTGTCCTCTGTGGTGGAGAGGGTTGAGTTGGTAGCAGTTGTAGGCTGACGGCGGCGGCTGTTCTTCTTCCTTTTCTTCAGGAAGAAGTAGCCAATGATCACCAGGACCACCATGATGCAGACCCCGAGGAGAACAGCAATCACTACTTCAAAGGCACCTGCAGGGATACATGAACATGTCAGAAGGGATGATCTGATGGAGCAAGAGTGGGGAGGAAGAAGCAAGGACAAAAGCTGCTGCTGAAATTGTGCTGGCAAAGAGAAGAGGTGGGCAACAGCTGGCGTAACAGCAGGGTGGTCACTGCACAACTAGGCAAAGAAAGACACCAACCACATGGCATAAGGGTATATCCAAGGTACAGCCAGACTCTTTCTCCCAAATGACGGTTCCCATCATTTCCCAGATGCACCACGCCCTCTAAAGGCTGTTTGCTGACTTCGGCAGGCCTGGCCATTTGACACCCTAGAAATATCAAGTCCTTCAACACTGGCCTTGTGTCATATACCTCAACAGGGCCACCAAGGGGTGGTCAGAGAAGGCACCTCCTGGCTGAGACAATGCTGAGGGAGTGAGCTATGATGGATATGCTGAATTTGTGGGGAAAGTGCTCATAGCAGTGGTGTGAGCACTTGTTTTTCAACCAACCAAATTCCTGCATCATCAGTGGAGACAGACAAACGTGATGTTATTTGAGAGATGGTGTCAATTTGAAGATTAAATCAATCTTTAGGATTGAAGAGCCCCTTCCGGCTCGGAGTGGCCTGCTAGACTGTGAGGGATCTAGGTTGGTGTTACGCTCTGGGATGTGCTCTCGGTCTCTGTACGGGTGTTAGGTGGTGAGTTGGACTAGATGATCCTTGTGGGTCCCTTCCAACTCATAATATTCTGTGATTCTGTGAAGTATATAATTTCATAAGTTCTCTACTGAAGGAAGAGGCTTACAGCTCTACAATAAAAAGACACAAACCTTCATGTGATATTCTTTAAATAACTTGTATTTCAATAGCTTTGGGCTTTTTTACTGCTGCAGAAAGGGTGTATAGGGTTGTCAATTTCCCCACAGTCTAGCACCCAACATAATTCACATGTCCGCTTGAGCCTTCTTTCTTGCAGGAGTTAGAACTCTTTATGTGAACTTGGCCCTTAGGACGAAAAACTTGCCGGTTTTTGATGTTGAGCAGCGAGGCATTCATGCAAGTTAATGGAAAGAAAATCAAGAACCTCTTTATGAGCTACCACGTCACAGACACAGGAAAAACGACCACAGATGTACAGTGCACAGAAGCATCTCTTGCCATTGCTAGTATCCTACAAATCCCACATTGCTCCCTCAGCTTCAAAATGGGTGTGGGAGAGACAGCTAAGGAAAGAGAAAATACTTTCAAGATGGGGAAAAACAATAAGCAAGATCTGCAGGAAAAACTGTTACTCACTTAACATAGCAGTTTGTGACTCAAATGATTCCCACCTTCGGCCAATGACATCTGCTTCTGAATTGGAAACATAGAGTGGGAAAACAGGTTTATAAGAACGTCAGCAACAAAGGGTAAGACAGTTTTCAGAGGCGCATATTTTCAGTGCTCTGAAGTGACTGAATGTATACAGCATCCCTTCTCGACAGTCATGGTACTGAGCTCTCGGGGTACAGGGTAGCTGAGGGTGGCAGAAAAGCAGAAACCAAGCAACCGTTCGCCTCGTAACAGAGACAGTTTGGCAGAATCCTTCCTGTTAGCCTCCACAGCAACATACACAAAGCTCTACAGTTCAAACCTTTGTTTAAAACTTCAGCCTTGTATTTAAAACTTCAGCCTGAGGATTTTCTTAATTTCTCCCCTCTCACTTGGAGAGATCTGGAGCCAAGTTAGCTTAGATTGTCTTTCGAGCAGCTATGCCATGTCTCTGGCTAGTTTTGCCATCCTCCTTTGTTTCTTTTTCAACATCAGCACTCAAAGTGCTTTCCAGCTCTGAGAAATCATAGGATGCATCACAGAAAGATGCTGTGATATACCATTCCCTTTAAGCCATTGGTCACATTGAAGGATGCTGTGGGTCATGGCAAGGGTTTGACAGCAGAGCTGCTTCGACTGAAAGCTCCCCAGGCACTGCCTCTTTGGGACCACAGAACTTAAATCTGAAGTGATTTTCACAGTTTGATCAGTAAAACTCCAGCCCTTGCTATATATGCTTACTTGTGATGCCTGAACATGATTTTATGCACTCTTCCTCCTCTTCAAAGTTGTTGTTGTTGCCACCACAGCCCCCGTAGGTGAAGGAGTCACATTTCTCTGAGAATGGGTTATAGTACCAGCGGGGGATGCTTTCGGTGCACCGTCCAGTATCAGGCAAGTCCACACAGTGACCTGGCAAAGCAAGGGAGAGGTGCTTTAGCCCAAGTCGTGTCCTACCAGAGCAGCAACACTTTCTCCTCTCAACAGAAGAATACAGCAGAGAAAATCCATAGGCAGAACAGCAGCTTTCAGGTCCCTAGTGCCCAACTGCCAGCTCTTCAAATTGGCATTGCCAAGGTGAGCTGTCATGTACCCATAAACCCAACTAGAAAAGAGTAGAAAGGAATAGATGCTACGCCTGGATTTGGATTTATACAGGGAAACGGTTTTACAGTTATACCCCGTCCTTCGCACGGAAAGGGACAGGCCAAGGCCATTGCGAAACACTAAACTCGCAAAGAACTGCAGGTCGTTAATATGCATGCAGGCCATGCCCATTGCTCCACCCCCTGGAACTCTGAAGCGCTGTGGACAATTCTCTGCTCCTTCCCGTAGTCTGTCTCGGCACAGGTGAGCAAAGGGAGCTGTTTCTGACCGGCTGCTGTGACCTTGTGTGCTCACAGCCCAAACCCCGCGCCGCTCCCCCCCGGCCCCCCGGCCCGGCCCCGGTGCTCACACCAGTCCCAGGCGCCCTGCACCAGCCCGCAAGTGCTCGCCCCGCCTCTGCAGCAGGGAAGGGGTGTCCCTGAGCTCTGGTTGGCATTCTTGGAGCCTGTAAAAACCTTAACTTTGCAACACTGCAACACCCCGTGCACTTATGGCAGGGGGGAGGCGTTGGTATGGGAGTTTCTTTCCCTTTAACATCCACCAGTCCCGGCAGAGGCAGCGCTGCCCAGGCTTTGACTGGGCTTTGAGTAACAAGGAATGGCATGTCTTGTGGTGGTGCTGCGCTGGGTCTCAGCGGAGCACACAGGACCGGGGCAGGGTGCTGCCGGGCTCTAAACGCCACTGCGAGCTGCAGTAAATCACGTGCTCCAGCCCCGCTGCACCACACGCCAGCCCTCACCACGCTGCGAGCCCGAGCTGCCGCGGGGCTGCCGGCACGGGCACAATCACCAGGGTCAGGGGGGGAAGCGGCGCGGGATTTGGGCTGCGGGAGCGACCGCAGCAGCCCGGAGAAGCCCACAGGGTGGCGGGGGTGGGGAGGTCGGGTTTCTTTCCCTTTAACATCCACCAGTCCCGTGAGAGAGGGGCAGCACTGCCCATATGGTCCCAGACAGAAGCCTCCTCCTGGCGCAGCGACAGCTGCGCCCTCCCAGCACACAGCTTGCCTCACTTTCTGTGGGGCAAGTTTCCCCATTCAGGGACGGGAAGACGGTGCTGCCATTGCGAGCACCCTCCCCGCAGGGCGAGGTGAGTCCTGCCCCACAGGCACCGTGGCACCGCCCCTCGGCAGAACAGATTGACTGCGCATGTCTCAGCCAGCTGAACTCGCAGACCACTGAATCATAATTGCGAAAAATTTGCTTCGCAATTGGGTGAGGTCGTAATGGAGAGGTCGTGATGCAGCGGGGATTCACTGTAGCATGAAAGAACAGACTGAAAAATACCCAAAAGCTGGCAGAGGTCAGCCTATGTGCTCTGGACATACACACATACCTTGATTATGTGTGACATTGATTTTCTGCAGTCTGTTGAACTCACGAGCATCTGCGAGGGAAACATTTCATGTTAAAACTTCTTTCACCAGTTCAAAAGAAATGCCTCCATCCATGTAGACATGGGCAGACAGGGCTTTGCTGCACATTCCTTTGCTATCACAAGCCAGGGAAAGGGAGATACCATTTGATGTTCCTAAATATCTCAAAGCTATGAGAGGAACATGGGAAAAATTAAACACAGTAACAAGAAACTATTCCCAAGTTCCATTCCACAAATACAGGCACAAAACTAAGGCTGCTTTCTTGTTTTTGTTTTCCATTGAAAAGTATGGGAAAACTGCTATCACTCTAGGTTTTAAGAAGTATGAAAGAGCACTAGTGTAGAATATAAGAGAGGGCAAGAGAGATGACTCATAAGCTTGCAGCATAAAAAGGCAACAAAACACCCACTTATAGGGAAGACATTACGGAAATTCTGTCAGAAGAGGGGAGAAGGTATGGAGGGAGGGAGAAGAGAGTTTGGACTTGTGCATCTCACCACTGTGCATTTACATTAGCACAACATGAGGACGTTAAGGGGACTGTGCCACTGGACAGACTGGAAAAAATCATGCTTTCCTTTCCCATCTCACAACTCTGTGAGTGCAAGCAGGGTCACTCAGTGAGAAAAATATTAGAAGGGGAGGGAAGGACAAGCTCTGAAGTCTTACAGACAAGTGCAGAGAAGACAGTCAAAGAGTATTTAGGAGGGAGGAAACAGAAGGAAGGTCATCTCTTGCAGTCAGCAGAGATACAGAAGATGGCAGAACCTGCAAATATAATCCTGCAGAAAGAGATAGTAATGCAGTGTCAGGAGGTAAAAACAGAAGATATCAAAAACCATTGAGTCAGCACCTGTAACTTACATTACATTCGTCCCTGGGCAGACACTACAAAGTACTTACATTGTTCACAGTACATCTCATCTGATCCATCAGCACAGTCAAAAGTTTCATCACACTCCAGATAGGCATCAATGCAGCAGCCATCCTTGCATCTGAAGAAGGGGATCTGACAGTTTCCATTGCATACTGCATCATAAAACAGTTCAGACAGCTCATTAAAATGGATAATTTCTCCCTGCCACACAGATGCTTTATGAAGGACTTAAAAGCTGATAGGGCTGGCAAGTACGAAACAAAGCAGATTGGTAAAGGTCTCTAAAACTGGATGACTAACTTAGTGTGACTCAAAGCTGGTAGTGCTTTGAACAGTCAGTTGGACCAGATGACCTCCAGAGGTAATCCCAACATGAATTATCCTACGACATTAAAGTAAAAAGCATACTAAAGAAATTAGTCTCCAGTGCCTCACTTTCCACACTGAGTTCTAACCAAAAGCCACCGGACTGGACATTGAGACACTGAGCCCAAGCTCCCAGGAGGATTAAATCATAGTACAGGAGGCTCACCTGGCTGTTGTCGCCCACCAACAGAACCTGAAAAGACAAGGGAAAAAAATTTACCACTACAAATTTACCACTGCATTAAAAAAAAATTACCACTACATTATTTTGTCAGCTCAGTATCAGCTTTATATTGCCTTCATATGTGACCTAAGTGCATATATTCTGGAAGGAAGCCCTGGATGGGTCAAGGAGGTGAAATACGGATGCCTACCACCCAGAGACTCCAGATGAGTAGCACCCACATGAGGTCTGGAGGAGCACAGGAGAACTTCCCATCATTAGCTAGACCATCTCCAAACCATCTGTCTTTTCCAAGGCTTTTGCCTCCACCTTAAGCTTTTCACTGCAAAGGGCCTGGCAGAGGCTCAGCCTGTTTATCTGAGGCAGTGCTAAATTGTTCTCAGAACCTGACCGAGAGGGTGCCAAAGAGGGAGATTAATTTCATTTCAGGAGTGAAGCACTTCTGGCCACCTCACAGCACAATGCTGCCCTCTGAATTCAGGTTTCAGATGTGGCAAAGATTTGATGAGGGCTTCTGCAGCCAGAGGCATACCAGGGGCACTGTCCAGTGGAGTAGTGCTTCAGAAGCTGGGTCAGATATGTTGGCAGCATAAGAAAAGGACTGCCCATCCATAATTAGTCCAGTATCCTCAGCTTACTGGACTCTAACTAGCCATCAATCAAAAAGATGTAGTACCTGTCCACAGGGTCATCCCAATCCTATGAGAGAGGGCTGGAGTTTCAAAGGAGACTCACCTCTAACATTCTTGCAGGCGAGTTCACACTCCTCTTCCCGTAAGTAATTATTCTTGTTGGGCTTGCAGCCACCAAAAGTGAACTCCTCACACTGCTGAAGGCTTGGGTTGTAGAACCAACGTGGAAAAGATCCCCGACACCAACCCACCTTCTTAGGGGTCAAACAATGTTCTACCAAGAAAGTTAACACAAAAGCCTCTGATTAGACAAGTCCTTTAGAAGACTTTGTCCTTGGCATATGTGAAGGCAAAGAAAGTCCTCCAAAAGACTTGTGTGAAAGATTTGTAAAATCTTGAGCAGCAACAAGGAGGAGAGCAGGGAAGCATGGAATGCATTTTTAGTATGAAAGGCAGGGTCACACCAAACTAGAAGGTGCCATATCCATAAAACAAAAGGAGGTGCTTCTCCACACAGCACATAGTGAAGCTGTGAAATTCCTTGCTTCAGGATGTTGTTGCTGTGCAAAGACTACATGAGGTCAAAAAGGGATTAATCCATGGTTATTAAACACAAAGACACCATCTTCTGCTTAAAAAAATATTCCATCTGCAAAATCCTTGGGGACTAGTCAAGCATAGTAGAGATATACTGATTGCATGTCAAGTTCTTGTACTCTTTCCAAAGTATCAACCTCTGGACACTGTTGAATGCAATGTACTGGAGTTTGGTCAGATCATTAGTGTCACTTGACATGACTGTTCTTGTATTTTTATGGTACCTGTGGTAGGAGGAGAAATCCCCTGCTTAGCTACTATTCAACCAAGAATTCCTTGCTCCTAATGCACTTACAATGCCGAACATTTTGATCATTAAACAAAAAAACCATAGAAATACATAAAGCGAGGGACATGTTGAATGTCTTGCATTCAAAGCTCCACCTATCCTGCAGCCTAAGAGATTTCACAGAAAAAAGCAGAGTCAACATGACCTTTCAGTTCTCCTGTTTTACACCCTTAGTTGCACCCCCGGCTTCAGACCCTCTGGTGTCACCAAGCAGACGGCAATGACAGGCAGAGCCTTGTGGGGGGGACGCAGATCATTGAAGGCCTCTTCTACTGCAAGAATATACCAAAACCCCAAAATAGACCACTATGAATGTGGAGACTTTCCACTACTGGTGCAGGCTTTTTCTGGAAATAGCTGGCATCCAAGCCTAGCCTCTTGGTTGTGCTCTTCTCCCATCTACCCCTTTTGAGAAGAGCACTTGATATGCCAGAGCAGCACCCAGGCTCAGGGACTCCAGCTAAACACCTGTGGGCTCAGGCTCACCTTCTGTCTGCTCAGAGCTCAGCACCATGATGGTGATGTTGGTGAAGTCTTGCTGTTGTGCAGTGTCTGTGACAGTAAGCTGAAAGACGTAAGTCCCCACCTGTAGATTGGAGATTTCTACCTGGTCTTCTTTGTGCTTCTGAGAATGCAAAAGAAAGGCTCATGAAGGAGAAAGTACGTCTAATGAAGGAGTAAGCAGAGTTAACAATACCATAAGCATAATTACATATTTTATATTTTGGGTCATTGTGAATGCACACGAGCAAAAAAACCTCTTTGGAGAGGATAGAAATACCTGTAGTTTTTACTGTCCTTTTTTCAACATAAAACCTATTTTGAATCATTTACTCAGTACATATGGAATAAGGTAGGTGTATTTAATTGTTTTGTCAGAATAGAAACCTCTGATATTATTGACACAAACTTTGTCTGTTATTTGCTTTAATGGGCCTTTATTTCTATGCTATCTCTGGTTTTGGTTAGGTTTCAAAAGAAAACAGCATTGCCATATACCATTTTAATGTAGTTAATACAGCATAATATTATGGGATTTTCCCCTGCCACCTCCCCGAAGTTGCTTTGGGTGGGCTAGGACAAAGGGAAAAGTAAAGGTACACTTGCTGACTTCCACAGACCCCTTAGTATTCTAGAGTTTGTCATTGCTGATGTTCAAAATCAGCTGTGGACCTGATGTATTCACTTGCTAATTCTTCCAGAATATGCCACTAGAACTCCATGTGAGCTCCAAGAGTTCCAAAGCATTTTGCACAAGCTTAATAGAAATAGTTTTCTCATCTAAAGCTGCAATTCACTTTTAACATCTATCAAATAGGCAGTGTTCGCACCTCAGAGATCTTGGATTCAGAAAGGAGACATGACCTCTGCTCCAGCTCAGATAAAATAAAAGGAAGAAACTACACTCTAAAGAGAGACAAAATCCAAGAAAAACCTCAGGAGAATAAAGCACAGCCTGAGACTGGATTATTCTGAGACAGAGGAGATGCACCACAGTGGAAAGAGTAAAACTCACTGCAGGCCTCTAACTGAACTAGAGGACCTTGGGACCAGAGGCAGCTCTTGCACTGAAGCTGCTGCCACTCAGCTGCTCTCACACAGACAGACCGGGTATTGCTCAGGGAGGTTTCAAACAGCATCCTGCACATGGACCCTGAGACCTGATAAGGCCAAGAAATGCCACTCCCAAGTCGTGTGCGAGATGGTGGGGGGAAACACAGGCAGTGCTCCATAGTTTTTGAGACCAGGCTAGTGGATTGACCAGCTTGAAGTTGAAGGACAAGGTGACCTCCAAGTCAGGGCTGTGACTGCCCAACCTATTGCAGACCACAGGTGACATTGAGCAAACTGCTTACTTCCTGCAGTTCCCTACCTTCATCTCCACAGACGGGTCACCAAGGATCTGTTTCCATTCATAGCTCACTATCCCTTGGTCATCCGTGCTCTCTGTGCCTCTCAGCATCACTGGCTCCCCTGGCTGTACCCTCATGTCCTTGACAGCACGGGCTACTGGAGGATGATCATCTGCAGAAGAAATGTAAAACAAGGCTTGAGTAAGAGGCTGAAGGGTCCAGTCTTTGTCCAGGACGGTAAGAGAGGTCAATTCTTCCAGGCAAAATCAATACTAACTTCAACTGCTGAAAGAAAAACACTTTTACACTCCTTGCAGTCTGAGCAAGCAGACTCCAGGCAGTCAGTACCATTACTACTGTCCTGACTAACTTAGTAACTGCACAACACACTCTAGCATTGTCTTTGAGCTAGTTGGCTCCCTGGCCACTTCTGTTCACAGGAACTACCACAAGAGGGTGGCCCTGTGAGTAAAGCCACTGCTTCTGACTGTTGGACCACATCCTCGCAAAAGAGCACAGAACAACCTCCACCACCCTTCACTTAGGGAGATGGCCTGATGTGGGTGTTGAAGAATATGGAACTGACTCTCATCATTCCTACTACCATCTCTAAACACTATGTTAATGTATTTAACCAGAGCTATGCAATGTCGGACTCGGATGGGAAATATCCCTCCTCCAGCTCATCTTCCACCTCATTCTCTGACAGTCATGCCTTTAAAAAAAGCACAAAAATGCCATTCATGGGGTTGTTATTTTTGTCCCACTTCATGTGTTACCAGCAACCTCCACAACCTACTAAACAGTTTTCCAGACTTCAAGTGCAAGAGATGAAAATTGATCCCTGCTCATGCCAGCAAGAACAGCCTATACAATGACACCATTGAGTCTGACTCATAACTTCTTTTGAGCTCAATGTCTCTGACCACAGGCTTCATGCACAGCTCAGCCCATAAAACTCCACCTGGTAGCGCCTGTACCAAGTCCAAGACAGTGTTCCAGTTCAATCTGAGTCTTTGTAAAGGCATCAACCATCATTTACAATCTAGATATAAATCACTCTGCCATTACACTGTTACATTAACTGTGACTGAAGAAGAGGATTAGTGTTCAAACCCCTTAGAAAATTACTCCATTAGCTGATTATTTTCACTGTTGCAGACTCACTCCTAATTTCCTATTTGAGTGTATTTAAATTCAGATACCAGCTGCTGACCCTTGCTGGAGCCTGCTGAAGAGACATTTAACACAAGGCAATATATACAAACAAACATGATATTCAAAACAGGCTACTCAGTTATTTTACAATTAAATTCAATAGAACAGAGGGCTTTGCAACACGCATCCCAGAGCAGTTACTGAAAATCCACCCAGAATCATCTATTTTCTGCCATCTTTTGCCAAATGAAGACACAGTCATTCTATCCTGGTCTTGCTCCCAACAGAAAATCTCAGAGGAAGCAACCCCCTCACCATGTTTACACGTTCGAGCACTGCGCTCAGCCCATCTGGCTGCAGAGGGAGGGTAAGTGTGTGCCAGTCCCCTGCAGCTGACTGCCCTCAGTCCTGGGCTGACGGGGCCGTGGTTTGACCTCATGAGGACAGGTCAGCCATTTCTAGTTTGTGGGGCTGCAGGGCTTCTGGTTACCTTTATCACACCATTCCGTGTGTTTCTCTGCAGTCTGATTTTATCTTTTACCGTTTCACGTAAATATTGTGTGGAAACAATACAGGAGCAAGCTCATATCGTTGAGCTTGATCCATCTACCAAAATAGGCAGAGGAGATCAGGCTGGACTGAACAAGGCCAGGAAGATGACACAAGCAGAGATGCTCATCCTGATGTCCTCTCATCTTTGGGTGAGGCACAGCTCCCTGCCACTCCTTCCTCAGGGTTGCATGCCAGAGTGATGGGTTCTATCTCAGTCAGGAATAAAGACTACTGAAAGACACCAAGCAGGACCAAGGGAGCCTGGCATCTCTTGGTTTTGAGCTCAGTCAGTAGGACAAATCAATGGAGTTTTGCTTTATTTTCATGTGGTCTTGCCATGAGAACATTCACAGGCAAATGGCATGACTAGAGCTGGCAATACCTTCCAAACCAAACAGCCCTACAATCACCTTGTACACAGCACTACAAGCTCTGGAAAGGGGACGCGTTCCTGCCACTCCTGCCAGGCAAACACCAGAAGCCTGTAGAAGAAAGGCAGCCTATTCCCTCCCAATCTTCTACCAGGGTGAGCCCAGTAGGTGAGTGAAATTGCACAAAGGAAAGACCACTTTTTCAACAACACAGAGGATCATCATTAACTCATGACTTCAAATCATAATTTTCCTTGACATTTTAAACAAAAAATTGCAGGTCAAGCAGTTACTTAGGGTTGTGGATTGCACAGTGAAGTACAAGCTCAGTTGTTCTGATCAATGGTCAGCAATTTCTCCAGATTACATCACTGATTAGCCAAACTGTATGACTCTCCCTACCTCCAGAAAAATAGTCAAGATTATTTCCCTATCTGTGGTGACTGTGAAAGAGGGATGCTCACTTGAAATTAAGAACTTCTTTTTCAGCTCTATCCATTTTCTCCTTAGGACGTCTAAAAGCTCAGTGACTTTGGAGTATATTTTTGCCACACTGACTATAAGAAGCCTTTCACGGCAACATAGCTGTTCTTCACCTGAGCTTCAGAACCAAGTGCTGGCGGAGCCAGAGAAGTATCAACAAACTGCTCATGGAAGGGAGATTTTCGGTTCAGTTTGTTTTGCTCTGAAAGTCTATTGGATAAATGAAAGTTACCTTTGCTATAATGCTCTTTTGACTATGGAAAGTTTCTGCTGTAAAACTCTGTAATTAATAGGGAGGTTTATGATGCTGTTATGTGGTCTGCTCTTTACTGTGAAGCATGTGCTCCTGGAATCATGTCATTAAGTGACAACTTTTGCTCCCATTTATAGACTACATCAGAAGGGGAAATCCAAAATGCTTGCATTACTCACAGTGTATTCATGCCCCAGCCTCTGGTTTTTGCTTTTTAAAAAATTTCATCTAGTTTAAAGGCTTATGCAGTCGGTGGTTTATCTGGCATCAGCTCTAATGAGTGAAGTTCAGCCAAAGTTGACAGAGGAACGGGAATTTAAAAGATAATAAATTCCTACAAGGACTGCAAAAGTAAGCATCTAGGTAGGGGGAGAGACCCCACTAGGGAAACTGCTACCTGAACCTGCTAGCACCAGTGAAGTCCTGTGCCAGAACGCACTTGCAAAGCGCCTAGTTTGGGGGGTTTCTTTTTTTGGAGCTCAGATATCAGCTCTTGCCCTTGAGATACAAATCTACAGAAAACCAGATTTCCTCCATTCCAGAGCTCATGCCGATATACCCTGAATAGTTGAGACTATAAAGCAATGCTTTAAAATACCTCAGAATGCTTTGAGGTTGTTGCTAAAAAGAGCTAGAAAGCTTTCTCGTGACTGAGGGGCTCTTACAGCCCACTATTGATTGCCTTTGCAGGAGCAGCTTGCAAAAGAGACAAATGTGGCTTGCACTGGGGACACCGAGACACTCAGAAGAGGAAGATGACACTGATGACAAAAGCCACTGCTTAAAGCCACTGATCAGGCTAAGAGCAGAGACAAGAACAGAAATGAGGCTGCCCGAATTCCAGCATCCATGAGACACACAGCCTCAGAGATTTCAAGTGACAGAAGGCAGCTGAGCCTACCTGCTGCAAAAGCATTTGGGCAGCAGTGTGGCTTTTCCCACAAATGCTAAAACTCTGCTCTTGCATTGCTCCCAGGGAAGTCATCCAGAAGTGATCAGCTTTCTCACCCATCCAGTACACTAGAAAATCCTCCATTTCAACAGGCAAAGCTAATGAGGGACGACATTCCTGCCACAGTGTTCATTTGCCTGAGGAGCAAGAGAGAGAAGAAAACAAGGCAATGCAACATAGTGCCTGGAGAAAGAGAAATACAAGCTCTTTTTTTAGGGCTTCATCCTGGCTGGGCAGCAAATATAGTTATGATAAAGCCATACAGTTTTCCAACAACTTATGCAGAGTCAAGCACCTCTCAGCCTTAAGTTTCTGGAGGTTTCTGTAATGGTTTGTAAAATATGCACACAGTAGGTTGTCTTAACCTCTCTGAAACAATAGAGTATGACTGAAGAGATTATATTTTCAGAATAATGTGATTCTGATGCCACCAGGTTCCCACTATCCTTTCTCATGCTGTGGGAAACCAGTCCTATTTGCTTTAGCAGGCAGAGGGAAATCCTCTCCCTCAGGTCTTTGTGCCATTTTAGTAAAGACCTGTTTGTTCCTCCAGTCTCTTTAGACTGGCACTCCAGAGACAAGACATGATGTACCCACTTCAGTAAACGCTGCATGACAAACAGTAATTTCAGAGCAAGTGGAGTGGAAGCTGCTCGTCACCCACTCTGATCAGGGAGACAAACCATATGGACCTCCAGGGCCCTTCCAGTACACATTAGATTGAATCTGTGGCATCCATACTGAAGGTGCAAATCCCTCTCTCCTGATCTGAACTGAGTGTTGGAGGATGAGCAGCTGGCTCGGGGCTGAACAGCATCAGTCAAGGGGAGACGTATCTTGGGATCCCAGCACTGCTCATTTTAGTTGCATTGTGCCACAGAATGAAAACAAGTGGGGGACCAAACACTTGAGAAGGGATGAGCTTCAGACTTGGGGAGATCTCTTTTTGGAATGCCTGAAAAATCTCTATCCACGGTGAGACAGAGGCAGACACATCCGGAAGCCTGCGGTACCCCAGCACTTCCCATCTCCCACTCACGAACCTAAATTCAGTAAGTGGAGGGGAGTCGTTACAAAGCATTTCATAACCACCACAAAAGGTTCCGTTCAAGAAATGGACAAGGGTTCAGAGAGGTTATTTTCCAGTTTCACACCCAAAACTGGTTTGCCTAGACCAGAATAAACTCAGGCTGGTTACTTAAACACTGGGCTCCATTATTACCAATAAAGTGCGTGGTGAGCCTGCCCCTCCCGAATGAGCCAGGCAGAAAACTCGCACCAAAGTTCAGGCTGGGGAATCATTTAAGATCATTCCTTTTAACAATAACATCAGAGACTTCAGGCTGTATGTTAGCTAGAACAGGCAAGAGATGGTTTATCGACAGTTTATAAAGAACTGAAAATATGCTCAGATGATGTGCAGAAACCAGATTTCAGCTGTATTTATTGTTGCCTGTAGCCACAGGTTTTTCTGAAGTTGAAACACCATAAGAGTGGCCACAGTGGGTTAGAGCATGGGTACCCCTGTCCCTCTGTTCAGCTGGAAATAGTCTTACTGTGGATGCTTGAGCAAGAGCAAGAACAGTGCAAGCATACACAGCACTCCCCCAGCTTTCAGCTACTTCCATCAGGCTTCAGAAACACTCCAAGATTAAATTGCCGATTCACAGAATCACAGAATATTCTGAGTTGGAAGGGACCCACAAGGATCATTGAGTCCAACTCTTAACACTGTCTCCCTGGCAGGAATTGAACCCGGGTCTCCCACACGCCAGGTGGGGACACTTACCACTGTACTAAAGTGGATTCAGCAGCCCCCAGAGGAGAACTTGCTTCAAACCTCTTAATTCAGCCTGCCTGCTCCCNTCAGCAGCCCCCAGAGGAGAACTTGCTTTTAAGTGTTACAGTGTCCTCCTGAACATATTCAAAACTCTTAATTCAGCCTGCCTGCTCCTTCTATTAGTAGCGTGGGTCTTGCAATGTGTGACTTTTTGGTTTAAGGTTACTGGAATCCCTAAAGGGGTATTTCACTATTCATGAGAAAAAACATGCTTTTAATCCTCATTATTGCAGGTGGTAAATGAAGATTGCCATAGGCAAAGGCTCCTAGGACTCCTGACAGCACCACATACTAGAAAGGAATGGACGATAAAGCAGCAGATAAACTTCCTGCAGACCCTTAGAGCCAGTCTCTGGAGGCTGACAATAACCTGGACTGCTGAATAGCCACAGAATTCCACATCTGAATAGTAATACAGTGCAACAGCAAGAAAATAACACAATTTTGTCTCTAGTCCAAAACCTGGGCCAAGTTTTTTTGCCTATAAACATTTGGGAGGAAAACCTGACATGCCATAAGCAGCTTCCTTAATGCTTGTTTCACTTGGCCTCTTGAAGCACCCTCAAAAGGTTCAGAAGCAAAAATGCTATAGGGCTTCCTCATGCTGCCAGGCAGATATGCTCAGTGCCCAGAGGCTCCTTCATCTGACCTCCCGCACCTGAGCTATTGTGCCCTTCTTTCCCCCTCACGGAGAACTAGGCATCCACCTTCCTGCCCAGACAAGCCCATTCCTCCTGTATGAACCCAATTCTGATATCATGGCTGGAGGAGCTTGAGATCTTGGTTTTGTTTTTTCGGGTTTGTATGTGAACCAAAATGGAGATCTGCATTCTTAAGTGTCTCATCAACTGCTGTGTAGAGGAGGGCACAGATGATTTAACTGTTGTTATTATTTGCTATTCCTCCAGTAAAATAACCCCCTTCATCTCTTTCCCTGCCACCCTCTGATGTCATTCAAGGTGATTCAGCATCGGTTAAAGACAATGCCTAAAAAATTCAGGAGAGGAAGGAAATGTGTTTCCCATCAAAGTACAGCATGAACATTGCAGCTTGATCCAAATACACAGTAGCAAGATGTCCAGTGTCTGTCACTACAGCTGGAGATCTGCCTGGCACCTGCTGAGAGTCAAACACAGGGTGTAGAAGAGACTGAGCCCTTCCTACACCTGCAGCAGTATCATGGCGCAAGCCCCACATGAGCGAGGAGGGGCATGCCCGCCTCAGCAGGCACAGTAACCTGAACTGCATTTCTGGCATGTTTTTCACTTCTCACTGATAAGTCCTCCTGGATCTTCCTGCTCCACCACAGCCATCCCAGCATCTGTGAAAGGAGAGTTAAGTTTTGCAAGGCAGCACCTGCATGTTGGTAGCCAAGATGCTGCAGCTCGGTGCTCTATGTTGGCAAACACATCACTGCTGGTCACACAGAGAGGTTGGTGACTCAGGGACACTAAAGACCCACACACATGCAAGGCCAGGCCCTGGAACCAGCAAAGGTAGGAGGGGTTTGCAATCTCCTTGTATGCAGCACTGGTCCACAGAGATGAAGAGACTGAATTGCTCAAGAGTAGATTGTATTTTAATTTAAACTTGTGAAATCAGGATGTACTGGAGATGATGCATTCCCTTTTCCTCCTACAACAAAGCACACAGGAGTTCAGATAGCTGCCAGTATGCCACCTCCAGACCTGGTTATGTGGCCTTCAATTCCTCCCTAACTGCAGCTCCCGTGGAAAGGATTTTGAGTCTGGAATGGAGACACAGGAGAACTACTGCAACAGCAAGGCAAAATTACCAGAAGGTCCTAACATCCATGTGGGAAGCCACTAGTACAGACAGAGGACAGAAGGGCCACTTCTGCCACACTGCTGTTCAAACACCCAAGGACTGCTCCAGAGAAGTTGGGCCCTACTCTCACAACCCCACACTGCTACTCACGATGAAGTGGTCACTGTGGGTTTGGTGCAATTTCCCAGCTCCAGCACCCACAAGACTCACAGGCTAGCACATCCCAGCAGAACATTAAAGACCTATTCAGCTCACATCATCAAGCCCAAGGTATTGGGCCAACCTAGATGCTTCCCTTGTCATCTTCACAGATTCTTTCCTTCCCACAGGTGGGCTGGGAGGGGGTGTGAGGAGGATTACTCGTACAGATATCCCCTAAGAGCCCTGCCCAGGGATCAACAGAAAATAAACCAGTTATGGTTGCCAAAGACCCAGGCAGGCTAGAGACACCCTAGCCTTGTTTGCTTCAGCCAAAACATGGAAGAAAGAGGCAAAAGGAGGAACTGCTGCATTCTCAGATTTACTAAACACACTGAAATTCTTTGGGGACAGCACAATATGTGGCAAGTGGCCAGTCTGATTAGTCAGTTTTCCACTTCATTTTCTATGTCCTGGTGCAATCTTTCAGAGCAGGGAAACAGGGACTGGGGCAGAGAAACCCACTTCCAATGGGGAAACTTTCTCATGAACCTCCCCCAGCTGCTCCCCTACTTCTCCCAGCAGCAGGGACCAACCCCAACAAGCAGAGCTATATTGAGTGACCTCACCATTCAGGCTGCTGCTAAAGGTAAGTGGATTGCATCCTGCCTTCAGCCCCTGAGCAACTGAGATTAATGCAGCCCTCTAAAAGCCAGGGATGTGCACATTTTCAGAGGATTTCACTTTCCAACCTCAAAGGCCTGGGGGAGGGAGAAGAAAAACAATACCTTTTTCTTCACATTGTCATGTAGCAAAACCTCAGACTGCACCCTTCATCTGCTTCAAATAGGCTAAGGAACGATTCCCTCTCCATTTACTCACAGGATAACTGAGGCACAGATCTTAAATGAGTATCAAGGTCAGAGAAAACCTTTGTGGCAGAGGAATATACAGAAACACCATCTTTAGCATCACTTTACCGCGACTGTTTGGCAGCACTGCTGCACAAATGGTGGCTGAAGGAGCTGGCACCAGTGGCCATTAATGCTCTTCCAGACCAGGTTTGCAGGAATCCATTATAGGCACCTTACCACTAGATCTGTGATTCTGCATTGCCAGGTAGGAATCGTACACGTCCTTCTTCAAGAAGTTGAGAAAGCCTATCTTCCTGGCAAACCTGCAGACGAAAGCCTGCTCATAGAGGCAGTTGAGGAGAAAGCAGCCTTGGATGTGGTCTTCCTCCGTGCCCCGGCCCTGCTCCACGAGAGCCAGGTTACAAGCGGGGTCCTTACAGCAGGCTCTCATGCAGTCCCTGCTCCGATGGACCATGGGGGACGACAAGAAGGTGGCTCCGTTCTGGACGGAGGCATCTGTATCCAGCACCCAGTCTGGCAGTCCTGCCGTGAATTCCTCCAGGCACATTTCACCGAAGGACTTCTCCTTCTGCCCTTCGCTGAAATCCAGCGCCAGCACCAAGCACATCCACGATACAAACCACGGACCCGGACTCCCTCTGGCCATCTTGGCGCCCCGACTCTCACTGTCTTGAGACTTTAATCCTTTCCTAAAGGAAGGGAGAAGACAGATGAGGCTAAGAGGGACGGTGTTCAAGTGCATGTCACCCCGGGGCGAGGGGGGAGCCGGAGCACAGCCGAGGCCGCGCTCTGGATTCCGGCTCGCCCCTGGGGTAGCCAGTGTGTCTCCCGACCCTGCAACTCATCCCCAGGCATGTGCTCTCAGTCCCCCAGCTGGGCGGTCTCCGGGAAAACTGGTGCTGGGAGCGGGGTGTCCCCCCTCGTCCCGTTGTACCTTCGCCCCCCAGGTGCGCCCTCGGTTGCGTTCAGCGGAGACAAAGGCACGGCGACTGGAGGAAGTGAAAACCAACTCTCCCAGAGCCACGGAGAAGGAAAAAAAACCACAACCAAGTCACTCCCCTGCGGAGCGAGTTGCGTAAGAGGAAGGGGAGGAGAGACAAGGTGATACGATCTTTCATTCCTGCGGGAGCGGAGCTGGGGGCGGTTCTCTGCCCTCCGCAGGTGCGAAGTTAGGCGCTCTAGATGAGCGTCCCACCGGGTGGATGCCCGCTGAATCCGCGTGCAAAGGATGCTTCTAAGGAACTGAAAGCCGGGAAGCAGGAGGACTATGTCCTGTGGCAGTCGCCCTTGTGCTCTGCTGTGGCCAATGGCACGGAGCACCATTAGCTCGGGTCTTGCTAACTTGAATGACCCAACCTTGCGGCCCTGTCCGCAGCGCCCGCAGCCGTTGTTGCTACGAGGGATTTCATGCTCAGTGCAGGCATCTCGAAATCATTAATTCTCTGATCTGAGGGCGCAATATTCCTTTTGAGTGAAAGCACTTGGGATCATATTTGGAGGCTGCCCACATGACGGGAACTCTGCCACTGCAACAGTGAAAAATCGCCCCCCACTGATGACCAACGTTTCACTATTCTCCTCAATCTCACGGTCCATTTATAGTGCCCTTGCCTTGCAGGACAGCCTGTTTGGAGTCACAGGACCACAAAAGCAGCCTGTTCATGTATTTTCCCCTTCGCTGCTTGTACTTGGAGATCCATGATCAAATTCCTCTCCTCTACAGATACACCCATGTCATCCACCCCCTCTGTCTGTAAACGATCCTAAAGCTCGTGGGCAAACAGTTCTTATCCCTCTGCCATTTTCCTTAGGAAAGCAGGGAATGCTGGTAATTTGCTTGGACATTGTTTGTAATGAAATATTTTATCAATTAACAACCAGAAATGTGAAATGGCATTGTGTGGTATGTCTTTGAAAAGAAATGAGGAGCACCAGCTATGCATCAAACAAGAGTTGGCTTTGGAGACCACTCTGGTGTCCAGCATTTCAGTTCTTGCTGCTTCCTTCTGTACCTCTGATCCAGCCTCATGTATCCTCACAGGACTTATTTACATGTTACATGTTTCCCACCTCCTGGATGTCACAAACACCATGGGAACATAATATTGTGGGAATATTTTTCAATACCTTTCATGACTTTCTATGAGAAAAGTTCTAAGAAAATACTTTCTATGACTTGATGCTGACATTTTTGTATAGTTCTGATTTCTGTTTGGAAAAGGGAATTGCTTTGATCTAGCTGTGGTAAGGTATAAAAAAAAATGGGGAAAGCCTAACTCATGTAAGTGGATAGTAGGAAATGTGCAAGTCTGCAAAGCAGAGAGATATTTGTTTTCCTTATTGGCTTTATGAATCTTTGTCAGAAGCAGTGTGGATGCTTCTCACTCCACACTCAGTCCCCATCTCTGTAACAGGTCTTTTGGACCTGCCTGCAGACTGTGCAAACAGTAAAGAGGGAGTTGACCTTACTGTCATAAACATCTTCTAAATACATGCAGGTGAAAGAAAAGTTACAAGAAGGTTGCCTTCTTCTTGTGTTCTGCACTGGGATGGATCTGCTGGGGGGGGTCTCTCTTGTATTTAATCCAGAGGAGATTTTTCCTGGATAAATATTCAAAGGCTCCCTTGTGGAGCCAGGTGAGGCTCAGTGCAGTTTCTCTGCAGGAAGCAGAGAGCTCAGGGAGCAGTGGGTCCCATGGCAAACCAGCCATTGACATTCACTCTGGCAGAATTGGGCCTGAACAGTCTGGTTTGGTATTTTTGTCTCACTGGCAATAACCTAATCTACCTCAGCAGTAGAGCTGTGTTACAAAATTTGTCAAGGTTTCCTGCAAATGTGAAGGACACGACATCTCTTCTGCTTGTGCCAAGTAACGTAACTCATACAAGATCAGAGCTGGGAGGATTCCTTGATTGGCATCTCTAGTGTGTGTGTGTTTCCCCCTGCTGCCTTTTTTTTTTAACATTCATGAAAGGATGAGTCTTTTCATAAGATGATCAAGCCTAGCCTTCAGAGTAGAGGGTTTTAATAGCTTTTGGTCTCAGCAGAAAGCTGTGCTCATGTTCTGCTGCAAGGTTTTCTACATCTCATAAGATCTAAAGACATCTATAAACATCTTTATAGTTACTTTATTTTCAGTTTTATTCAGTATATTTAGTAACTGGAGCACAGTTTCTAAATATACCCATTCCTTCTGGAGGGATTCAGTACATAACTAAAATTTTAATTGCGATTAGCCCTAATGTTAAGGACTTCTACTAGGAAATAGCTGTTGCAGCAGCTTTTCTCCCAACTTGGTAACTCAATTTTTGCTCTTCTAACCTAGAAATCTCATTGTAGACCTCATCTTATACAAAATGAATAAATTCCCACGACTTCAGCTGAGATGTGTGTTATTCATATTAGCGTGAAGGGAATGTAGGGTGTGTGATTTTATAACTTGGGAGTGTTTTTAAGGGGTCCTGAAACGGTGAGTCATTGTTAACTTTTGTCTGCCTTTGGAGTGTCTGCTCTCAGTCTGGTAATAACTTTTCAGGAGATGACTCAGAGGGGTAAACTACACCATAGTTTAATATTTGACTAAGATTAAAAGAGCTCTTTGACACGCGTGGCTTGTGACAAACTTGGTGCATCACCCGCCTTCTTTCAATGTGTTCGCTCTTGAGACTCCAGCATCCGATGGCAACTGGATGCCCACCTTCCAGAAGGAAGTGACTCCAACAGGCAGAAAAATAAGGAAGAATTGGTTCAGGTTCCCTTTTGCCACACTGTGCAGCCCAGCTCCCTGGCATTAGCACCCACAGTGACTACTTCACAGCAGTTTGTCCCACTGGCTGCTGCAGACAAATCTATTCTTGTGTTTTACCTGGGAACCACTCCATGTATAATTAACGCTTGGAAGACAAGTTTGCTTGCTTGCTTGCTTGTTTTGTTGTATTTGCCTCAGGCTAAATGTCCTGGTGTGGATTAGGGGTCAGACCTAGATGCAAGTGATCGGCACAAAAATGTGGCCTAGGAAGGAGACAGGAAGGGATCTCATCAGGCTATGACTAATCACTGGTCCTGTGGAACAAAGCAAGAGAAGGGATGACAGGCTGCTGAGTCCTCATCAGACCCGTTCCCATTGCATCAAGGATAGCTTCGGGGAAGGGAGTTACAATGGGTATATATTGTTTTTGTGGGGAAGTTCTTGTCTACAGTCCTGCATGGAACTGGCTTTTATTTTAATGTTGCTGGTCAAGGGCAGGAGCACTGGGAAGGGCAAAAGGAGAAACAGTGTCTAGAGTGGTTACACTGAGAAAGCATCTGCATTTTTTTCCTGTCTGTGCCAGGCTTTTACAAGGAGATAGGTATGGAAATGTGAAGCAAAGAACCTTCAATTTGCATGAACTAGAATAAACTTACATTTCCCACTGAAGTACCCACAGGCAACTTGAGCTGTTTTTTTGCAGCAGCTTTGAATGGAATAGGATCGTCTATGGGGTTCCTCATGGCCTCTCCTTTTCCATCACTCCCTACAATGACTGCATCCCACAAAAACAACAGGACAGCTGTCAGTGCCTCCTGGGAAGGTCTGCTCTCCCGTCTCTTTGTAGATGGTGACTTCCCTGCTGATGTGAGCAGTACAGTCCCCACAAATGTAACTGCACCCTTTCAGGGAGATCAGGTTATAATAAACTTCTTGGTACATGAGCCTCTGTAAGCCTGAAATGTTGAAAGCAGGCTAGAAAAGAAAGAAGATCGCCTTCAACTATTCATCCAGTGCTTTTCTTGTCTCTAACTCTACCATTCAAAGATTTGCTGAAACCTCTGTGCCACATGAAAACACTGATCGTGCTATCAGTGCCTTTCTGAAGGGAAACACCAGAACAGTACATGAAGGAGAGCAAGAAAACAACATGGGCAGGTTTTCAAAGATCCCCAAGTAACCCATGTGGCATCTAATTCATATTGTCAACTTCACCTAAGTATTCAAGGAGAAGTGAGGGCTTTTTCCTCAGTGGAGATGCCTGTGCATGCCACTACCTACAGGATATCTGAGGATGAATCAATAAGGACAATTACTTTCCTAAATAAGGAGAGGGTATAGAGTTTGCTACTCCTCTGGTGTGCCAAAGCTGTGGGTAAAACTATTTCTAGTTTTCCCTTCTCAGCTGTTAATGAGTCATTAACTTTTGCACTTCACTTGACTGCCAGTAAGGGAGGCCTGAGGGAGGGCAGGTGGGCCAACCTCTCTATTTTCTGAGGCAGTACCAAGTAGTGCAATTTGGGTTGATCAGTCAAATAATAAATTGTGAAATGTTTTGCCCTGTTACTCATCATTCTTCACTCTCAGTGCCATTTTATTGCCTTATGAAAGGTGACCGTTGAGGGAAAGGAGTAAATCTGATTACTGACATCAAATTGAAGAATATATAGGATCCTTTTTATGTGTCAGTGGGAAGGTAGTAGTGCTTCTCAGGTGAGAGATGGGGACTGTGTGAGCTAGAAATCCCTGTCTGCTTCTTTAAGTCTCCAGGAGCTGATGACGAGAGATCATGCACTCTCCCTCTTCTTGGTAGAACTCTAGGGCAATGGTGCAATATTTTTAGTTTCCATATTCCCATAGAAACACTGAAAAGTGAGGGAAGTGGATGATGGACATCAAGACGCTGGATGTACTTGGGTTGCTCACTCAAGGTTCTGGATTCTTTAAATCTCCAGTCCTGGTGTGATTTTCTGATCTGCACTTTTTTTCTGTGCCTGTTCCTGCTCACAGGAAGATGCAGAACCTCTTTACCTTGTGGTGTCACTGTAGTATTGATACAGTCACCTCTACTGGCTTCCCTGATTTAATTTGTGTTAACTGTCATGTTTGCAACCACAGAGAAAGTGATTATTTTCTAAAGCAGGTAGAGTGGCTTCTGCTGTCTTGAAGGGAAATGTTCCTCTTTAGGCTGGGACTCAAAACAAAGGGGCTGACCTGGTTCTCTGGAAAGATGAGCAGGGGCTCTGCTGAATTATTAAGTGGACACTACTGTCATCAGCTCACGGAGAAAGAAAAGCACCAGTTTATGTCACAGGTGTGGGATGGAGATTACTAGCTTCAAGAACAGAGGAATGTAACTAGATCTGATGCATGCCCTTGGATTCTCTGCTGCCTGGATCAATGTCACAGCTGCCTGGTTTGTTGGGCCTCTCTGGCACAAAAGTCCAACTCCTCAGTGCTGAATCCTGCTCCTTAAGAGGCACCTCACTCTTAAGGCAGGCCTGGAAGAACAGCAAACCCAGGTCACACATATGGAAACTGAGGCACAGTAATTCTGTCTAACAACTCAAATGTCTTGGCCACATTTAAACCCTCTTTATACACCAACATAAATGATATGTGGATTTGCAGAGGTCATGATCACAAGCAGCTGTTACAGGAGGCCCACAGCTCTTCTGAAAAAACAGGTTGTCTGTTTAGATGACTCTGTTGTCCGTGTATATGTGTTCACTCCAGAAGTTTTGGTTAAGGTTGTATGTCCAAGGCTATAGGGAAAGATAATTAGGTTGAAAACAAGATCGTATCTCCCAGACGTGCCTGAGATCTCTGAGATCCTCCCACTGTGCATGTCCATACAAAATGGTGAATGTCCTTCTGTGTCTTTGGCCATGTGGATCTGCTGTGATGTGTGGAAAGAACAGGATAGGGTGTGGCACTGTGAAGAGACTCCTCCAGCTGCTTCTTGTTAGATGGCAGCTGGCACTTAACAGCACTTGGCAGGTGGCTGGTGCACTCATAGGAGATGCTGCCTCATTGAAGGGGACAATGTGTCTTACTCTGAATGAGGTACCCAGTCCTGTTCCTGCAAGAACTCCTACCACACCCTAAAGGACTGATCTTGCACTGGTTTTGCTACTTCCTCTTGCTTTAATTATAGATTGAAATAGTTTATTACTGGAGGAGGCCTACTTTATCACAAAACATTTATTTCTATATTGCCACTGTCTTGTTACACAGAATTCATGACTAAGCTGATATAAATCAAAGCAGTATGATGAACATCCTGTAATCTGGCCCATTTTGGCTTACAGCTTTCCTGAGGGGGCCTCTGACATTACCCTCTGAATGTCTCATTCAGTTGTAGGGTGACTGATAGAGCAGCACAAGAGTACAAGGGGCTGTTTGTTATTTTGTCAATAAGAGTACAGGTGGTGGGGTGACTGCCAGTGGACCTTTTCCGATGCGGTATTGCAGTGCATTGCTCATGCTCAATGAGGTTACAATTCAACAGTGTCTCAAGCTCAGGTTATATTGCCTTTTCCCTCTTCCTCACAGCTCTCCGGTGTCTTCTGGATCCTTTGCTTCATAAATTCAACCATGCTGGCAGAAAGTTAACAGGGCAAACCCCATTTCTCAAGTAGAGTCTAACTAAGCTGTTCAATGGAGAGCACCAGAGTCAGCACAGGGGTTGGAGGAAAGGGTCAATTTCCCTGTGAGCCCTTCACCACTGCAAATATTTGGAATGACTCAGTCATGACAGGCAACTTCTCTTGTAAGTCTGGTTCTCTTTCTCTGGTCTTAATGCTAGCCTCTCTGCAGTTCCTTGGGACCAAAAAAATATAGGTTGTTTTTCTGTATTTTCCCCTTTTAGGTATGTCTGTCCTTGAGCACCAAAATAGAGCACTTCTATTTGGAGACAGGAACTTGTCACCTGACAGTGTGTGTCCTTTGGCCCAGAGTTACCTTGTGAAAATCTGCCCATGTTGGGCCATATTAACCTTTGAAAAGTCAATAGTCATAAATGCATTATAAGATGTTCAATGCATTTTGCAAGGTTTCCAACAGTTAAGAATCTCTAAAGAATCTGCACTCACTGAGGGTGCACTGGGCCTCTAACAACACAGATTTTTTTGTCTAAATAAGACAGTTTTAGGAGTGAAATTAGAGGGAGGATACAGCAAGGAGCAAGGAAAAATGGGTAAAACTGCTTAAATAGCTAAGAGTTGTGTTCTGAACATGAGTTTTAGGCTGCCTAAAATCAGAGGCGATACCAGTTTCAGGTTTACTTTAATGCGTATTTGTCACTAATGTGATAGCAAGTTTCAGAATCAGCATTTTTCTCAGTAGAAAGGTGAGAATTTTTTTTTTTTTTTGCTTACATTAAGGATGAAAAGAAGTGCTATAATAGCCCTGCTCCTTTTTCTATCACCCTGTGTACAAAATGTTGCTGGCTGACTGTACTACCATCCCTCTGGGGATAGAACTGTGGCAGAGAGACTGAGTAAGACTTCCAGAGGAGACTAGCCCCCCTGCAGACTGTCTTATGCTGCCTGGCAGTAGCTATCAGTGGGAAAATTACTCTTCCTCTGATTTATCTAGCTCTTGGTCTCCAAACTGGAAATACCTTGGCTGTCAGGAGCAGCAGAGGCTTACTTGCTTTTTCCACATGAACCATGAGGCTGGGGATGTTTGATCTGCTTCATGTTGGAGGGTCTCAGCTGATTTGAATGGTGAGTAGGGCAACTCCCTGAGCAGGTTGCCAGAGGGCTCTGGAAACAGATGAATGAAGAGGTGTGGCAGCATCTGGAGGGACCATTGGAGGGACCAATTTCACAGGTACTGAATATACAATTTATACAATTTCACAGGTTATTCTGAGTTGGAAGGGACCCACAGGATCATCCAGTCCAACTCCCAAGCAAACGCCCACCACAGGTATACCAGTGTCCTGGCGTCCTGGTATTTTTTTTTCCTCTGAACAGAAATACAGCCTGATTTCTGTTCCCCTGAGCTGCACTGCTCACATGTATCCTTCTAAATGGTATAGGGCAATAATGCTGCAGACCTTTAACCTATCTTCCAGTTAGAAAAAACTGTAAACCAAGCAATATATAGTCTGATAACAGTTTATGATGCTTCAGCAGGTGAACCTGTTTACCATGAATACTATTCTATGGTAAAGAGATGGTGCTATATCCTGAGACAGGCTTTCCCCTGCAGTGTAATCATGCCAAATACTGTGCTTTTTTCTCATAAAAGCACAGATATTTTCTTTTATTCCAGAAGCTCCTTGCTCAAATGATCTCAAATTCAGGCCACTGGAATTTCTACAGAATTTTTTGAGAAAGTTGAAATAAATTCACAGAATGTAGAACAATGTAAAATGGAAGTGTTGAGCTCAAGTTTGGGTTGCAGTATAATTTCCTGACCTACTACTGCAAAGTAGTGGATGTAGCCACCTGACTCCAAACCACTGTGCTAGGTCCACTGCTTTAGCTGGAAAATGCCAAATACACCATTTCAATGGGAGCTAAACCCTGCAGCTGCAGGCAAAGTAGTTTACAGAGTTGAGCACAAACTGCAGCAGGATTCAATGCATTATGTATGGATCAGCCATCTGGAATTCCACATGCATATAAGTTATGCCTGTAGGAAAACAGTAATTTAAAACCTCCTTCTTCCCTGCCTCTTGGAGCTGACTTACGTTAAATATTAACAAACTTGGTTCATCAATTCCCTGGTTCACTTGGCTTCTTTTAACAACAGATGTTATTACAACAACAGCTCTGCCTGCCTCCCTGCTCCTGTCAGCATAGCCAGTGGTGAAACCCAAGAATGCAGCTGTAACTCTGCCCGTAGAACCTGGCTGCTGCCCCAGCCCTGTAGTCACCCTCAACTTTCTCCCTGAGATCACCAATGCATCCCACCTTTGGCATCTGTGAGTAGCTTGTGCTGAATGATACTAGTTGCAGAGAGGCTTTGGTTAAAAGAGACAGAGAAAAGGTGTGAGGGAACCTCTGAGAAGGTGAGTTCCTGTTGTCAGAGGAGGAAGCAGTGAGCATGGCCAGCAACCCCAGTGCACTGCCCCGGGTGACCTTCCAGACGCCGGAGAAACCTGGGGAGGAATCATCACACAAGAAGCTGGGCAAGTTGACCATAAAGTACAACCGCAAGGACCTGCAGCGCTGGCTAGACCTGGAGGAATGGATTAATGCTCAGCTACAGGAGTTGTACCAATGCCGGGTGAGTAGCTGGGGCAAATCAGCTTGTCAGGTGAATGGGCCTAGAGGCCCTGTGTGCTGGGACAGAGGTTTGCTTTCTCTGCCTCACTGGAAGTAGTTTCTCATCTTCAGTCATCAGTAGGTATCTCTGCCCCCTACTGCAGCCCTCTCTCTGACTGGTGTGTTGGCAGACAGAGAAGCTTGCACCGATACAATCCAACGAGCTTTAAACTGCCTGGTGCTGCAGCCACTGAGGGGATGTAGCTATTACTCAGCAGGAGTAGCAGGACCTAGAGAGAGGTATAAACCTAGGATGATTCTTGTTGCTGAACTCCATGCGGTGAGTGGCTTTGCTGTGAGCAATATTTAAGCTAGCTGGGTTAGAGTTATCAGTGCATCCCTGTTCCTTTTTGACACAACAGTGAGGCTCTACCTGCTGTTTAAATGAGACACACTGGATGATGCTCTCTACCAGTAGCTGCAGAGTCTGGACAGACTACTGGCAGAAGGACAAGAAAGGGAAAAAAACCCCTGTGCTCAAATGTAGAGATCTTATGCCTTCCTCTTCACAAATCCCCTGAGCTGTCTTCCTTGCCTGAGCTTCCCTTTGCAACAGAAACAGTCCCTCCTAAATTCTTTCCGCATACCTGAAAGTTGTCCCACTAAGAAAGATCCAGGAGTGCCTAGGTCCAGCACCTGAATGGTGCAGGTCTTTACTTCAGCTGTTGCAGGATGCATGACATTTTTTCATCAGGTTAGTGTGACATTCAAGTCAAGTTCCAGCACTGGCTGGGTACACTCAAATTTTAACCTTGTACTATTGCTTCTGTGCATACACTGTGCTTGGATAGCTTTCATGCTGGGTGCTTTCAGAAGTGATATGGTTTTCCATGTTTGAGATAAACCTTTGGAGTGTGGTACAGCAAAAGGTGAAAGGACTTTCTACGTTGTACATCACAGTCATAAACCCATTTAAACAGCATGACTTTACTCTGCGGGGCAATGGCTGATACAGTAAAAGAACATAACTTTCTTGATTCACAGCCCAGTTCATCTTCAATGGAAGGCACAGATGGATTTAACAAATTGTGTAAAACAGCTTATTCATGTCGTGGGTGGGGATTAAGTAAATGAACTGCCAAGGCCTTTCTATCGTGCTTTCTGTATTTGCACCCCAGCACAGCATTAAGCACATTCAAGGAAAAAGGAGTTGATGATTGCTTAGAGCCATCTGCTCTGAGCATCAGCAGTTTCAAATTGCAATCAAGAGTGCAAGTGGACATGTTAGAATGGTCCAGGAAAGACGTTTTTGTGCTATAGGCCATGATGGTAATGAGAAGCTTTTGTCTGCCCAGGCTGATTTTCTGGGTCTGAGAGCCATAGAACAATGTCAGGTCCACAGCTGAAGAGCCAAACTTCAGGAACTGTCTCTCAGGCTGTCTTTATTATTATTGTTGCTGTTGTTTTTTACTATTATAATTATGTATTATCATAATTTTCTGTGTGACTGTTTCCTATTTGATATTTGCAGGAGTGTACCAGATTTTCATGCTATGTTGGGAGATAAAAATAGTTCATTTCTGTTTTAATTTATGCCATGTGCAAGGAACAGGCAACAGAAAATAATTATGGAGAAAAAGGTCCTTCATTCTGCTGCAAATGCTTGGCTTCTCTGAAAATAAGTATACATATTAATGCTTCTGTTAAATAACATTCTTAGACTTCCCAAACATAGCTTGTTTAGCAAAAATGACTAATCTCTTCAGCTTAGTTGTGAATTTCCAGTTGTTTTCTAAAGTTCATAAAATGATAGTAATAAATTCTCAGCTGTATCTTAGGCCTCCCAGAAATGCATTCTGAAACATTATATAGTGTACACAGGAGCAGATGTTATCACCAGACCCAGTCAGACTGGCAAAATTCAGTATGTCTGCAAAGTGCTAGTGGTAGAAGGCTGTTGAAAATTGTGACAGAGACAATATTGCTTCCTAACCATGCCTGCATGGGCATTTAAGGGACTGTCCCTGGGGTTGGTAGATCAGTTCAGAGTGCCCTTTCTCTGACTTGTTGAGATTTGCCAGATTTAAGCGAAGGGAAAGGTCTTGCCCTTTGCAGAATTACTGCAGTTTTAAAAAGTTTCTGAAACTTTTTTTGAGACAGATGAGAAGCAAGATGGGGCTCTCTATGTGCTACTCTTACTTGCTGAAGTCTAGAGAGGTAAACCTTTACACTTGTAAAGGTGTGAGAAAAACAAGTCAGCTTACATTATCACTTCTGATGTTATGAGCTGTTTACTGTCATCAGAGTAGCTGCCTAAAGGGGAGATTTTTTTCTCCTACCACAATATGCCAGCAGGCACACGTGAGAAACCCACCCGTGCCCTTACAGGAACAGATTGCTAGTGGATTGCCTTTGCTAGCACCTCTCCAGCACAACAGATTTTCCTACTTCCTGGTGTATTCAGGCCAGCCTGAGGGATTGGCTACCAGGAACTACCTAACATGATGTTGTGCCAGGTCAGAGACTGATAATAGGTTACAACAGGGGGTTACATATGATCTTTTCAAATAGATATATGTGCCACTGTAAATTGCATAATGCTTGAGCATTGTAATGGTAGGAAAAGATGAAGAAGACTTCAGGATGTCTGGCTCTAGCCGACACCACAAAGTGGCTGCAATCTGTGCCCTCTTTATAAGAACCTCCTTATTTTGAGATGATTTACATCTTAACTTCAATTTTGCAGCATAGTTTTATAGTAACTCAGCTGCTCGGTTCTTTAAAGATGGACTCTCGAGTTCTTAGATATTTGAATGTTTATTAACTGTGGTGAGTTTTTTTTCTTTTTAGCTAAGGGAAGAAACAGAGGCAGCAGCTCCTGAACCACAAATTGATCTGGAAGATCTCCTGGAGGTCCCTAATGAGGAACAGAAATTAAAACTACAGGTCAGATAGAGGGGCTTGGTGACTTTCGGTTAGGGACTTCGTTTATAAAGAGTAGTGCTGGGGGGAGGGTAGAGAATATGCGTTTGCAGGGTTGCACGATGATTCCCTGTGTCTTCATCTGCCAAAGGGAGTAAGATTACAGTATACCCTTTTTGTAGAGAGGGGAGAATTAGATCAACTCACAAATACTAAAATGACTTCTTGTTCTTTTAGGAAATCCTCCATGAGTGCTCCAGCCCAACAGAGGTGAGTGAAGCCCCATATATATATGTATGTATGTTAGTTATATGTTATACTGTGCTGCTACAGCGCGTCTTTGTTGTTGTTTGGCTGAATAGCCAAGATATTACTGTGTTGTAGATTTTTTTTAGCTTAAAGCACTCTAGGATTATGAATGACAAGAATGTAAAATGACCCTCAGGTTGGATTAGGCAGTGCCATGTAGCTGTTATACATATATATGTGGGGTTATTTTTCCCCCATGTGAAATTCACTTTAGTACAGTGGTGAGTGTCCCCGCCTCTCATGTGGGAGACTGGGGGGTTTGATTCCTGCCAGGGAGACAGTGGTCCCTTCCAACTCAGAATATTCTGTGATAAAGAAAACTTTATAAGCACTGATTTTGAGTCAGAGTTAAAGAAAACCCACAAGCTGTTACAATGTCCAGAGGAGCGGAGCCCAATCCTTTACAGTGTAGAGCACAGACCACACAGGAGTTGCCTTTGCTACACTGCATCCCTGCGCTGAATGGGCTTCCCCATCACTACTTCAGCCACAGGCATTGCATGTGAACATTCTGCTTGGACATCATTCCTCAGACTCCACATCTTGTCAAGCATGTGTAGTTGTACAGAGATGAACATACCAAAAATGAGATGAATGCATAACTATCACTGAAATTAAATTGGGCTGTAGCAATCATTACACGTAGTCTCCTAGCAGGGGTTCAACAAAGCTGGCAGTACAGAAATAGTTTTCAGATTATTTGAATTTCAGCTCTGAGGAAAGAATCCACATTCCTAGAGTGATAACTGAAAAGAGTTTGCTCTACTGATTCATAAGCCATGAAAACATCTTGTGGGACAGCACGCTACCTGCTGAATACAAACAGATACTGCTACCTCATTGACAAAAACATGTACGTACTTTCACCCTGGTATCTTGAATCCAGCCCCCTTGAAAGATCACAGCAACCTAACTGCAGGAATCAGACCAAAACCAAACTGGTTTCCTCTGAAAGGACTAACTGAAAAGGAATGTATGATCCTAGGCATTTACTTCCAGAGCATGTTGTGGCAACTTCTTATCACTCAAGTGAGAAAGCTGGGCTTCCATAGAGCACAAAGGGGAACAAGCTGCAATACTTCCACTCACCTTGCCTAATTACAAGGTCATATAGCTACGACTTTGGGTGAAGAAAGGCTGCACACTTCTTGATGGTGATATTACTTATCATGCAGAGGGTCAAGTTTGCACTAGTCACATTGTCTTCTCCCTGGAATAACCAGATGGTCCAGTTTAGTCCATAGTCCTTGTCTTTGTCAGTGAAGTAGTCGGGGGTTTATCTCCATTAACCGCTCAACCTATCTGCTCTGCCTGCCCTCAAACCCTGCTCAACCTTATCATTAGTCCTGTGTGTGTTCTGCTCCACCTCTTCTCTGCCAGCCACTTCCTTGTCGAACTGGCACAGCTCCAAGATGGCTTGCTCCACAACATGGAGCTTTACAGGTTCAACAAGAGAGGCAGCTTTCTTTGCCCTAGATTGGGAGGGCAGAAGAAATGGGCAGGACGTTATGATAGCGACAGGAAGCAGTGGAACCTAACAGAGGACAACAGCATCCTGAGGTCATCTCAAGGTGAAAAAAGCAGGTACCTGGGATAAGGAAGGGCAGGCTACCTCCTGCAGAGAAAGCAAACATGGCTGTTTCAGAGGGACACACAGGAAGGGATGTAGAGGAGCTTTTAGACCCTTTTCATCTATCTCCTTTCCTAAGCTGAAAGATAGGTTTGTTCAATAAATGTCAATTCTGCTCAACATAAAGGTGAGTGTGGGAATGACACAAATGCCATAGTACATGGGTTGGTGACATCTTTCTTTAACCAATTCTTATTGTAGGACTTCATTACAGAATTGCTTAGTCGATTGAAAGGTCTCCGGAGAGTCACCAATCCTCAGAAGAAATGACTTTGCTCAAATGGAACATCCAGCTTTGGTTACAAGGAAACATGTATCTTCCCCGCAAAACCCAGGACCAGAAACAGCACTTCTGAATATGTTTAGGACTTATTGTTACATATTGAGAAACATCACCAAGTTTGCAAACTTTGTACCAGTGGTTCGAAGTCTCCACTCCTTCCAGATCTACACACACAGCAAGGAACTAGATTGTACATTTTCCTGATTCCTACAAAACCTGTTAACCTGGGAAACAGCACAAGGTGTCCTTCCTTCAGTTTCTTCTAAGAATTTCCACGCTGGCTGACGAGCACTGAATACAACTCTCAGGACCTCATCGAGACTTCTTTCTGTCCACTGCAAGGAAAGCAAGGCACTGGTTATCACTCATTCATCAACATGAAAAATCAGTCACTGTTAAGCTGCACCCCATTTCAGTCTGGCTGGGCCCCAGCTGTGATCTCTTGCCTGTTACTGCTGTATCGAACTCTACAGCACTGCACATACTTTGTAAATTTTATTGAGCCTCTGTTATTTACGAAGTTTGGTCAGAAAATATACAGTAGCATGGAAGGAAAACATTCAAGTGTCCCTGGTCTACTCAAGGGGAAGTTTGTGAAACAGCTGCTAATGGGAAGAATTTTTTTTTCCCTTTGTGGAATGTAGGACCATTATTTAGAAGTGTCTTCTAAAGAAGCAAGGTTTGGGAATGATTTTTCTCATAATTTAAAAAGATGTTGGAAAAATACTTATTTTGTATATTAAAACAGAGAAAACAAGCTGTGCACTGCTTGCTTTTGATCTCTCTTTAGGTACTAAAGAAAAACTGAAGTAAAAAAGTATCTGCTCTCAATTTCCCCTCAGGGAGCATCTCTGAGCCGAATCTTTTGCAGATACGGTAGGTTTCACAAATGAGCAGTGAAGTAGGAGCCACTGTCTTGCTGCACAAACTCTTCTGACTATAATGTTTGTCTGGAAAAATACAAAGGAAACTACGTACATCCAGCTTCTCAGCAGGTCAGTAACTTGACACATGTGACTAGCAAATAAGACAGCAAACAAAGGCTGATTGCTTAGGCAGAGCACTCTCACATTAAGCCTGCCCCAAGGTTCATGCCTGACACTCAAACACAAGAGGGGAGTTACTGAGTCACATCCAGAGGGGCTCCTATATACGTACTTGTACATTCAAGGCCAGCTTTAGAGTCTGTGTTTTGTTTTGGGTTTTTTGTCAGACGGGCTGAGCGGCAACAGCACAAAGCCCTGATATGGCTCTACTCTGGCCCAGGAGAGATATTTTTCTCTCCCCCAGGTATTGTTCTGTATTTCCTCAATGCAGAGTAATACAAAGAGATTTTATGTCTATGCTTTAAGGCAGACATTGTCAGAAGCAGGGAAAAAGCAGGTTCTCAAAACTCTGCTTGACTGAAGTTCTCATTGTGCTTATTCTGCAAGTAGCAGGAAAGGACTAAGCTGCAGCCCCTATGATTAGCAGTTGGTTCTGACACACAAGGACATCAGTACCATGTGAGAGCACTTCAAATGAGCACAGTGACTGCGGGGAACAAGACGACATGTAGCTAGTAGTAATGATCCTCAGCCCATTGGTGCAAAAGACAAAGCAACGTAAGTCAATCGGGGGACTTTCTTTTTTGCTTAGTTCTTAAACAGTAGTAAATTATACTTGCTTTTACTTACATTTTGGCTGTTCTCGCTCTAGACAATGAGGATAGACTAGTTTTAAAATTTTTTTTATAAACATCTTTCAGTACATCACCACTAGCGTAAGATCGCAATGTTTGGTACGTACAAACTGCTTAAGAATGTTGTTTTAAGGGAACTATGCCTTCTTGATGATACCAAGATAATTCAGAATGTATGAAAGTACATGGGTTTTCTAATTTGATTTCTTGTTGGGGTGGAGCCTACGTTTGATCATTCACATATGAAACATTCTGAGAGGGAAAGAAAATCTCCTTGACCCTCATGACAGAAGGAAAGAAGCTGAATCTCTTTCTTGAAGATGCCAAACTGTCTTCAGTCCTTGAATGGCTATGACTGAAGTTGATCTGGCCTGTCAAGAACTGATTATTTACCAGGATCTTTACATGTTTACCAGCATCCTTTCAATGACAAGGACAGGGAGTAAGTAACACAACTGACAGCGCACTGCCCACTTAAAGGTCATGCAGCATTCCTCTTTCCCAATGATAGATCCAGCTAGATGTGCTTCCTGCAGAGAGCTATCTGGACACCGCTCTACCCCTCCTACTTGGAGGTCGTTGAGGCAACAGCTACAGTGGGAATGGCTTTTCAGGGGAAAGTGAGCTGCTATTAAAACGGTCAATTACACACAGAAAGCACAGCAGCCACAAAAATGTCCATTAGTGGTGCAGGGAAAGCAGCAGCATGTGTTTGAGAGACTTCTGCATGTATGACTAACTTCTATACCAGGCACTGGGCTGGGTGCATTTCTGAATTCCTTGGGATGGTCCCACAGAAACCAGTCTGGAATCTAAATAAACTGCTTCCGGCTGTAACGTGCTCCATTCCTACTGATGTGAACAGGGCAGGGCTTACAAGACATAGGCTGCCTAGCTGCACAGGAGCTTAAAGTTTGCTTGTGCATTTTTCTTGTGGCTGATGAAACATCCAGAATGTTGCAAGTAGTACACTAGCTCATGCTAAGGTATTAAAAGAAAAAGCAGCTTTAAATCAAGAACTAAAATTATCACTAACTGCTTTGAAAGACCTAGGCTGAAGCCAAAATGAATTGATCAGTCTTAGGACAGATACAAGAATAGATATTTGCACCTTCCTCTGTATATTCAAAACACAACAGATTTAACCCAAGACAGAACTGGACTGTCTTACTATCAGACTAATGACGTATCTGTGTCATATAGCAATGAAAAAGTGTAATTCCTATGATGACACAAAGACAGAATAGCATTTTGGTTTCATTTTTAAGATCACAAGCTCCTCAGGGCTGTAACTTACTTGAATTTTGTGTAACACAGGGCCAGTTGTGAGCTTTCTCAAAGAGACAGACACTGGTGAAGCAAGGATGGCAAGGACAAAGACCTTCCACAGAAGCCAGGTTTTTCCACCCCCTCCTAACAAAAGGTTTTGATAGCACTGCTGCATACACTAGCCATTTTTAATGTATTAACTTGCATTATGTATTACTATTCTACATTGCCTGAATCAGGTTTCTGTTGAGGGGCCTGACCCAGTGCAGCCCATCAGCACAAACTCAGCTTCAGCAGTAGTTTAATTTATGTTCTGTGCTCTGACATGGGGTAACAGAGGTGCAGGCAAACACTGTTTCATCAGCTCACCTTGGAGGCAGTGACCTTAAGCACAGGGGCAGGGCAGACAGTTGGGAGCGTCAAACCAGATAGGCAAGATTCACTGGAAACTCCCTGTCAAAGGCAAATCCTTTCTTTTGTTGCCATTGGAATTTGTCAGCCTTAGAGAGCTCGCTCAGAAGTCACAGGGAGGGATATCAACATATGCAACTGAGCTTCTCTCATAGCCAGAAAAAGAGCATCACACATATTTATGGTAACCAGGAACCAATAATGATCAAAGCCAAATCCTGCTTTCAGACTACAGTCAGGTCTCCTATATTGCGGACCCACGGTCTTAATCGGGATCCGCGAAGCCCTACTTGAATGGCAGCTCATTAATATGCAAATTTGCCCTGCACCCTCAGACGATCTGGCGCTGT